>VWZG01009616.1:0-17987 GCA_013396735.1 Grallaria varia
GGGTATGATCTGTGGTCTTTTTGATAACAGCAAGGACAAAACATTTCAGAGAAAATGTGAGAATCTCTTAGAATGCTGCTGGGAACTATATGATCTGTGAAGGAGGCCTTCTCTTTTTATAGTTTGAGACTGATAATAAATTGCACTGTAAAATTTCTTTGAAGAAATTTACTGGAATAATGATAAAATTGTGATCATCTGTAAAATTATCATGTAAGGCCACCCTCTTTTTAGCTGTAGGCCAACCTCATTTTAGCTTTAATAGCCACTTTTACAGTCCAATTATGTGCTATCTGAAATATTTTTTCTATTAGTATTGATTTATTGTTTTCTCTTTCAGTAGTTGTTCCTATGTTCCATTGCAGGAATCATGCATATAACATCATTCTTTTGCTTATGTCTTCTTCTGCAATCCTGAGCATATCTCCCTGTTCCTTCTCTTTGTATAAGGTTTTCTTTATATTAAGGGTTGCTTGGGCTTTTTAAATCAGATTTCACTGCTTCGGGTATTATTGGGAGGTACAAGAAATAAAAGGAAATGAATATGTTTTATTGTATTTGAAGCAAGAATTTCTTTGACCTCCTATGTAAGGGTTTACACATTTTGTTTGTTTGTTTGGGGTTTTTTTGATAATTGTATACCTGTGCCAGTTCACATTTCCCTTAACCTATCTTGACTATACCTAAGAAGTTAGTTATGATATGTTGTCAAATTGATGTGTTTAGGTTTTAGAGGTATTGACTTCAAATTTCTGATGGATCTTGAAGTACTGAAACTTATTTATGTACCTCTTATTTAAAATAACGGATTTTTGCACAACCCACATATGTTTAGAACACTAACTTAATTTAATTTAAATTGTATTTATACATCTGAATTATTAATGTCTGAGGTTAATTTTTATATACTTCTGGTAAAATTTATATCTGGATTCAGATTTAGCGATGATTAGATGATTCACTTACCATGTAAGCTAGAATATTAGATAGTGTGAATGAAAACGCAGTGACACTAAGAATTGAGTTCCGTGTATTTCTAATCTAGTAACCAGGGGGGAAAAGGTAAATTATAACCATTATAATAAATTCAAGAGTGCAAAATCTTATAATCTATGAATTATTCTATTATACACTTCAGATACCTAAGTCAAAGTAATGCAAAGATTTTTCATCAAAAAAAGACTTGACTTGCAATGTGACACCTTTGAAATAGTGCTCATAATACATATCTAGATGCTTAATACCACTTTAGAATTGCCTTATTTCTTCATTTGAAAGAAAACACAACAGAAATGTCTTTGATTAACTTCAGAGAGTTATGATCTTATAGTCAGAAATCTAATGTTGTTATTCTTCTACCATTAAAGAAAGAATATTCCCTGAAACTGAGTAAATATTTCTAGTTTACAAACAAGATGAAAAGTCTGTTTCCCCAGGCTACTGAAAGAGAGCACATGAAAGCCAGAAACAATTGCATAAGATCAATGTTAATATTTTGGTAACCAGAGGAAGCTGGTAAATTTAAGATTGAGGGCTTATGTGCAAACATCATGAAGTTCACACAGTTCTAAAAAATCAGATCAAAAGAAGTTCTACATTGAATGAATAATCCTAAAAGAACAGGGCCTTAATTGCCCTACTAAAATAGGTTAGCATAGATTTTATTTTTATGTTTGTCATAAGAACATCTTCTATCCCATAGGAGTTTTCTAAGAGATCAACATAACTTCAACTGAACTGGTCTGAAGAATGTTGTCTTTTTTAACAAACTGATGCATGGACTCTTTGTAATTTATGAAACAATAATTGGTGCATGTGTTGAAAAAATATGAACAATGCATCTTATCTATATTTAGACATTTAAGACATTTGTTCACTGAACAAATCCGTGCATGTCAAACAAGTTCCAGAAAGAACAACAAAGTAAACAGCTATGCTAAATCCCAGAGGACAAAAAATTTTTGGGAATCATTACATGCCTACTAGTCTGGAACTATTTACAAAGAGTATTCTTTATGTATAAATACAAACTCCTAAATTTGGCCTTCTCTCTCTTCCCTAAGTTTTGGGTTGTTAATATATATAATGGGAATGTAGCTTTTTACTAAAGAGAGTCATAGAATCATTTAAGATCACTGAGTCCAACCATTAACCCAGGACTGTCAGGTCCACCACTAAACCATGTCCCTAAGAGCCACATCTACATGTTTTTTAAATACCTCAAGGGATGGTGACTCAACCATGTCTTTGTGCAGCCCATTCCAATGCTTGACACCCCTTTCGGTGAAGACCTTAGACCAGCCTTCCAGTACCTAAAGGTAACCTACAGGAGAGCTGCATGGGGACTTTTCACAACAGCATTTAGTGGTAGACCTAGAGGGAATGGCTTTAAACTAAAAGAGAGTAGATTTAGAGTGGATATTAGGAGGCAACTCTTTACTGTGAGCGTTGTGAGACGCTGGAAGAGGTTGCACGGGGAAGCTGGGCATGCCCCATCCCTAGGAGCGTGTGAGGCCAGGTTGGATGGAGCTTTGAGGAACCTGGTCCAGTGGAAGATGTTCTTGGTCGTGAAAAAGGGGCTAGAGCTAGATGATCTTTAAGGTCCCTTCAAACCCAAACCAGTCTATGATTCTTGATGATTGCATGATGATTCTGGGAATTTAAATGAGTGTTTTGTAAACTTGGATAACTTTGAGAAGAATACATTTCTGTCATGGATATATAGTGTTCAATTTAAGGTTTGTGATGATGTAGATTTCTAGACCTGGATAGAATTTTCAAGCTTTTTATTGTCAAAATGCAAATAAGACATCCTCAGAAGTGTTGTATAAATCTGTGATGTTTGCTGAATTGTTTTTATGTTGAACAAACAAGCACAGATCCTGAAGGTTTAAATAGAAATAAAGCTAATATGTTTAATTTTGACAGTTTTAGGAGTTATTTGGCTTTTAAATGTAAAGTAATTTTATTCAAAAATTCCTTCTAATGACTTTTAAGAGACAACATGAAATTTATTTTTTTTTTTAGGAGGCGGATTTTATTAACTATTTTTCCAAAGAATAAAAATACTTTTTAACATACTTGATCTGAAATTTGTTTTTATATTCTTAACTGTTTGTTTGTGCTTAAAAATAAGATATTTAAAAATCCAAATTATATATCACTACAAGTAAAATGGGGCATTCTTAGATGAAGGGTGATAGATGAAGAATAACAAAGTACTTGCTTAGTCTCCAAAGTTTATTATTCATTATCGCTTTCCTCACTAAGAAGTCAGATCTGACTAAAGACATGCTATAGTAGTTTCCTACAAAAAAGAAAAAGAATTTTTAAGCCACTAGAAAGCTTAATTCATGGCAATTTCTGTTGGAAAGTTTTAGTTCACTGATCCATACCCCTCTCCTACAGCCTGGTGAATATTCTGAGAATTAGAAAGCATCCTGATCTGTCTTCTACTTCAGTAAATTAATTACTTAAAGATATTTCGTTACTTCCTCTGTAGACAATAGGAAAAATCCATCCCTATTGCATTCTTTTAAGGGATAAATCTTCAGCTTTATGGTAAGAAAAACTATTTAAATAGAAGAATAATGGCTGCATCAAGCACAGCATTTCCAGCTGCTCAAGGGAGGTGATTGTCCTGCTCTGCTCTGCACTGGTGGGGCCTCACGTTGACTCCTGTATGCAGTTTTGGGCACTACAGTACAAAAAGGATATAAAAGCTATTGGATGCCATCCAAAGAAGGGCCACAAAGATGGTGAAGATCTAGAGGGGCAGCTCTATGAGGAGCAGCTATGGTTTGTTCAATATGGAGAAGAGTCTGAGGGGAGACGTCATTGCAGTTACAACTTTCTCTTGAGGGGAAGAGGAGGGGCAGGCACTGATCTCTTCTCTGTGGTGACCAGTGACAGGACCCGAGGGAATGGCCTGAAGTTGTGTCAGGGGAGGTTTAGATTAGATATTGAGAAAAGATTTCTCACGCAGAGGGTGGTCAGGCAGTGAAACAGGCTCCCCAGGGAACTCAGCATCAAGCCTGCCAGAGTTCAAGAAGCATTTGGTCAGTGTTCTCAGGGACGTGGTGTGACTCTTGGAGCTGTCTGCAGAGCCAGGAGCTGGACTTGGTGGTTCCTGTGGTTTCTTTTCAATTCAGTATCTTCCATGATCCTATGACTCTGAAAGAACTAATTCTGCAACTGCTGTGAGTTCATAGCTGGAAAAGTTAGTCCTAATTTTCTCTTCAAAGTTTGATTCTAAGGTTACCAAGAAAAGAACGTATACATCTTTTTATGCTGATGAGTAACCTGTTGTGTTGTGAAATATGTGCCATACCTTTCTGAACATGCTTGTCAGAGATCTGTTCATGATTGCTTTAAGAGTGGAAACATAGTGGATTGACTTCACATATCATAACGCTGTCATCCTATATCTTAAAATTTCTGTTGAAGTTGGTGTGTCAAGATACACACTTCTGCCAGGATTTAACATCCGTAGATTTAACTATATTTGACAGCAGACATGTTGAATGGCATTAAATTATATTGATACTTAATACTATTGAGTGAGTTCAGTTTTCTTGTAATATTGAATGGTTCAGATTTCATACTTGGAGTAACTGTGAAATATTTAAATAACAAGAACATTATCTCTACTTTCATTTGAATCAGATTTACATCATTTCTGTAATGAAATGTAGCAATACTGTGTAAGTGCTTTGTTGTTTGTTTTTCGAAATTGCTTTAAATTTAATGGCAAAGAAATAGAGCCTTCATTTTCTGATGGGCAGCCATGTGTATAGTATTTTCTATATTTCTATATTTCCTTTCCTAATATTCATGTTATTTATAAATTTTGTAAGACTTGAGTTTTTTTATCTTATTTTGTTTATGTAGATTGAAGAACAAAAAATTAAATATTTTATGTAGCAGATCTCCTAGAGATTATCTATGAAGTATAATCCAAATGTTAATTTATTTTCAACATAACTGAATGTAGCTGGGAAAAGTGGAGCTTTAATTTGAAGGATAAGATTAGGAAATAATTCCTCAGTTGTGTTTTTTTGTGTTTTTTAGTATATTTTAGTTCTTAAACTGAAATTTGTTGACTTTATCAGTAAACTATATACTTTTAATCATATTGTTAATAGCCTCATAAGTGGAATTGCAGATGTGAGAGTTAAGAGATTTTTTAGTATTAGTAGTTCATGGCCAGAAAAACGATCTTTTTTAAGTACGTCTCCATGGTTAGAATGGAGACTATGGCTTTACAATTTTAACTTCAAATATTGTGTAATTCAGTGCAGTCATGCAGTTAAACCTGAATATTTTGTTATCTTCAGCAATGCAGCAATGCAGGCCTGGAAGCTATTAGCTTGTGAAAAGGCTTTAGATCCTAAGTCATCTTTGAGGCAGTTACTACTAGAGGTAGCAATTACCTCTAGTTCACTTTCAGCTGTAAATATTAGTTTAAGGCGTAATGCCAAATATTTTGAAAGCACTTCTGATACTGACATATAAATTGCTTGCAAATATATTTACCTTATTATTGCATTTGATTTTTTTGGTATTCAGAAATTGAGAAAGGAGGTTGTGGAGACCCTGGAATTCCATCATATGGAAAAAGGACTGGCAGCAGTTTTCTGCACGGAGACACACTTACCTTTGAATGTCAAGCAGCTTTTGAACTGGTGGGAGAGAGAACAATTACTTGTCAACAAAATAACCAGTGGTCTGGCAACAAACCCAGCTGTGTTTGTAAGAATTACTATGTTTTTTTCTGTATTATTTTCCTGACCTTAGCCTCTTGCTTTTCTTAACATTTGTGACTAACCAAGAGGAAGACATTTCAAAATACCTTGAAGATTTTTTCAGTCACACTTTTTTTTTTTTTTTTCAGTTGTCTCAGTAGCTCATTTATGGGGAACATCATGTAGGACTCGTTTTAGAATGTTCTTTCCCCTTATTTTATATTTAATTGAACCACTTAACACTCTTAATGTAAATGTGTGTTGCATTAGACTCTAAATGAGCAATTCCTAATAGCATATAAGTGTTCGAAAGGATTCTGAGTCACATACACATTTTATTCAGGCCATCCAAAGCAGCCTGCAGATCCACATAAGAAAAGACTGGGACTTTTTTGGTGATATAGTAACAAAACATGAACATTAATATAAGGAATTTAAGAATATCCAACATAGAAAAAGACTAGGTATGATCATTAGTTTGTGAATTTTGTTTCAAATTATAAAATATATTTGTTGTTAAATTTGTAGATGGATTCAAACAGAGATGGTTGTTGATTAGGTTTTCTGGGCATTTTTTGTGTTTTTTGTTTTGTTTTGTTTTGTTGGGGTTTTTTTGGGTTTTTTTACTTTTTTTTGTTCTCCTATGGGAAAATAGATAAAGTCTTTCTAGTACCCAGGTATATTAGGCTCTTCAGTTCTCCAGTTAAATTTTCCTATAAGGAATCTTGCAATTTGGTGCTGGATTTTACAACTATAATAGCCTTAGTGAGGTGTCATGTATGTATTTTGAAGCTGTGTGGTACAGGACTTCAGCTGAGCAACCTTGCTCAGGACAGGAATAACTCTCAGCATGCCTTGCAATGCTGAAATGTGTCTAAGTAAGTAAAGCCTGGGCACAGAGACAGTGCAGCTGCAATGCCCTTTGAAAACAGAAATTGTGTTTCTTCACAGTGTTGTATTGCATTAGATTGATATATTAGTTTCCGTTGACAGTGGTGTGGCATATTTTACTGTGGTTCAGTGCTAGATGTGCACATACACTGCAAATAATCTATAACATCTATTTACATAAACTGAGTTCAGTTTGACACATTTGAAGAGCTGAGTAATGGTTATTCTTTGTGTTTACTAATATGCAGTGAGTGTTCCTCTCTCTGAATATACTGTTCTTTTGACTAACGTACCAGTCACAAGCTCATGACTCTGAAATCAGTTAGAAAATGTCTTGATGGACATTGGCCCAAGAGTGAAAAAGGAGAATTGCTGTGAATCATTTTTAGTTTCGCTCTGTGATATCAAAGAGAAAATAGGGTAAACAAGTTCCAACTACATACTCTTGAGAGTTCTTGACTGAATCATGTGTAAATTTCTTCTAATATTTGTATAAGCATGTATACTGTATACTACAGACAAAACTGGACCTTGTTCTTGGTTTTTTTTTTTTTTTTTTGGTCGTTAAATACACCTTCGTGCATATTCCTTTTGGAAAAAAAAATTGGGAGTAGCTTTTTCATTTCAGAACAAACCTGCCAATTTTTCCAAATTCTGTTGCATCAGGCATTACTGTTACTTTCTTTGGCATTCATTACTTATGAATCTCTTGCTGGCCCTGCGGCAGCCACTTAGACCAACTTTAGGAAATAAAAACTTTATACTGGAGAAATATTCTGACAGCATTAAACATTTCTAGCTTGCATGGGTAGTAGTTTTGACATTCAGGCTGCAAAAGCATCCTTTTCCACAAGAATAAAAATAACATAACGACAGGCATTTATAATGTTTGTGGATAGTATTTTGAGAATGTTATTGTTCTTTCCTTTAGTCTCATGTTTCTTCAACTTCACCACACCATCTGGAATTATTCTTTCTCCAAATTATCCTGAGGAGTATGGGAACAATATGAACTGTGTTTGGTTAATTATCTCAGAGCCAGGAAGCAGAATCCATCTGATTTTCAATGACTTTGATGTAGAACCTCAATTTGACTACCTTACTGTCAAAGATGATGGGATTTCAGATTTACCACCTCTTGGCACATTTTCTGGCAATGAGGTCCCTTCTCAATTGGCTAGTAGTGGGCACATAGTAAGACTTGAATTTCAGTCGGATCACTCCACCACTGGAAGAGGATTTAATATCACTTACACAAGTAAGAACTGCTTTTCTTCTATGCCTAGTCTTATGCCATCTTTCTTCATAATAATGAAAAAATAGAACATATTTATAATATGGAAGTATATTGTGATGCTTGTATAATTGCACTCTTTTCAGCTATCTTCCTGGTATTCATTAGCTTGTCTGAATCCTTATAATTTATTAATGTTATTGTGATGCTGGAGAATTCCCTTCGTTATTTAAGGGCCTTTTTAGCTGACGCTGCCTAAATGATGATCACATAACTAAATCATTCAGATCGAAGCATCCAGTGCAAGTGATTTAATGTACTTTTCAATGGAACCATCAAGAATAAGTTCACAAAGGTGTTAAGCTTAGATGCTAAGTACTCAGATGTTAATCTGAAAAGTATACAAGTCTATGAAAGTAACTACACTATCAAAGTAACTACGCTATCACTGCTAATAAATAGTTCTGGGAACCTGCTTTGCTTTTGCCTTTTTTCTTCGAGTTTGATGGTGTGGTGTCTAAGAATACAGACTTCTAAGAACAGAGATCTCTGATTTGGGTTACACATAATAGTTACTCTCTGTGTTTTTTCTAGTGTCTAGCATCTGGTCTTTCCTTTAAGAGTGCACTAATTTTGAATCATTCTTTCTGGCTACAGTTCCTTTAAGAATTTTAAGAATATATTATCTCTGAGAATGCAATTTCTAAAGTTGCAATTAATTTTAGTTGTAACTAGCAAACCAGTTCAAAAGTTGTAAAATGTGGTCCTACCAGTCACATACATTTAGAGAGCTACTGAAAGCATAAGTCTTTCCTGTTTGGGAAACGAGGCTAAAAAAGCAGATAGCCCTCTGTTTTATTTATATGAAAATATATTCCTAAACAGTACTCTCAATTGAAAACTCTAGTAAAAGCATCATCATGTAAGAAACATTATTACATTTGTCATAGACCACTAACTCTCCTAAAAGTTTTATGAGTCATTCAATGACATTACTTATATGGAGATTATCTTTAGCTGAAGAAATTATCTTTTAAGGTTGTAGGAGTTAATTGACAATAAAGCCTTGTTTAAGAACTTTTGCGCTGTTCCTGTATTTTGTCAGTTAAGATAGCCAAATAATAGTGTTTGTGACCAAGGCTGAATTATCTAGGAAGATGCCCACAGAAAGCTGAAATTCATTGATTTAAATCCTTTTTAAGTCTTAGATGCCTGAATTACTCCTTTGATTTTACAGGAAAATTTTGTAAATTTTGTCCTTTGAAAAGTAGCAGGAAGAGAAAAGAGGAGGCCATTCTGTCTTGTACTATCACTTGTTACTTGTGAGAAGAGACCAATAACCATCTTGCTAAAACGCCCTTTCATGTAATTGTAGGGAGTGATAAGGGCTCCCTTCAGCCTCCCTTTCCTCAGGTTAAACAGCCCTGGTTCCCTTATGCTATAGGCAAAACAGATGGATTTTTTTCCAAAGGAAAATTTAGGCATATTTTTCATGTGTATCTAGGCCACGCATATGTAAGAAGCTTCCAAATCCCTTCTATGTCATCTGTGTGAATGTCATTGGATTTAAAGCTGACTTTTTACTGAGGAATTTTCTATATATTGAATTATATACTACTATGTAATATATGTTATGTATTACTGTATTACAATTGAAATATTTTTCTCCTCAAAACTAAAAAGAGACAATTTTAAGGGGAGGTTGTAGTTGTTAATGCTACTACTATTATTGTTTTTATTATTACTAGTATTATTACTATGTTTTTATCAGCCTTTGGTCAGAATGAGTGCCATGATCCAGGCATTCCTATAAATGGGAGACGCTTTGGAGACAGATTCCTTCTGGGAAGTTCTGTTTCCTTTCACTGTGATGACGGCTTCGTGAAAACTCAAGGTTCTGAATCCATAACCTGTATTATGCAAGATGGAAACGTAGTATGGAGCTCCACTGTCCCACGTTGTGAAGGTAAGGGCGCAATCTTTACTTTGTACCTAAAATTTGAATGATGGCACTATTTAAATTTAGCTTACTTTTTACATTTTGCTCACAAATAAGACTGCTTTAGCTGAAGTTATTAATTCATCTTATTTTAACACTCTTCCAGTCAACTGAGAAACAAGATTGCCTGCTTTTATATTCTTGGAATAAATTGACATTCTAAACATCTTATTGCTATTGTTTTAAAGTTCTGATTGTCACCATCATTACTCAGTTATGAGTTATAAGTGCTATAACAGTTTTGGCTGTAGCATACTGAAGAACATAATTATCTACCACATAGAAAGTGAAGCTTCTATTTAAAATTTCTTTTTGAAAATTTACCCCTTTAATTTTCCCTAAATGAAAGTATACCTGAATTTCTGTGTGTAACATTATAATTTGCAATACATCTATTCCTGTGAAATATAATGAAAATCAGAGCTATATTTAATACCCATTATATTACCCAAAATTTCCAAATTTATTTGCTTGTTCTTTCCTAGGTGAATAAACAGACTAAGGCGATCTCCACTTAGGTTCAGATCTATCTTTAGAAAGAAATACAGTGAGAAGATAAAAAAAAGAAAAAGTAGGCTGATTCCTTCGTGCTTAACAGTGATGGGTCCTAAGGCAAGGCATATGAGTGCATTTAATAAATGACTATGTTTTCTAAAAATAATGTTCAAAAATCTATACCTTTTATTAAACAATAGGTGCATAGACAGACACCAAATTAAAATCTGTTTTTTTGTTGTGTTTTTTTTTTTTTTTTTTGAGAAAATAATCCAAACATTCTAGTTGGTGTAAATATCAAACCTCCATTAATTTTAGTGTCATTGCAATAACTTAAGAGTCTGGATCCTATCACTTTCTTGTTTTCTGTTATTTGGACAATTTGACAACTCAGTTCTCATAAGACTGTATTTCAAAGAAAATTTAGAAATAGTGAAAAAACCCCACAACATTTTATCAGTCTGTTGGAAGTAATGTATGTGAACCTAGATGTTGTACTAGCAGGATTTCTTATCCTGATTAGAGCATGTTACACAGTGGACCAGGTTTTTTCTTTTTATTCCTATAGCAAACTCAAACCCACCAAAGCAGGGAGTAGCATGTTGTTCTCCATCAAAAGATTTTTTTCTTATTTTCAAACTCTATAGACAATTGTTAAAGTATTCAATGTAATATTTTTGTAATTTTATTTCTTCAACTGCATAAAGGAACAAGATGAGCATTTTGATAAAAAAAAAAGACAGAAAAAAAATTACAGACATTATTTTTCAGAAAATACATAGGTATCACTCATTTACCCTTTCTTTGAACCTTGTAGGCTATTTACTTAGTTTTTAATGAGGGAAGGATTAAACTAATAGACTGGATTTTGGGTCTCTTTTTTTTTATGATTTTGTCTATTTGGTTTTTTTTATGGAAGGAAGTAGTTACATTTAGGATGTGTTCCTTTCTCATGTGGATTCTCTTAATAATTGAGTTTCTGGGTTGGGATTATGGTATGAACTAAGCGTCTTTGCCAGTTAGTTTAGAGAAGATTGCTTCTAGTTGTCTGAGATTTCTGAGCAACTGTTGGTTTTTTTGTTGTTGCTCTGCTCTGTGTCTTTGTATATGTAACAGTCCCTATAAGCAACACCTGAAATACATGAAGTGATGTACATGAAGTGTTATAGTCAGGTGAGGACCAACAGTGTTCTAACTTTTCTTACTTATAATATGACAAAATTTAATTAAAAAAACCCCACCATGCAATAAATTTCTTTCTTCATTCACTCACATTCACTCACATTTTCCTGGCATTTCATTTTGCTTCAGAGACGATTACAATTCAGTGTGTGTGTTTCATGGTTTCTGGGCTGCTTTTAATTCCCACTTAAATCTGGAAAAACTTCCTACATACAAGTGCATGTCATAAGTGAAATCAAATCACCTCTCTGGTTATTTTTTGTTGTTGTTGTTAAAAGCATTGAATCAAAAATAGGCATATTAATTTACTACTCACAAATTCATGTTGCTATCCATTTCTATATGGCATAAAAGATTTGTTTGTAACTGCTTAGAGAAACAGAAGAAAAGTGGCAAGATTTTCTGCACTGAAATGTGGAATTTTCTGATAATGATTCCATAGACTACTTGAGGACAATACAAATGATACTAAGATAAATTTACCTGACCTTGGAAGTGTTTCTGGGTTAGACTGCTCCATATTTTTTGGTAAAACATAGGATCCCAAAGCCCTGTGCTATGACAGGTTAATTTTTTAAGGAACTCATGTTTTCCAAAATTTGTTCCGTCATTTTTGCTGTTGCTTAATCCTGCTCCAAAGTCCTTTGTTTCTGCTCTGAAAAACACTCCATGTCTAGCCCTGTTGTTTTAATAGCCCTCTTGCAATACATTTTTTTTTTTTAAGTTTTTATGAAGGAGGATCAAGCTGAGAGCATATAAGCAAATTCAACATAAAGGAATGGGCTTGATTGGATGCACCTAAGAATTCTGAAGAAAACATCCAATGACATCGCAAGGTCACTCAATAACTTGGGAAGCTGACTTATCCCAGGGAGACTCCTAAAGACTGGGAGAAAGCAAATTCCAATCTTCAAGAAAGGAAAGAAGGAGTATCTGAAGAATTACAGGTCTCGTCTCGATCACTGGGAAAGGTGATGCAGCAATATTCCTTGAAATCATTTCCAAACAATGACGAGAAAGATGGTGACTGGGAGGACTGAACATGGTTTTATGAAGATGAAATTATGCCTTAGTTAGCCTTCTGCACTAAGATGACCAGCCTGACTGAGGAGGGGAGAGCAATGGATGTTTTTTTTTTATCTCAGTTTTTGTAAGGTGTTTGACACTGTGTCATGCAAGATTCTCAATGATGAACTGCTGAAGTATGAACTCGAGAAGTGAACAGTGAAGTGGACTGAAAACTGACTGAACTGTTGCGCTCATAAGATTGTGGTCGGTGGCATGAAGTCCAGCTGGAGACTAATTCACAGTGGTGTAGCCCAGGGTTCAATCCCATGCCCAATACTGTTTAAAATCTTCAGTAATTAACTGAATTCCGGATCAGAGTGCACTCTGAGCAAGTCTGCAGGTGATGGAAAACTGGGGGGAGTGACTGGTAGACCATATGTTTGGGCTGCTGTTCAGAAGGATCTTGACAGAGAGGCAAGATAACTAGGCTGAGAAGAAATGACCAATCCATACCATCTGTTCAGCATTGGTGAGGCTGTCAGGAGTGCTGTGTGACATCCTGGGATCCACAGTATGCAAAAAATGTGAACACACTGCCCAGTGAAGGGTCACGAAGAGGATTAAGGACTTAGACGATCTGTCATACAAGAAGAGGCTGAGAGAACTGGGCTTGTCTCCAGTGGAGAAGAAAAGGCTCAGGACTCGAGGGATCTTGCCAATATGTATGAATACCTGATGGGAAGGTGTAAAGCAGGTGGAACTAGACTCTTCTCAGTGGTGTGCGGTGACAGGACACAAGGCGGTGAACACAAACTGAAATACAAGAAATCCTGTTTAAACATAAGAAAAACTTGCGCTGAAAGAGTGATCAAACACTGAAACAGATTTCCTGGAGAGTCTGTGGAGTGTTTTCCTTTGGAGGCAAGGCATAATCCTGACTGGACATGGTCCTGTGCAATCTGCTGTACTGAGTAGGAAATGGACTAGACGGTTTCCAGACATCACTTCCAACTTAAAGCATTCTGTGATCTGACGGAATATTTATAACAATCAGTTCCACTGAGCTCAATGATTATACAAAAAGGTGGAATAGTACAGTGATAATAATTACTTGGAACAATTTGTCTGATATTTCACATCAATGTGGAATCATACTGGATTGAAAAAATTATGAGATTTTTTTTTTTTAAATGATATAATGTACTTCTCAACAGAAGGAAGGCTGACATAATCAACTGCCATTCTCTGTGCATTAAGATATGTATAGAGTAGTGAGCTATGATAAGATACATTGCAGGGCTTATGATTCTGAAGAAAATGAAGTGCTCATAAAATAGTGTAGAAAATTTAGTTGCGTTAGACTATTGAAACTACCTATATTAAACTTATATTTTCTATGTTTTTTAATTCAGTTTTTGCAGGTTCTTTGAATATATAATATTTTATTAGAAATACTGTGCATGATACAAGAATACATGCTTTTTTCTTTCAGCACCATGTGGTGGACATTTGACAGCATCGAGTGGTGTTATCTTACCACCAGGGTGGCCAGGATATTACAAGGACTCACTTAATTGTGAATGGGTGATTGAAGCAAGGCCAGGACATTCCATTAAGATCACTTTTGACAGGTGAGAATCATAAGGACAAACAAGAACTGATGTATGAGTATAAATACTTGCTTTAATATTGAAGAATAAAATTATTCTTTAAGAACACAAACCACAAAAAGGAATTTCAGTGCAGCACTCACTATTCTTCATGTAGTTATATTGTCTTTATTTACAACACTGGAGAGGCTGGAGAGGAACCCTGTGGAAGGAGCTTTGGGGAATCGGATTAATGGTAAGTTGAATATGAGTCAGAATTGTGCCCTGGAAGCCAAAAGAGCCAACCGTGTTCTGGGATGAATCAAACACAGCACAGCATTTCACCCTGCAAATGGCTATTAAAAAGGCTAAGCATCATTTAAATACAAGAAGGAGCATTATATGGATAAGAAAATAACAGTCAATTAAAGTCTCACAGTGGAATTTTGGGCGTTCTACAGAGATCCGTACTATGTTCAAAACTGTTCAGTATGTCCAGAAATGATCTTAAAGAGAAAATGAGACTAAGAATACTAAGCTATTTGTGATACTGAAAACAAGGTATGACTGATGAATTGCTGAAAATTCTCATAAGTAAATGCAAAATGAATCACATAAAAATTAGCAGAGAAGAATGGGAAATGTTTAAACAGCTTTTATAAAATTGTGTTCTTGCAACAACAAAAGGTTGTTTGCTTTCATTGCATTCAGCAGAAAGTTCCAGAATTTTAAGATGTTCACTTTTTTTTTTAATGAAAGATTTTATAGCAATTATAAGTTTCTCTGTATTTGCCAGATTTTCTTTTCGGGCATTAGTCAGGATCTGAAAAGCAAGATGTTTCAATGTACAGTGATCACAGGGTCAGGCAGTCATTTACTGCTACTTCTGGAAAGTTTCTAAAGACTCTATTAAGGTGCATTTGCCAGGGTAACACAAAAGTAAAATCTAATTGATTCAGGTAATAAGGAAAGGGGCGAGAAGGACAACTGCTGACTGAAATTTTTGTTGCTTTGAATATTGATCAAAAAACGTTGAATAATATATGCAACAAACCTCTTTATTTGAAACCCAGTTTACTATATGAAGAATAGTATAACATCATTCTTTAGGTATTCTTAAAATTATTTGTGTACATTTCGATATCTTGTCATTTACTAATAAAAGTAAGCTAATAAGCATTAAAATAAAATAATAATAAAAAAAAAACAACACAAAAAGGTACTCTTATTTAGGTACTTTCAGTAACAATGAAGAACTTCCAACAATGGATTATCTTGATTTATCTTTTTAGTGACAATGGTGTCACGTTAGTGACAAAAGACTGAAAAAAACCTCAAACAACCCAACAACAAACATAGCCCAATTAAAAAACAGTTGACTCCCTGAAGCCCTCAAAAACAGATAAGTGAATTATAATTTCATTTCTGAGTTTGAGATAAGCAAGAACCTACTGGGAATAAAGATCACTGTAATGGGTAGCAATTCCTATAAGGAGTGGCTGCAATCCACTGTTGTCATTCTGCTCTGCTAAGAAAGCTGCAATTGTTGGCTGAGAGCACTTTATTCCTAATTAGTTTCCCTCACAAACATAACTGTCAAAATAATTGAACTATTGAGTTATTGATCTTGAGCCTATTCATTATGAGTACAAATAAAGTGTTTAAACCAGACTAGTGGTATCTGTCTGTTTTCATCACTTTGCTGCAGGGTAAATCAATGTATAATCTCTGAAATTATGGAAAGGTACTGAAAAACTGTCAAGTACTTTAGTGATGTCCTCTGTGATTGTCTATTTTGGTAAATTAAATACAACCAGAGAGCCTTTCCAGATGCAAGAACTCATGTGTTTATGCAGCTAAATTGTTGAAATAGTGTCCAACAGACTTCTTGAACTTGCCAACCAGGATTCTCCCAACTAATTGTCAAGCATGGCTAGGAGTTACTGTGGGCAAGCAACCCATCAGAATAGGAAATTTGAATAGTGTCTCCTTCTTTGAGAGGCTGGAGAATGTATTTAACAATATGATTGTAGTCTGTTCCATGCCATCTGACTTCACTGCCAGAAACGGGTGCTGAAAATGCTTAATGTCCTAACAAACCTGCAAGCCCTGTATTCCACTGTCAGAACGGATAGATAGCAGTAAAAGCAATCATGTGGATTTTGTCCAGCCTAGACAAATAGAGTAGGTAGCACCATAAATATAGGGAATTTTCTGTGTGAAGAGTAAGAAATGATATGAAGGACCTGTCAGTTTCCAAGACCTCTGATAGCTAATCAAAAGCTTTCTGATTTCTGAACGTGCTTTTGTTTTCAGGGAATCATGAGCGAAGAATTAGAGAGACTACTAAATATTTGCTAAAAATGAACTTGACGTTACTGATATGTCTGTGAAGATGGTTTTAGAAGACCAATGTTATTTCATCTGTAAAATATAGTGGCCTGAATGGGGAACTTCATCATTCTGTCATCATTGCCTAACAAAGTATAAAGTTTATTTACATGTTGAAGGAATATCGCCTTTTCGGGGTGTTTAGTAATTTGCATTTTTCTTTAATTATAAGAACACGGTTTCTTATCTCTAGACCCGCTAAATGTGTCCCATATTGGTAAGACTGCTAAGGGCATTCTCTTTGGGGAAAAAAAAAAAAAAAAAGAAGTGTTGTGTTGCGAAGGGACACAGTCTGTTGCTCTCAGAAGTTGAACTAAGTCTCACAGGAATAGAAGAGAAAAATCGAGAACATATGCATTTCTGAAATATGAAAATAAGGATATTCAGTTTGTAGGCAAATATATTTAGACCAGTATAGATATCTATGTAATAACACAGACTTCATTGACAGGAAAATTTATGTGTGCATGGTTTAGATGATGCAGCTTCCAACAGAATCTGATATAACAACAAACTGTTTTGAAAAGCATCTGATGTACAAAACTGCCAGTCCAAGTTTCATCTACAGAAAGACCAGATTTGAGTTGTTTGTTTTAAGAACTAGTACTACATGACTGTACACATGAGATGAAATAACAAAATATTATTGAAGATGTGCCTAGGATGTCCAACTAGTTTTTAACCGGAGGGCACGAAATTTCTGAGATCTTCATAATGCAGTTTTGTTTGAGACAATTTTCATTTTTGTACCCAGACTCCCCACTAAATATCTTTGTGAAGGCCAGCCATATGGCTGATCTAAAATATATTGCATCACTTATGAATTCTGTATGATACCGGACATAAAAAGGCAGGGAAAAAGATGCATAAAACCTTCCTTAATTTTTATCCCCAGTAATACTTGGGTGGATCTGTAGATACACAGATTTTTTTTATTTTTTTTTTTAATGTATGATATCCTTGATCAGTTACACGTGCATTGCATTTCTAACAGTTAAAGAAAATAACACCATTCCTCCACTTACCAGCTGACTTATACATTCCTTTTCAGATTTCAGACTGAAGTTAATTACGATACTTTGGAAGTCAGAGATGGGCCAGCAAATTCATCACCATTAATTGGAGAATACCATGGAACACAAGCACCCCAGTTTCTTATCAGTACTGGAAATTATATGTATCTGCTGTTCACTACAGACAACAGTCGTTCCAGTGTGGGTTTCCTAATTCACTATGAGAGTAAGTCCGATATTAATCAAATAGATTTTTATTTAATCTTGAAAAAAGCATTCGGTTTGAAAATGAGCAAATGAATGTAAAGAAATAAAATGCAGTGATTATATTTGTGTTTATGCTGTGCTGACAGGTAATTCTGAAAATACTAATTTTGGAAATTTTTTCTTCTGAGTTCTTCTGTCATTCAGAATACTTATGGATCATGTTTCATAAAATGA
>VWZG01009616.1:49263-61039 GCA_013396735.1 Grallaria varia
TTTTTTTTTTTTTTTTTTTTAATGTGTCTGTTTTCTTTAGCTGAATGTGGAGCAACTGTCTCTGGGAATGAAGGAACACTGTTGTCTCCAAATTTTCCATCTAATTATGACAACAACCATGAATGTATCTATAAAATTGAAACAGAGGCTGGAAAAGGGATCCGTCTTAGAGCCAGGAGCTTTCAGCTGCATGAGGGAGATATTGTTAAGGTAATAAGCAAATAATTTCACTTTCTATCATTCTGAACATTCACAATGCATGAAGAAATCTGTTTTTAATGCTAATTATCTTTATTTTTATTCCACTTTCTGACAGAAAATTATTGAATTCCAAGTGGATGACATCACTTCCTTTATACTAGATTCAATGATTTATATTAGATTCAAATAAATTCTAGGTGACATTGGGAGTTCAATTACATTTCTAAAAGTATTAGACTGTTCAAAGTAGTTTAAAATCTGAAAAGAAAACCTATATTGTGAACTTGGATTTTGAAAACCTAGCATTATTTTATGTTTGTAGCAATATTTATAAGCATAGCACAGGTTCTGTGGTTTGTTTTTTGGGGATTTTTGTTTTGTTTTTTTCCTGAACCGAGCTATTAGAATTTTTTTTTTCAAATAATTAATTTACTCATTTAAATAGAGAGGCTAAACTTGGCGTAAAAGTGTACTTATAGGATATGTCTTTCATTTTTTTTACATCGCAGGTATCTTTGAAATATAGCTTAAGTATACGTAGATTTTGAACATGTACTTTTCTAGAGCATGGCCATAATTTGTCTGTTCTTAATAATGGCTGTTGCATTCTTGTATATACTGAAAATCATGACATTCATCTGAAGTGTTGACCACACATTAAATTAGTCTTTCAAGTTTATATCTCCAAATTTTCAGTTAATTAATACTTAAAATCACAAAGTATTTGGAATTCAGTTAGCAACTTCCTTTCTGGCGGTCTTCCATCATCCCACTTAACATGTTAGAAATTGCTGTCTATATTTCAAACCTGATTTTCTTTTTTTTTTTTTTATTATTTTTAATTTGCACTGAATACTTCCCACAAAAGTTTAAAAGATATCATTGTTATGGATCAAACTTTCATAAATATATTTTCATCCATTTTGTCATCTTAAAAGATTCCTTATGTAATTAAGTGTGACAGTTCAATTCCAAGATATATATTTCCTCTGAAGAACAAGGCATTTAGAGATAGGATGGGATGAGAAGGCAAGAAAGTCTTCATTTTAATATAGACACTTAAGTCTTTTTTATGATATTTGTGCTTTTCAGCAAGTACAGCATTCAACCATGAAATAATAAAAGTTTTGAGAATCCCCCAATAATATCAGAAAGATACAATAAAAATTGCAGCACTTTCTCCATCCTTACCCTCAAAATCACTGATGATAAACTCCTTCATACTTGTATGGCCACCATGTATAAAACAGGGCAAGACCGTGGCCTGTGATTTTCCTTTTAGATCAAAGGTACTTGAGGAGGTGGGCAAAATATGTGGTCTGTATTGTCCTTTCTTCCCATTATCCGTGGTCTGACAGTGCAGATCCCCAAAAGTATTCTTGGTCTGAACAGATGTATCAAAGAAAGAACTTAATTGCCCACTGAGTTGCTTAACAGTGGTACATAAGTCTCCCAGAAGCTTTGCATATATCTGGTTTATAAGTCATTTAATAAACTACCTAAAAATTAACAACAAAACCCCTTAGAAAACCTTAAAGAAATGTTCAAGAAACTCAATTATCTTTCAGAACATTTCATGAGTAATGTTGAAGGTACTTAGAGATATTCCCTGGAGATATAAGAAAGATTTGCCTGAGAAAAATCTGTTCTGGGCAATCTGTTAGATACTTTCTTCTTTCATAGATCTTTTAGCACAATACTCCAGAGGATCCAAAGTAAGCAAAGGCAAAATTGTGCTCATGTCAGAACTGCAAGGCCTGTTCGCTGGCTCTGAGTCAACTGGCACGGCACAACTGCCATTTGTACAATTAAGCTCTCCTCCACCATAGTGTCTCGATAACTTACATTTATGAAAATTAGTCTTTTTCATCTCCATTCATATGCCAGGATGTCCTTTTACATATTTCCATTGGAATTAGCCCTTTGGCAGGGCTATGTACTTCTATGTTTGCTTTCTTTCCTATCTGCTCCCAAAATACATAGAGCAAAATATGTTATAAACACGAGCCTTCTATCTTGTGCCTGAGCAGAAGAAAGCCCCGAGACTGCCCTGCAGGCAGTTTGCAATGGATGTACTAAGGCGTAAGAATATTTATAAACCTTGTGCTGAAATATAGGGCATTTTCCTAGCTGAATTTCTCCCTCTGTTTTAACAGAAAAATATATACATATGCAAAGTTGCATCGTGTGCAGATGTCCAGGCACTGTGTGTCTGTGAGGGACCACCAGGGCTGCCTGTGTCGGGCACAGCTGGGCAGAGGTGGCTCTGACCCATCCACCGCAGGGCATGGCTGAGCCCGCAGCCGAGGGTGGGGCTGGTGCTGAGGAAACACATGTAAGAAAGGGCAAAAAATGTTGCTCAGTAGTGTATGATAAAGAGGAAAGACTGAAAACTGAAATAATAAATGTGATAATCCCAAGGTCAACCCGCCAGGGATGTCAAACAAAGTACATAAGGTCACTATTTGCTTGAGGTGAGATCACTAAGAACTCCAAGAAGATGTAATGAAAGGATTCCGAAGTATTATATGGGAAGCAGAAAAACAATGTCAGCAAGCTATACAGGATTTATCACCTGAGCTATTAAAGGAATATTTTAAAAGCATTTCCCTTTGGGATGATTTTATGCCATAAAGATCTCTGCAATTAAAGAAATTTTCCAAGTTTAGTTATGAGTAATTTCTTTTTACTGTCAGAATGAGAAATTGGACTTTAAGAAATTCTAATCAGCATTTCCTTCTCCTTCAGGTTAATGTTTTGCATTTCCCACAGCAGGTGCAGATACATCAGTACTGTTACTGGAGCATTTTGCCCCATCAATAACTGCAGCACTGTCCTTTTCTTTTGTCTGCATGTTTTAACTCCAGCAAGTAAAGCAAACACTTTCCTTTCAGTTTCTCACAAACATTTAGGTGAAATGGGGCATCTCTGAATGCTCTGGCTGAATTTATCCTCGTGCTCCAAACAATGCTGTGATCATTCCCTGAATGAAGACGAGCTTCTGCAGTTTGACTACATCTGTAATGTTAAGCTCTCCAATCTTACACATCTAGGTGGCTCACTCAAACTGTCTCTCAGAAACAGTACCCGACCTATGCAGCCCCTGCACTAATGACTTCTCAGGGAAGATTTGTGAGGCTGTTAGTAAGTCCACATTAAATGTGTTCTGGGGATGTACTGACAATAAATACTGTGTAGACAATCAGGTTGTGGTGACTGGACTCCTACTCTGTCACTATTTACTTGCTTTGAAAATATGAACTACATGCAGCTGTATATATTCAGCTTAGTGTTCAAGTGGGAATATTGAGGCTGGATATTGAGGCTGTGGTGCACGTGAAATGGCATATAATTTGCAAGAGTATTTCTGGCATCAATAAAACTAGTGCATGAGGAAGGGTCAAAACTATCACTTTCAAGAAGAATGCATGCAGGTTAATGACCATAATTTGTGGGCAAAGCATTTGATAGCTGTGACAAAATTTGGACTTGAATTAATGGGATAGAAATTCGAATTCCAGTAAAATAATAGAAACAGTCTCACCATTTTGAAGGTCATATGGCAAAACTGAATACTTTGAATACTTTTTATTTTAAAGCTTATCTTCCTTGCTCACTAACACTTCTTCTTCCTGATCTCCCTGGTTTAACTGCCACTTGAAGTTTCATAATTCTTTAAGGTGGCTACTTATGCTGAAATCTTTATAATTCAATCACAGTGAATTCGTTGGAGGTAAGAGAAAAACCAGAATGACCTGTTTTTTAACTGTTTGGCCAAATAGACCTTTATTTTTTCTTCATGACAGAGAAAATAGTAATTGCAACGTGAATTATATTTCAAATGGGTTCTCCCAAATGAGTCAAACACTAAATATTAATAAATAGGGATAATGTCTAGACTACTTTATTAAATGTATTCTTTGCCTCTGTAATCAGTCACATATGACATGACATAATGGTTGCACCCAAGCTGTCAGCTGGGAATGATTCTTGGCCCACATTAATTATCACAGGGAAAAAGGTTTTTCTTTCCTGGGGATTGTTCAAACAATTTTTTAGTATAGGCAAGGGAGATTCAGTGCTTGTATTTTTTTACTAACATTGTTTCAATTATTAGAGTAGATATGTACATACTTATGTCTGTAACATTAACAACAGCTAGGCAAGTGTCCTAGATACAAATTGTCACAGGATGTTGTGTGTGGGTTTTTTTATTGTTTTTCTTTTGTTTTTGAAACTGCTTTCACATGATGCCTCTTATTTAATTTTAATTTCATAGAACACTGATTTCATTTGTGTCTGAATTAATCTGGAGAGATACTATTATTTAAATTGTTAACTCTCAGGTAGGAAGAATATCTGTACGTCAGTGAGGTAGGTTCCTGTTCCTGGAGCAGGATGTCTAAGGGACAACTGTAGTGTTTACCTGGGTGTTTGGTTTTATAGATGGATAAAAATCACTTTCTAAACATAGGTAGCATTTTTAATTAATGAAAATTAACAGAACATTCTGTTCAAAGTATTATCTCATGAATCAAGTGTAATTTATTTGTGGAAATAAGTCTTAAGGGAACAAATGCTTATTTACTTTGTACAATAGATTTCCTGCTCTGATAAATAAAGTGTAATCAGTCCGTGAAAGTGATCTGTAGTTCTGTCCCACAATGATGGTTAGAAGCTTGAAAGTAATTTTTCAGATACTTGTAACACAGCTTAAAGTCATATCTCTTCCAAGAGGTAGACATTAAATATGTGTTACTACTTGCACGAATCTTGAATAAAATTGATTGTATCTTCTGATACAGCCCCTCTATGTGCCCTGATATAAGACAATCTTTGCCTTAGTAATGTATTGTTCTATCAATGGCTAGCACAATATATTATTTTTCAGAAGCTTCTTTTGGAGAAGTTATTTATATCTATGTATATTTATTAAAATAAATGTATGCTTTGTCTTAAAAAATCCTTATGCATGTTGTTTTTATTATTTTATTGTGTTAATGTTGACACTTGAGATGACCATGGTACTTTCAAAACATTTGTCTATATTGATGGCATGCTGGTATTTTCTCCACAGAGATAATAGAACTGCTTTGAATTGTTGGTCCTCACCTACAAATGTTGCAATGGTCTGTCATCTCAAAAGATGCCTTTCTAAATTTCATGAATAGGTCTAACTGGACATTCAAATAGGAAGAAGTGTCTATGACTCAAATGTAGCAATTCTGATTGTTAAATCAGAATGATTGGTTGCTGTCTGGCTCTGACTGGAATCAGTATAAATCCTCACTATACCAGAAGGTCTGCAAGTGGACAGTTGAAGATCCGGAGTTTGAAATATTTACTGTAATTGTAGCTTTTGCACTAGTTGTCTATAGTCACTCTAGGACATATGAGATAAGGGCAAATTATCTTTCACTTCATATCAAAAACCAGCTGTCCAAATCTATTATTTGCTTTTGTATAAACACTGATATGATGTTTCATGTATGGTGTCTATTTACACACTTCATATTGCTTATTTTTCCATGAGAAAGTACAGGAGATTTATTTAATTTAAAGAAGAAATTAGGTGTTTTAGTTTGTCTTGAGAAAACAAAACAAAACAAAAGCACAGAAGCTACTTACTCACTTTGTGGCTTTCAAGGTTTTGCAAAAAGCAAAACACATTTTTAACCACCAAACCCCAAGTCTGTATTTGTCCTGTATTGGTGAACAATTGAAAGGGCATTCTTATTCATTCTAGGATTTCAAAAAGCACTGAGGTTGATATTGTTGATTTTGTCCTCTATTGAAAGTTTTCAGTAAGGTAACATGGTAAATAATTACATCTCTGCAATTAGTTTGGAAATAGACTCACATATCTTTTTGAAGATATTTTTTGTTAAAATCTATAGTAAACCAAAATATTGCTGCAAGCTTGGAGTCTGAAATAAAAGGTGACAGATTGACTGTAATAGCTCAGCTGTGCTGTTGATATCTCCAGACAGGAGAGAACAGAGTATGCTGTAAGGGTTTGCCTTCAATGGCGATTTTAGAACTTATACTTCTGTTGGCCTTTGTGAATAATTGTGAAAAACAACCTGAGTTTATTGAAAACTCAGAAGATAAAGTTGCATATAGATATTAATTTCTTTCATGATGAGCTCACAAAACTGAAAAGGAAAAAGACTATAAAGCATCCTAAGGGAGATAGAATATTTTAGATTTCACTGAACTATATAACCAAGGGGTATGCTCCTCACAAAATAGAAGCATCAAGTTATGGGTAAGACTATTGGCAATAAATAGCTAACTTTGGAAGTGTTTATAATGGTAAACTAAAGTCCTTTAAATATTTAGATTTGATGTCCAGTGTCGTACTCTTGTTTCTTCAAGGTGTATGATGGAAAAGACAGTTCTTCACGCTTTCTGGGAGCCTTCACCAAAAATGACATGATGGGAGTTATCCTTAATAGCACCTCTAACCATATGTGGATAGAGTTTAACACCAATGGATCTGATACTGACCAAGGATTTCAGCTGACGTATACAAGTAAGTAGTTCATAAATAGGTTTTAACTGATTGCTTTTAGAGGAAATGTTTATTTCCCAGCTGTAGTGATTTCTCATGGAATGGTGAAGATCATTTCCTAGAATGTACTGTGGTTAAGACACAGAGTTTACTTGTCTACATGACTGGATAGGTATTAGTAATTTAAGAACGTTGCTAAAAGCAAAATTGGAACTTTTTAAATTTAGAAAGCATGATTATTTTCAAGACGTAGCAGTAGGGTTTGAAGAAGAGTGAGTAGCGAATTGTGACATGTGGATTGAATATGTTAGTGTTACATGGTAGCAGAGAACATACAAAGAGCTGGATTTTTAAAATGGAAAATTTAATCCCTGCAGTCAAATGTTAGGGGGAGGAAAAAAAAAGTACAAATGAGAATAGAAAGAATACTGGGTACCTGGATGCACACTCTTAATGTGTCCTGACTGCTTGTCAGGATCAGGGTGGGATGCTGGAAGGAGACCCGAGCGAACAAGTTTGTCAGGGGAGTGCACTTGTCCCACAGACTAATGCAACTAATTGAATTAATTTTGCTGGCAAAGCAATGAGTCTTTAGTGGGGAATAACTGGGGATAACTGGTTTGTTTCCAACACACACATAGAGATATTTTGTCTAGGTTTCAAGGAATCTCCAAATCCCCTTTTGCCTTCAGTTTATTGCCTTTTACATTACTTTCCAAGAGCTGCTGTTCTAGCCTACAGAGCAGAGCACCACAGCATAGTGTGGTACAGAAATGTAATCCTATCTCTTTCTAGTAGATCTGATGGTTTCCCTTTGGACTGGAGCTAGCTGTGGAATAAGCAGAAATCATTCACCTCCCTTCCATATTTCTGCTGTGCCTGATAAATCAGAAATTTTATCATTGTACCTTTAGAGGTTTTTGGTTTTTTTTCTTACAGAATCACAAAAGAACCACTACGGACATTTACTCTAATTTGCCTAGAGAAATTTTGCCTTTAGAATTTTTCCTTTGAAAAAAGGAACCAACTCTTGTTTTAAAAATAATCTTATTTTAAGGGCTCTGATTTCAAGGATCTTGAATCAGTTCCTTTCAAATCCTGCTATCAGTTCCACCTACTGTTTAGAAATGTCTTATTATTTAAAGATGGAATTTTGCCTAATTTCTACGTCCAATAGCTTGGGTTTGTTGTGCTTTATTTCAAAATTCTAATGTCTTCTCTCCTGCACCATGTTTTTCTGTGTAAGATATGATAATTCATGTCTAAGGCTTTTTCTCCTGACAGTTTGATTACCTTTGAATCTGTTTTCTATTCTTCCAAGTATTTTCACATTTTCTGAAAATAATTTGATACAGTTATATAACAGTGAGCCTAATACTCTGTAGAGAAGCTAAATTCAGTTTCCTATGTCTTCATAGCATTTTACTTTTTTTTTTTTTTTTATTGTGGCCAAGTATCACATTTATCTTATCATATATGATCAATTTGCAACTGGTCATGTTGAACAGCTGCCCTTAACTGTTGGTCCTTGTAGTAGTTTTCTTCCTATTAGTGCTATTGAAATTAAGACGTTACATTACAATATGTTATTAAAAAGACTAATGCAAGTGGTTACTATTTTATTTCTGTGCAACTACTTTTCTACGCTATTTAATATTGTGAATTCTAAATATAATGCTGAATTTAAGAATACAACAGAACAAAAAGCTGATGATTCATGAGAACAGAAATGCACATAAAGAAATTTTTATCTCTGTTTTCAGAATCTCATTGTTGGCATAATAAAACCAAATTCTATAAACTTAGAATCTGAAATGTTTGTATAAATTGTAGCAATCAGAATATAATCAGATATTAAAAGGAAATCTATAAAGGATTCAAGTTCTAAATGAAATCTGATGAATTTTCTGATGAAATCTCCTATAAAGGAATTTGCTTCAGGTAGTACACTGAATGGAAGCTGGAAATTATCGTAACTTTATTCTTTGATCTATGTCTACAAGGTTATTTCAAGGAAATTAATTTAGCCCAATAGATAGAGTAGCTAGAAAGGACCATAAAACATCTGTACTCTTTCTCATCTTAACTCTTTAAGAAACTAAGAAAAATTGTGACTGAAGGCTAAAATTATAATGACTTTATTTAAGGAAACTGCTTCATAAAAATGGAGAATATTGGTGGAGTAAGTATGTATGAGTAAGAGACTATGAAACTGTAATTTGAGCAATAAATGAATCTGACTCTACCAGAGGAGAAGAAAGACAAGAGGAACAAAGAAGAAAACTTCTCTGTGTAAAATTAGTTTATATAAAGCTATTTCCTTATAATGTGCTGGGAGGAATAATGAAAACTGTATGTTTACTTATAGTACCTCTACACTGTTGTCACAGGGAATGACTGTGAACATTTATATTTCAGTGCTGAGAAAATGACAACAGAAGCTTGATGGGACTAATTTTTTCACCTGAGCATGATCTCAGGTGTCAATGGATTATTCCATCATAAATTTTGTTTCAATGACATCGGAAAGTCTAAAAGTATGAGAAAGTGGATTATTTTAGACTTAAGAATAAAGCCAAAATAGCACAAGTTTTCCCTGATGTTATTTATTACTTCTTTCAATCAGGGATTGCAAAAATAACAAAGATTTCTCTGCCTGTCTCAAATATGTTTTTGTTTTTAACTGTTATGGGAAGTGTTTGGAAAATTCAAGGAACAAAAAAGAACTTTTAAGATGGCTTTAATTCCCTAAGAGTAGAGGACATCAGTAGAGTTCTGCATGTAAAATTTAGGTTTACATGTTGTAGACACAACTCATGTGACAGTTTGTTGGTTGGTTTTTTTTTTCAATGAGAAAATCTCAGTTATTCTTTCATAGTTGCAGTTTTATAATCTGTGGGATCCTTTTTTCCTCTGATTAGAATTTTTCTACCTGAGACACCTCTAGTTTTTGTGGGGAAGAAAAGTTGTAGATACAGGGATTTCCACAGCTGGACCTGCTTTTCCTGCTCATTGCTCTGTTAGAAGATTTGGCTGTTCTGGTATAAAAACGCCAGTGCTTTGTGCTGTCATGTCAGTAGCATTTAATAAATTGGCATTCAGACAAGAATGAAATCTTATTGGTGCCACACAGTGACAGGCAGAAAAAGCAAAGCACAGCTGTCTATTGGAAGTAACAGACTGCAACTTTAAATAAGAGGCATTGCATTACAGCTTCTGAATAACAAACAGGTGGCCTTCCTGATGCATTCTCCTATCACAGTCCTGGCACAAGACGAATTTTAACAGTGGCTGTTTTCACTCATCATGAGGAGAACTGAACTTATTCTGACTTGTGTCATGAGTGCTTCCTTATTTCTATTTAATCCTCATTCCTTGTGTCTCACTTTTCTTAGTACTTTTCTGTACTAGAATAATTTCTGCACACTTTATCACATATGTCATATACAAATGCTTTGTGACCCTCAGTACTGCCCAGTGCTGGCTACTGTACGCTATATGTGGAGTTATACAGATCACAGATCACTCAGCACTGTACTGCACTTCACAGTTTTCTCAGATCCCAAACATTTGAGAAGAAAACACTCTTTCCCTTCACAGTACCAGCTCAAAATCTCAAAAATCAGTTCATCTTATTTTGCCTGATGATAGGTGCCTATTTCATGATACCATCCACCCATGTCCTCAGAAAGTATATTGGTGTTAATGCTGTATAACGAATTTTACCACTGTGTAGAATGGCTTTGTGTTCTCTCCTCAGACCTGAGGGTTTTTATAAGATCCCTTGCACTGGCAGTGGCCTGTCAGAGACAGCATGAAGCTGCCTTAGAACCTTATAAGTACATCTATTTTTTTAGAAGCAGCTTATCGAGCACTTCATGGCAACTTCATGGTCCCTCAGTCCTGTGCAGTAAATAAAAGAAGCAAAAGCTTCACTTATCTGCAGAATAAGCCTTAGAATACATTGTAATGAGTCAGTGGAAGATCCATCCAGAAATACTCACAGATGTTATCTGTAGGAACACGCTTGGCTGCGCTGGGCCACTCAGTACTATATTCTGCCTCACTACAGACTCCTTTGTGTTTCAGAATCATGCAGAACTAGTTACAGACTTTATAAAGTCTGAAAACCATTCAGAAATTTGTGGTCTACTCTAGTCTGTAGCTAGATTCAGCTTTCTGAAGGCCTTTCACTGATCTGTCCCTGACTTGCTGCTATGGATTAAAAGTTAAATTCCATGTTAGTTCCTCAACACTCATCTTTTATTTGTATCCTCCATTTCCTTGTGATGTGAAATTAGATATTCTCCTGCACTTTAGTGCTAAACTGGAAATGAGGTCTGGAAAAAATCTCACTAAGGACTTGTCTGTTTGAGAGTGAATGTTATGTAGGCACAAATCTTAATGGTAACTGTCTCATATTTTGAATTCGTGACCATTTCTTCACTGAAATCAGGCTTCTGCATGGCTATCATTTCTTCAAGAAGGGTTCAGGCCCTTGAGCTGTGCTCCACTCCACAGGACTTCCACAGATTTAGGACTGTGCATGGATAGATTTTTTTAGATGTAGTTTTAATATTTTCATTTGCATTTATCATTCTCTATATTTAGAAAGCATAGTTAGTAGCTTTACAATACTGTTTTTATTGCTCTCAAGATATACCTTTCAGTTGAAGAGAGGAAATTTTTAAATACATTTGTCAGACATGATGCACTAGTTTGGAATTCATAGTATTCTGTTATTGCTATAGATTTATTTCTTATTTTCAGTTAAAGTTCTGTGTTATAATCATTCTTTAACCCTACCTTTTTCAGGGGATAGTGAAAGAGCATGGAAAGTGAGTCTGAATTAGCATAGTCTAAATTTATATAAATGATTTAAACCTGGAAATTAGTTTAAGAGAATGTCCTGGGTTTCTGTAGCTGATTTTTTTTTTTTTTTTTGCTAGTGGCGGGAGGGTGCTGCAGAGGTGGTTTCTGTTAGAAGCTGCTAGAAGCTTCCCCTGGTCCCATGGGAGGCAATGACACTTGGCCCCAGGAGGGACATCCAGCTCCTGGCCA
>VWZG01009618.1:0-76854 GCA_013396735.1 Grallaria varia
ATGTTTGAGGATTGTTTTTTATTAAAACTCTTAGACTACAAAATCGCTAAGCTCAAGGAAATGGCAAGGTCTCAGGATTAAGCATACAGAAGGATTTTTAATTTTATTTACTACTGTCCCGTCTACACATGCAACTCTTGTGGTACTATTATCATCTCCTTGGGGAACTAGGAGAAGACAGAAGTCCTAGAGTCTGCATGTTTTGCTCACCCATCTCCTTGCTGTTACACTTGGCATCTCATAATATTTTCATTCCACTCTGTTTCTGAAATGTAGAAACTATGATCATCTTTTGAAAGAGGCATTGGGGTAGATTAATTCAGATTTGAGGAAAAACCTGCCCTGATTCTTGTAGTAACAATGTGGTTCCTAAGTTGCTTTGCAGTCTTAGAGCAAGCAAAGTCTGTGATTCAACTTGACTTGCCTGTATGTCTGTAGTCAGCTTGCCTGGCTGAGAGCGATTGCAGGAAAACTGGGAAGTAGGTTTGTCAAGTACTTTTACAAATGTAAAGGTGTAGAAGGAGAGGGTGTTATTTACCTTTTAAATCTTATGAGTCCAAGCCGGTAGCAGAATGTTGTTACAATAAAACACTGAAGAGCTAACATTTGTTTGGAATCCCTTGATTTCAGTTTTCAGCCTGCTCATTCCTATTGAAAGCTCTAAAAGCACCAGACCTATATTACAGATACCAAAACTAACAAAAAAAAAAAAACAACACACACCACAAAACAAACAAACAAACAAAAAAAAACACAAAGGAAGAATTAGCTAATGTCAATTAATGTATTCATGAAAGCTTCTGGTTTTAATGGCTTTCATTTGTGTGTCCAGATGAATTCTGTTTGATTTTAAATATTGTAGAAGATGCTGATACTTGTCCTCAGAGAATAAGAAATTGGAAAAATTAGATTTCAGTTTTGAGCTGTTCAATTTTTGCCCTCAAGAAAGATGACTTGTCCTCTGCAAATAAAAGTAAATGTAGACCTGTGCAGAAGTGAAAGCACACACTGTAGTTTTCTCATTTCTGCTGTTGACTCTTGTACCATCACTTCTGGAAAAGATGATCATACAGCCTTAGCTACCAAGACCTCACAAATACAGCAGGCTGTTGTCAAGCTAAGAGGATGCTTTAAAGCACCTTTCTGCTGAGAGGTTTTCAGGAGCATAGCCAGAAAAAGAGGGAGGAAAAGAAGAAAAATCCAGAGAGCTAACCCCTTCTGTTTTAAAGAAGGGAAGGGACATGAAGGACATGGGAGGTGGGATGGTGGTGGGAATGCAAGTTCCATGTTTGGGTAGTCTCTGGAAGGGGTAATGTCATCTGGCCCACTCTGCCTGGGAACACTGCTCTGAGGAGGATGCTGCTGATTATGGTGCCAGACTTTTTTCCTTCTACCTTGTGCCCTCTGTTGATTTTGATGTCCACAGGCTGCAAGATCTTCTCCTTAAACTTTGGATAAAATAACATGATCATCCAATGTAAGCTTAACTTCAGATGTGCTGATTTTTGTCCTTGTTTATCAACCTACTTTGGTGTTTCACATGATCAGACTGCAGGCCCTGGGTAGCATCTTGATACGCCATTTTCACTTGTCTCACTATTCTTGTTTGTTTTTTTGTTTTGGGGGTTTTTTGTTTGTTTTTGGGGGGGGGTGTTGGGGGGTTTTTTTTGTTGTTTTTTGGTTTATTGTTGTTCATTTCAATGTTTCTCTGTGTTGGACTGAGTACAAAGTTCTGCCTGTGTTGTACTAAGGCTATAGCCTTTGTGCAACATTGCTCCTGTCTTGGTTTTGACAAGTCAAGCCCTTGGAGTATAACACTTGGCAAGCTTCTCAGCTGAATGATGAAAAGCTTAAGATGATATGCAGGCTGTAAAACACCACGCCGCATCTGACCAAGTAAGTGTGAACTCTGCTATATATGACATAGTACTGCAAGGGTCTTGTTAGAGAGGTCTTGTCCTGTCACTGGGCAGTACAAAGGTGTGCCTCTGCATTGCCTTTTATTTAGGATTTGGAAGGCAAACAGGTGACTTCTGGGGAATGAGCTTCACTGATGGAACTTCTCTTGCATGGTCTGTTCTCAGATGTGTCGTAACTGTGATGAGAACACTGGCTATTTGTGAAGGTGCTGCAAATAACTGCCTTGGCAGGGACAAGGGGATATGGCACATAAGGGGACAACGGACCTTGAGCCACTGTGACAATGAGTTGCTGAGGGAGTTCATTTGCATTTGTTAAAACCAAAATAAACTACTACCCTCAACTAGGACTGCAAAAGCAATACAGATTTGATTGCATTCTTCTCTAGCAATCTCCAAAGGACAGTAGATGCAGAACCTATGAAATTGTATATTGAAGTTTTTGGGTTTGTGTGTGGTGGTGTTTTTTCAATAGCTTTGTGGTGATTGCTCTTGTGTCAAATAATTTTTTTTACTGAAGAACTAAGTTTGTTTACAAATTGAAAAGTGTAAGTGGAAATGCATTCAGTTAGAAAAAGCTTTGTGAGGGTTAATGTGCCAGATTTATTTGTTTGGTTTTTTCCTTGTTGTTGAGCTTATTGCAGGGGCTGCAGTGATTGGGGTGACAAACTGGTGACCAGATTTACACTGCTAGCTCTCTACACGTTGCACCACAGCTCTTTAAGAAGAATGACTGTTAAATAGTCATTTGAAAAATTGGGGGTGGGTCTTAACTCCTTTGGGTTGCTTTGGTATGGAAAGTGAAAAGATTTAGTCTTTCCTGCCTAGTGAAAATACGGATTATTTGCAACAAAGTGATATTCATTCAGTCCCTGAGGTTGTGATGAAGATTACTTTTGGATTTTTTTGTGGATTTTTTTTTTTTTTTAACTTGGAAACTCAAATGTTGTGATTCCATGGCTCTGTGGAACTGCCAGCTCAGTCTGTCCCTCTGCTCAGCCAGTTCTGGGACTGGACAATTGCTGGCCGGTACAGAGAAACCAGTGAGTTATAAGCATAAGATAAAGATCCTTTTAAATGCACTTGACTTAGTATGTCATAAGGAACTGGCTTAACTAATTGCATTTTAAACCTCGTCAAGAGGAGCCAGAAGTCCAGCTTTGACAGATGTTCTTTGCTTTGTTTTGCTTCAGCAACTCAGAGATCAGTCAATTGCCCAAATGTAGGCATTTAGTGCTGCCCAGAACTTCTCGGTATTCAAGACCCTGTATGGAACCAATGGGTATGATGCAAGATATGGGGGAATCCTGTACCTCTCTGTAGTGGTGGCGGCAGACAAAACACGGGACTTGTCTGTGCTGAGGGGAAGTGTAGGTACCTATGATTAGGCATCTGAATTCCACCCTAAATCTCCTTTGGTTTGTCAGCCCTGTGTATCCCTCACTGTCCCTCTACTACATTTGATAGTACACAATTGCAATGTCCCTCAGGTCTGTACTGGGACCAGTACTCTTAAATATCTTTATTAATAGACATGCAGTGGGATTGAGCGCACCCTTGGCAAACCCTTGCAGGTTTGCTTGTGACACTAAGCTGAGTGGTACAGTTGATTCAGTGGAGGGGAGGGATGCCACCCAGAGGGACTTTGACAGGCTTGAGAAGTGGGCCCGTGTGAACTTCATGAAGTTCAACAGGGCCAAGTGCAAGGTCTGGCACCTTGAGTCAGAGGAATCATCAGTGTCAGTAAAGGCTGGGAGAAGAATGGACTGAGAGCAGCCTTGCAGATGAGGACTTGAGGGTGCTGGTGGATGAAAGACTGGACATGAGCTGACAATGTGCGTTTGCAGCCCAGAAATCAGCCATACCCTGGGCTGGATTAAAAGCAGTGTGGATAGCAGATCGACAGAGGGGATTCTGCCCCCTACTCTGTTCTCATGAGATCCCACCTGGAGTACTTCATCCAGCTCTGGGGTCCCCAGTACCAAAAAGAAATAGACCTGTTAGAGTGGGTCTGGAGAAGGGCTGTGAAAGTGACCTGGGAGCTGGATGACATCTCCTACAGAGAAAGGCTGAGAGCACTCATATAATTCAGCCTGGAGGAGAGAATGCTCTGAGAAGACCTTTCAATATTTAAAGAAGACTTATAAGAAAGGTGGAGAGACTTTTTACTAGGGCTTGTAGTGTGATAGGACAAAGGGTAATGGTTTTAAACTGAAGGCAGATAGATTTATATTAGAAAAAATTATTTGGTATGAGAATTAGTATGGCAGTAGTGAGCCACTGGAACAGGTTGCTCAGAGAAGTTGTGGATATCCCATCCCTGCAAGTGTTCAAAGCCAGGCTAGATGGGGCTCTGAGCAACCTAATCTAAGTGAGAGATGTCCCTGCCCACAAGAGGGGTATTAGAACTAGATGATTCTTAAATGTCTTTTCAAGCCAAACCCTGCAATGATTCTATATTATTACAACATTTTTAGTGAAATGCTGAGTTCTTCTTTCAAGAGCCCTTGGCCAAATTTGATTTCTGTATCTGAGGGTAGATGTGAAGTACTCATCTTCAGCTTTTTAGCTTACTCTGTTCCCACAATGTTCCTCAAATTTGCCTCTGTTCTTTCCATGATGTTTCTAGAGCCATACCTTGTGTATCTGCCTAAAAATGCATTTTAAACTATTCGCTTGCTTGCTCTGCATCAATAAGAGTCCTCTTCTAAAAAGCACTTCACAAAGTGTCTGTCTAGATTTGCAATGCACAGTAAAATCTCCTTGTATGATAAGGTAATTTGCATGAGTGCTGCACAGTCTCCCACTGAAATTGCTGGATTGCTTTCTTCTATCCAAGAGTTTGTGAGTTATAGTTGCTTTTGAATTTTTTTGCTGTGCCTCTATGTAGCTGCTCATGGTTTCTTCTGGCATTTGACTCATGTAATACATCCTTGACAGGAACACTTAGCAGAACAGATGAAAGACATTGTAATGAAAATAACATTTTCTGGGAACAGTGGCTGCCAATTTAAATGTGTATCTTCTTCAACTGTAAGCATATGTGTTCATTCATGAGTCCTATAATCAAAGAGAAAACATTTTTCCAGGCTGGGAAAATTCTTCATGGGACAGAGAAACTCTGCATGTTCTTGTCCCAGGTCTGTCCATCCCTGAAGGCAGAAACATTAGAACTTTGAACCCCATGAACATAGGTTTACACCACATTTTCAGACTATCTTACTTGACCTACAGGAATTTTATTTTATTTATGTCTCTAGAAGATAATGCTAATTTTTTATTATGCTGAAATATTAGGCTTTACTTTATTCCCTTTATTTTGAGACTATATACTTCCCTAAGATCGTGCTGTATGGTGAACTTGCCACCGGCTGCCACAAGAGAGGTGCTCCGAAGAGGAGATACAAGGACTCCCTGAAACAATACCTCAGCCTTGGCCATATTGACTACCATCAATGGTCCACTCTGGCCTCCAATCGGGAGGCATGGAGACACACCATCCATAACGCTGCTGATTCCTTTGAGAATGCACGCAGAATCAGTCTCGAGGAGAAAAGACAACGCAGGAAGAACCGTGCCTCACCAACACCGCCTGTGGAGACTTTCTGCTGTGCCTTTTGCAACCGGACTTGCCTATCTCGCACTGGCCTCTTTAGCCATCAGTGCGCTTGCAGCAAGCGTGGGGAGAGCCCTTCCCAAATCTTTGTTCGCGCAGCCCAGCCATGATGATGATGATATACTATGCAAGTTGATTTAGGTCTTAAAAAAAGCTTGCTTTGACATCTATGTCCCTGAATGCCAAATACTTTGTCTTGATCCAGAAAATTATATGGGCCAAGAGATACTTTTTTTTTGGAAATGCACCTTGTCAATACAAAAATTTCAGTGTTGGGAAAACTGGTTATTTTCAAAACGCGAATGAAAGATCCTGGGACAGACCTGGGATGTTTGGTCCTGGAGTGGAAACCCTTGTGGTCAGAGCTGAATTCTCTTGTCTGCTCAGACAGTTTACATATTTGGAATGATTTGTGAAGCAGTAAGTCAGCTGAAGTGGGAGCTGCCTGTGCAAAAGTACCGAGGCACAGGAATGTGCCTCAAGTCAGTTTTATTTTGTTCTTTAAGATGCCTTATCTGAGTCTCCATGAAGAACCATTCTTCATTTTCAAACCTTCTTTAGGAGATGCATATGCTTATTCTTTTGTCCTTAATCTGGAAAGAAAAGTTTTAAGAACTGGGGAGGGGTAGTGGTGGTGATGATGAGGGCCCTGTGCTGTTATGGGCTGCTGTGGGACTGAGCCCAGCTAAGTCTTCCATCTGAAGCTGTGCAGGTGTGAGAAGGGAAAGTAAAAATGCATGAGGGCAGGCAGGACAGGATGAGGGACCATGTGGTGCAGTGATTAATTTCAGGTGAGAGAGAGAGAGGAATGCTGAGATTCAGCCTCTGGTTTAAAACAAACAAAAAGAACAATAGCAACAAACACCACCAAAAGAAAAAAAAATCAAGAAGAAAGAAACTGAACTAAAATCCCCACCCAGGTATTTTTATACACACTCGTCTTTGACAGGAATGGTGTTTGTTCTTTCAGGATGGTCTCTAAATGGTCTGAAATACTGTTTTGAAGCTTCTCAGGCAGAGGATGAATTGCAATGGGTGGGATATTCTGGGTTTTGGGAGAAGTTATTGAAAGCCTGATGTTACCGTTCGGGAAGATCTGCCATCAGTCTGGACTGAGAGGCTCTGACGGGGCAGGGAGAGGAGTGTCTCTTCTTTGCAGTGATCATATGCAGGGGTCTGATGGGAGCTTGCTCTTGTAGCTTTGAGTTCAAAAGCTTGATATTATGAAACTTGAAGTCAGTGACAGAATAGAGGAGTTTCAATGCTCAGATAGCTGGTTAAACAGTTCTCAAGATTTGCGTTTATCAAAGTCCTGAGACTTCTTGTTTTTCCTGTAAGTACTTGTAAGTACTCAGCTGCTGCAGCCTAAGAGGAAGAACAGCTGGTTGGCGTCATCAGGGAATTTCTCCCTGAATCCTGTAGCTCCTTTTGAGGGAGCTCATTTGTTGCTTTTTTCACTATCAGGGAGGATGCTGAAAGGTTTCTTTTTCTGGTGCACTTTAGCTACTGAAGCCATTGGTTCATTAGTAACTAAGGAACAGAAGCATTTACAGGAAAAGCTCCTAGAAGCTGGCAATAGACTTCCCTTCCAAAAGGAAAGTGGGTTTTGATCCCCTGTTTGTTTGGGGTTTTTTCTGAAGGGTGAGGAATTTGTGCAGAGTGAGCCAACTGCTGATGAAGTATCTTGTAAAATATTACTTGGGAAGCATAATTAATAATGTATCATCTGATCAGTCAAGCAGCCCTCCAGAAAGGTCCAAGAATATTAACTTTGCCTCAGAGGATCACTTAGTGTTGCGTAATGTCAGATAACTACATTAAACTTAATACTGGGCAGCATAATGTGGGAAGAGAATGTGATAAATACAGAAATCTGGGGAATGTCTGATGTCCTAAAGTATGATCACTGGAAAAGGTATAGGGTGGGCACCTTTAATGACTCTTCTTTTGAACTATCTCTAGTAGAGGCAGCACTGTAATTTTTGATGTACTTCCTTCTCCTTTGGCATACCTTCAGTACTTAAAGGAGAGTGACTGGACTGTCAGATGTTGCCTAGAATGGATTTGGATTATTGTATTACACAGAATTTGAACTAAGTAGTTATAATATTGGGTTGAATATCATATCTTGGGTTAGAGTCAGGGTTGAACAATGAAGCCTGCTCCCACACTAACACATTTCCAGAACCCCTCTGGTCTTCAAGAAGCATTGTACTTGAAGGTCTGATCCTCAACAGGATGGCTTTGTCATGTGGTTAACAGTGGGTCAAAGGACTCTGTTAACCAGCCTTGTTGGGTATTTTGGCTTAGTGTTGGGTTTCTTGCTGCAACAATTAGGAAAAAAATCGTAGTAACTGTAGAAAAAATGGATCTTGACTGATGGGCTTGGGGAGGTAGTGATAGCATCTTGCCAGTCGTATGCTTTCATATTTACTTCAAGTTAGAAGTGGATAAACGTGATGACGAATTGCAGGGGCGGGGGATGAGTTTGTTCTGTGAACTCTTGCAGAGTTGTGCTGTGCTACAGCCTCTCTTTTGAAACTTCTGCTACTTGAGGGCTGTTGTGGCCAGCTGAAACCTCTTGTTAGGCAGGAAAGTGCTTTCAGGAGGGTGACTGTATTTAAGGCCCACACAAATTAATTCGTTTAAGTTTGAAACCTGGAAATAATTCTTTCTTGGACAGGAAGAATCTCATCCCAATAAATGAAAGGTGGGGAAATCTTTGTGGGGTAGCAGTGTTGTGTTTTGCCCCATTTAGGTATGATTTGAGGGCAAAACTGTAAATTCAAGCTTATGTCCATGCTATGAGTTGAATAAACTTGTTAGGTGACCACTGTGTTGGTTTTTATTGATACAGACCTATAGCTTATGTTACATAAGGGATAATTTAATAATAACTATATTACACAGGAAAGAATGTTAAGACAGAATGAGCCTAAAGCTGGTAATGTGTAATCTTCACCTATCTTGAACTTAGTTGCTTTGCTGATCCTGAGCAGAATAGCCTTGAAATAATACGTTGCACTGGACTTTTCAAAAAGGCCAGAGAAGTTTTAAAGTAACTCACTGGTGCTTCTGAGATAAAAGTCAGTAAATATCATCTTAGACCTCCTCTCACAAGGTAGATATGTCATAGTTACTATGCAAGGGAAGAATATCAAGGACATGCCAAAGTGTTGTTCAATCCCAGGTTGCTTGTCTTTTGCTTTTGAAGACTAAGATTAGAGACTTGGAGGTGCCAGTGGTTGTGACATTAAATTGCAGAATATGCTGAGTTGGATCAGACCCACAAGGATCATCGAGTCCAACTCTTGGCCCTGCACAGGACCATTCCCAAGAGTCACTCCATGAGCCGAGAGTATCATCTAAATGCTTCTTGAACTGTGTCAGGCTTGGTGCTGTGACCAGTTACACGGGGAGCCTGTTTCAGTGCCCAACTGCCCTCTGGGTGAAGAACCTCCTTCTAATACCCAGCCTAAACCTCCCTTGACACAACTTCAGGTCATTCCCTTGGGTCCTGTCACTGGTCACCACAAAGATGAGATCAGTGCCTGCCCCTCCTCTTCCCCTCACAAGGAAGTTGTAACTGCAATGAGGTCTCCCCTCAGTCTCCTCTTCTCCAGGTTGAACAGACCAAGTGCCCTCAGCTGTTCGTCACACGGCTTTCCCTCAAGGCCCTTCACAATCTTCATTGCCCTCCTTTGGAGGTTCTGTAAGAGCTTAGTATCTTTCTTATATTGCCAAAAGTCACCAGCTACTTATGAGGCTCTGAGAATTCTCCCTTCCACTTTGATGCCATTTCATGGTGTATTTTGCCTGCAGGTTTATACCCTGTGTGCTCAGATTTTGACTGTATTAGAATATTGCTTTTGTGTCATTGATCACCTCGGATCTGTATGAGTGCAGTTTTTGTTTCAACAGAAATAGTTTCAAGGATGTTGAAAAGTGATTAAAATGCTTCCTTTTACAGTAGGGCCTATGAAGGAGCTTTCCTGAAGTTGTTAAGGATTTGTAGAGAATTCTGTCTTCAAACTGTTGAATGTGCTAAATTAGAGTGTATTCTCTAGAGATTAATTGTATGCATACACTGATGTATGCTCCCAGTCTCTCTCTTATTTCCTGTGCTAATTTTTCTGCATGCTTTATGCTCCTTAGGCTGCACCATTACTCATCTCCCTAATGAAATTCATCCATTCATGCCTTTTGACTCCTCCACCTTAACCAGTCAGCTGTGCCTTCATCTACGTCTCTTCCATGATCCTTCTGTGATGTATTTTTACCACAGCAAAACTATTGCTGTTTTTTCTCCAGTGGTTGACTATAACCGGGGAAAAATCCCCAAAGAAACCCATAACTACATGCTTTTAGCAACAAAAATATACTTCTGAGTTGAATAAAGCTGTATTTTCTCCATTTGCTCCAAATTTCAGGTACTGATCCTTAGCCTTTTATATGTTCCTCTAGTGCTTTGTTGCAGAAGAAATTAAATACCTTTTCAAGGAAATGCAGTATCTCTTATCTGAATAACTACTCACATGGTAAATCTGTGGCACTGTGTAGCTTGTGATTCTCGTTCATGTGGGCCAAAAGGCCTGGGAAGTAGGGCGTATATTAAAATCAGGTTTAAGTCAATTTCTCTGATAAGAAGCCAGGGTATTTAACTGAACCAGAGTGAACTGTTGCATAGAGAGAACAAATTATGAAGTCTTGGAATTTGTTTGATTGTCTTACTGCAACAAACTACAGGTAATAGAAAACTGTCTACCAAATCAGTCATCTCCACAGAAAGGCATGTCTCATTATTTTACTCTTATAGGTTGCTAATCTCCTTATTAGAGTTTCTTCTCATATTATGAAAAACCAGTATAAGTAGCATGTTTTTACTTTTTCAATAAATGAAGAGATAGAGGCTTGCTTTTTCCTCAGCAGAGTTAAAACTGGTTCTACCTGCATTCACGAAGGCAATAGATGAAAACTTGATTTAGAAAAAAAGTACTTTAAGGCTTGCTGACTTCAAAGGAGCTAATTTTCTTAGTGCAAGCAGTTTTAGGATATTGTCAGGATATTTTAAAAGGTAGAGGCTAATTTATAAATTAAACTCTTTATGTATCTTTATGTTGTAATGCGTTTAAAAGCTGAGTTTGGATTAACTTGATGTAGTCATCAGCATACTTGATCAATAGTTACTTTTTGGGAAGATGTGTGATGTTTAGTAACTTCTGAAATTATTCTGAATTGTAATTTAAGAGTTCATCCTGAAAATTATCCTTCTAATTCCTTTATTAGTGTTAACCTCATAATGAGAGGATAGTGAAACAGTCCTGTGTGACTTCAATAACCACCTTTCTAAGATGAAGACCTTTAAATGATTCTGTGATTCTAAATGACATATAAACCTGTAAGTCACTTTTTAAAGACTGCCTGAGAGGAACTTAGGCTTGAAAGCTGTGTCTCTTCCTGTACTCTGGTCATCTATCTTTATTTAGCCTACAGGGATCTGTAAATGGCATTTTAATTTGAGTTACTGATTATATGTTTCTCTACACACACCTGTTGACCTAATTTAGGTGATGTTTTCTTTCCCCTTCAGGTATGTTAAACACAGGTCACTACGCTACAGGTTTGTGTTTCCATAGGCACATGAAATGAAAATTCAATAGAATTTTATGCTAGGGACTTTAGCACGGACAGGTTCTGCAGCATTTATTGGCATAGATAAGATTATTAAAACCAGGCATGTGGGGTCAGAGTTTCCAAGATCCACAGGCTTGTGCTTGTTTTGACTTCAGGGAGAGATGGTTAAATTCTAAAATCATGGCCACGAGACCCTGGCTGCAGTTAAATTCTACGCAGTTATTCTTGAAACACAACACAGGTATCTACTAAGTGTTGTATTTGTCATCACGTGTGCAAGAGCATCTTCGTGATTAGATGTAGTGGCTTAATCCAGGCAGAAGCATTATGCATATGATGATGTGGTTTTTGGTGGTTTTGTTTGTTTGTTTGTTTTTTTAATACTCTTTTTTAATTGGAAGAATATAAAAGAAGAGGACTTGAGATGGCTGCAGTACCAAAAATGCCAGTTCTGCTTCTGTTCTTTTATACCAAGGTGATTCCACTGGTGTCTAAATTTTAGTCACATTGGTTATAGTGGACAGCATTCAGTTTGGCTTTCCTGAAACGTGGTATAGTTTTATAAGGACTTCTTCAATTTAAAACAATTCTTCCTGTGCCCTGGCTTTATTCTAACCATCTGAAAAAAGTTTAGAATATCAAGTGGAAAAGATAAATTAGCAATTGAAGCTGGGAGGATAAAACAGCAAGGATTATTTACCCTCACGCTTCACTAGATAAACTGATTGTCATCTGGGATTAAATGGATGTTTCTTCATTCAGTGTTAGTGTGTTGTACCTGTGGATTGTGTGTTTGAGACATCCGTGGTGGGCCTTTCTCTGGAAAAAAGAAGGCTGAGTTAGCTGCACTGTGGATCACTTACAGCCTGCAAATCCTAATATTCATAATTTGGTTTATATAAATGCAAAGAGGGGAGAGAAGAACTAATGTCTCTACTTAAATGCAGTGAATAAGCTGGATCTCTGCGAGCTAGGTGGGACGTCTGCTAGGGTTGAGTGAGCAGCGCTGAGTTAGCTGCTCATTTTAATAGCAGCTAATTTCCTTTGTCCTCAGATGAAGTTTGTATGTACTTTTCCCCTGTCCCCTTGCTACTTGGAGTAGCTGATGGTGGAACCTGCAGCCTGTTAGAATGTGCAAAAAGGAAATCTCTGTTCTCTCTGGAGTTTCAGGAGAAATATGCTGGATGCAGTGAAAAGCTGTTCGTGGAAGAAAAGATGGGCTGGAAAAGCTGTCATCCACATTCTGGAAAAATGATTGGGGAATATCTGCTGAATACAGGGAATTAACTTGGTTTCATTTATGGGAAAGCAGAAATACTGCAGTTGGAAAGAAAATCTCTACTAATAAAGGGCTTACTGCTGTCCCTGTCTTTTTTTGGGGTAATAAATCGCACAACTGGGCCATGCTCAAGAAAGCAAGGCTAGCTCAGTTTGGGTTTCAGTGAGGACACAGTATAGTTTGTGGGTTTTTCATTACCCTGTGGTACAAATGGAACGGCATTTCTTTGACTGCAATGAAGCACATGCACAGCAGTGTGTATCCTTTATGATAAGAAGTGCTGTTTTGTCTTGTAGTCATTTTCAAGCCCACCTACTCAGTCTGCATCAAAAGCCATACAGTTTAAATCCCTGCCAACGTCTGAGACTCATGGTTTCTCTTTCAGAGTTCAGATGGGTCCCTCTCTGAGGTTGTGCAGAAGTGGAAGGAATATCAGCTCCAGTGCCAGAAATACTTTTATGAGACACCCCCCATTGTGGCAGGTAAGCTGTTTTTTGGGATAAGATACATTAGTTTTTAAAATGCATGATAACAGTAGCAAGGGAGTGATTATGAACTTAAAAATACTTGTCCAGCTTGCTTTCTGGTCCATTGCTTCGTTATCCCATTTGCTTCTGCCTGCTCTCTGTGGGACTCTTCCGTTTGCTGAGGAAGCATTTTATAGAACAATTTCACTGTAAAGATGTTTGTCCTTAGGTCCAGAGTGTTTTGCAGTGCCAAGTGGTGGCTGTAGTACATCAAGCAGCCCACTAATGTAATACCCCTGGAACTTTTATAGGGGTCAAGGTGTTAGGAAATCTAGATCCATGCTGTTCACGTTGAACAAGGAGTTTCTGGGTTGTAAAGTTGGTCTAAGTTATTTTGAGTATTGTAAAATGCTGAAATGACTTTAGAAAAAAGCAAGTGACTTAAAGAAAATGTAAATGTAGCTCGTCTTAGCATTTGAGCTGCTGTAATGTGCTGGGAGCATCTGCAAGGTGCCAGCATCTTTGTGTTTAGAGGACACTGGTGACTTGTCAGTGATGCTCACAACTGGACGCTGTGCAGCCTCTCCTATGCTTCAGTGCATTTGTGACACACTGAGGAAAGATGGATCTAAAGTTGTCTGTAAGGAATTATTTCAAAACTGTTACTATTGCTTGTCTGAACTATATTATTATGGCAGAATGAGAGCAGTAGCTGATGACAACAATGGCAGGGACACATTCATCTCCCTCCACTCCATTACCCTGTTGAGCTGTTGAGTGCTGCCCTCTAAGAATGACAGTTTAATAAATCTGAAGTTGAAATATTGTCATGGTGATTAAGCTGTAATGCGAAGTTATAGTTGTGTGAGTATTTCGTTGATGGATCCATATATTAGGCTAGTCTTTCCAACTGCGTGACTGTGAACCATTCTGAGGAATTTATTTAGTATTCATAGGAAAAAAGATCTGAAATTAAACTGAGACACATAAGGGTGTAAGAGAGAAAAGATGGCAATGGATTGGTATTAATTTGCCTTTCTTGTGTATTGATATAGTCTAAGACCCTGACCTGCCATTGAGTTCCTCCCTGAAACAACAGTTTCCTGTTTGGGTATAAACCCTTGAACAAATAAATGTCATTTAATTCCACATGAAAGCGTAAATGCATAATGCTGTTATGGCTTAAATGCGTGTGCCTGCATTTCCTTTTATATTCTGCTCTTCAGTCTTGTCTTTCTTGCAGTCTTAATCCAAGGCAGTAGCACGACCCTCCCTTCTCTCTTTCTGCAGAAGGGAAGTTCTGCAACAGAACGTTTGACGATTATGCCTGCTGGCCCGATGGACTGCCTGGCACCTACGTGAATGTGAGCTGCCCCTGGTATCTCCCCTGGGCTAACGCAGGTAGGAGCCTTTCCTTATAGGCAGAGCTTTAAACCAACCCTGTTTTCCTTGCCCTGTTTTAGCAAGGATAACTTAGCTTAAATGGCTGTGAATGCAGTAAGTTTTCTGTAACATAAAACTAGGCATGGGGATTAGTATGATATGCTCTATCCATGTTTAACGGGAGAAAATGAACATGTTTTTAAAGGTTGTATTTAGTTTGGAATTTTTAATTTTCTCGCATCTGATTTTGCTGCCTGAGTAGTGGTGACTGTTAATAAAATAGCTCTGTGGTGCTTGTTGAAGTCTACCTAACAATGACAATGGCTGAGATGGAAATGGAAAACTCGGATAAAAGTAACAAAGCTAACTGCTAGGTCATCGTGTAGCAGATACAGACAAACAGATCTAAAGTGAAAAGTTTTTTTGTCCTGCTTCCAGAGCACAAACTCATTTCTCAGAATGCTGTGAGATGAAGGCATTTTCTGTTGCTGCAAAGACGTTTTTCTATGAAGGACTGAATGTCGCCTTGAGATTTTACACCCTTATGTACATGTATACTTGAAGGCAATGTGTGTATCACTGTCTAGTATTCTGTCTTTGAAACCAGTGACTTGTCTAGCTTGTTCTTTTTGAAGACCCTTCTATGTTTTGAAGTGTAAATGAAACAGTTTTTTAGCTAGCCACCTTGGTTAATGAGCATATATAAATCTGATTGATGGACATAGAGATGGTTTAAGTGTGGAGAACAAGTTGTAAGTGTTGGTGTAAAGGGATTTCAGGAATGACAAAGAAAAGGGATGGTATAGTCAGAAGTTACTTAGATGTGTTGGGTAACATGGAACCTGGGCATGGTACAAGTGGTATGAAATAAGGGGTGGAGATTGTCTTGGGTCTGGCTGCGTTGAAGGCACCTTTCTTCACAGCAGCCCATGTGGTGCTGTTCTTTGTGTTTGTGGCTGCAAATGTCCATAATGCACTAGTGGCTGTTGCTGAACAGCGCTTGCACAGCATCAAAGCACCTGCTCCAAGCCCTGCCCAGGGCCAGCAGGCTGGGTCTGCAGGAGGTTGGGAGGTGACGTAACTGGGACCGCTGGCCTGATCTGACCAAAGGGATATTCCCTACCATTGGATATTGTGGTTGGCAATAAAAGCTGAAGGCAAGGGGGGAGAAAAGGCATTCATGGTGGCATTTGTCGTCCCAAGTAATGGTTGCACAAGCTGAGGCCCTGCTTTTCAAGAAGTGGCTGGACAATTGCTTGCTATTGGCAAGCAGTAAATAAATTCCTTATTTTGCTTTACTTGCATGTGCAGCTTTTGCTTTCCTTATTAAACTGTCATTGTCTTGAAGGCTTGGGGGTGGGGGGAAAATCCCTACACTAAAGTCAGAATGTCATCACAACAAAAGGTTAAAAAAGGACACCCCATGTCCCTTCACCACTTTTCAACCACAGAAAGTTCTCCATAGGGGAATAACTATGTGGCAACATCCTGTCCCAGTTTTTCCCATTACTTCTCCCAGTTACTTATTTATCTTGACCAATAAGATTTTCCATCTTACTTTCTCCCCCATCCTGCTGAGGACAGAAAGCGGCTGGATAGATATTTGTCAACCAGCCAAAGTCAATTCATCTCATCCACTATGGTATCTCCAGGAGCTGTGAAGAAGTCTCTGCTCTGGTGCCTGTGCCGTCCTCTCACTTCCATCTTCACACCTTAGTGCTCATAGGGCCATTTCTCACACTTCTTTTCTCATCCCTCACTGCCAGGCAGTGTCTGGCCCTTTCTTGCATAACTTTTCCCTGAGGTGGCACCATTGTGGCTGAGGTGCTCAGCCGTGCCCTACAGGGGGTTTTTGGAAGCAGTTGTGTCCAGCCTCTCCTTGCAGAGGCCACCCTTGATTACCTCTTCAGCCTTGCCTGCTTTCCTAAGTGACCTCAGAAGTTAACATGCTGTTTGCCAATCCTCTTCAGATTACTATTAAAGATGTTATGCTTTTGGAATGGGTAAACAAGCTTTTACAAATGTATTAAGTTAATATTTGCCTTATAATTCATTAGTATAAAGCAAGTTTCTTTCCAATAATGCTATTCTTTCTGGATACCTAAAACTCTTCACAGAATTTAACTTCTTTCTTCTTATCCTGTTTACTTTCAATCTTTAAGACCTTGGACACAGTTGTTTGACTTTGAACTACTCTTGAAACCTCATGGCTGGAAAGAGCCAACGTTTAACACAATACTGCAGATTAATAAATTATCGGAATGTGCAATACCTTTCATACTTTTGGAAATAAGTTTTTTAAAAAGTTAATTATCCTGAAAGCAGTGTTTGTTTCAGCGAAAAGAAAGCAGCATTTTGTAAACTCCTTGCTAGGGAGGATTGTGAAATACTTCGGAAATTCATTAAACCTCTGGATGTGTTCCCTTGTGCATATTGTGCATATACCTCAACCTCTGTTTTATCAGCAAGGAGTAAGAATGGAACAATGAGGCCTTTCATTGTCTAATATAAAACAAGTTTGTGTTGATGCCAGGTATGCAATTTCAGAGCCTAAATTACTTGATAGTATTCTGTGTCATCTTGTGGAGTCATGTTCAAAGTGAATGTTGACGAGCTGCCATGATGAAGAGGTAATGTCTTTGTAATGGAAGATCGAGAGCAACAGAAAATTGAACACCCTGAGCCTTAGAGTGATCACTAAAGCCTGCTATTACTTGTTCTTGCTTAGCCCCCTACCTGGAACTTGGAAGCCCTGCAGTACTACAGTCCATTTCATCTCATTGCTGGATGAAAAGAGAGAAAATATAAAAATGAGGACCTTGTTTGGGAAGTACCTTCAAAACATATTCCGTGAAGGTCGTCATAAAGTGTGAAGTGCTTCAGCCAAGTGTACTCATTTAAGACTGCTCTTCCTTTGATTAAGTGTCATGTTTTCAAGTTCATAAAAAGCCTGTTGCGGGACTTTATGCCATACTCCCAGAAGTCCCCAGAGGATTGAATTGTGTCACTTGCAACTGAAAGCTGCTTATGATGGGGTACTGAAATGGAGAAAGTGCAATGAGTGCGAGTCCCCGTGACCTGACCACTTCTGTAAAAAAGTGTAGAAGGGCAGGAAGCAGAGAAAGGTGGACCAGGAAGCCTATAGAGACACAGATCATGCATGAGTAGCTTTAGGAGAGCCATAGCTCACCTAGAATCTGACAAGTGATGTGAAGAGCAACAAGGGCCTCTAAACAGAAATGAGAGAAAATTTGGATCCACTGCTGAGTGAGGCAGGAGGATGTTGTGGCAAAGGATGGGGAAATGACAGAAGTATTCGCTACCACCTTCATCATGGCCTTTACTGGTAAAACTTGCCTTCAGCAGTCCCAGGTCGCCGAGATCAGTCATGAAGTCAGGAGCAACAAAGACTTATTCTTACAGGATGAGGCACAGAGTAGTAAATACTTTCATGGGACATACACGGGTCCACAGCACTTGGTGGGATGTACTAACAAGTGCTGAATGAGCTGATGGTGCCAATGTGAGGCCACTCTTGATTATCTTTGAAATATTGTAGCAATTGAGGATGATTCCTGCATTTGTCACCACTCTCTTCAAAAAGTGCAAGGAGACAAATCTGGAGACTTATAAAAGACTTGCCTTCTGTCAGTCCCCAGGGAGGTTAATGGAGCAAATAATCTTGGAAACTGTTTCCAAGCACATGAAGGACAAGAAGGTGAGTGGGAGTAGTCAGCGTGGATTTATGAAGGTGATGTCATGCTTGATGAACCTGATGAGATGACTAGCCTGGTAGATAAGGGAAGAGCAATGGATGTGTTTATCTAGACTTTAGTAAGGCTTTTGACACAGGCTCCTATAACACCCTCATTGATAAACTGATGAAAAGTGGATTAGACAAAAGAACCATGAGATGAACTGAAAACTGGCCAAGCTGCTGGGCATATGGGGTTGTGGTCAGCAGAACAAAGTTCAGCTGGAAATCATCCCTAGTGGTGTACCCCACAGCTTGGTAGTAGGGCAAATACTGTTTTCAACTTTATAAATGATACGATTGATGGGTCTGAGTGTACCTTCAGCAAGTTTGCAGACCATACAACAGTGAGAGGAGTGGCTGATACACCACCTAATGATGTTGCTATTCAGAAGAGCCATGAGAGGCTGAAGAACTGGACTGGCAGGAATCCTGTGAAGTTCTGCCTCTGGGGAAGAATAGCTGTGTGTATCAGTACTGACTGACTGGAAAGCAGCTTTGCAGAGGAGGCTCTGGAAGTACTGGTGGGGCACCAAGCTCCGCGCAAGCAGCAATGTGTCCTTGAGGCAAAGGATACCAGTAGCTTCCTGGGTTGTATTAGGAAGAGCATCACTGTCAGCTCAAGATGATCCTTCCCCTCTACTAGGGAGGGTGTAACACATCTGGAGTGCTTTTTCCAGCTCAGGGCTCCCCAGTATAAGAGAGACATGGATGTACTGCAGCAAGTCTAACAAGTGACTGTGAAGATTATTAAGGGATGGGAGTGTCTCTTATGAGATGAGACTTTGGGATCTGGTATTCTTCAGCCTGGAGAGGAGAAGCCTCGGGGAGAATCTTATAAATGTGTGTGCTTACGAACCGAAATACAGGAAAATTTCCTTTGACCATAGTTATTTAACTGTGAGGTTGGTCGAACACCTGGGACAGGTGGCCCAGAGAGATTTGAGAGTTCTTGAGGAAGATGGTCATAGCCTGACTGGACATGGACTGAGAAACTTGCCCTAGTTCACCCTACTTTGAGCAGGGTATTGTATTAGGAATTCTCCAGAGTCCTCCTCTGATGTTGTCTGGTTTGTGATTGTCTATTTTTGACATGATAGCTCTTGGTAACTAGTTACTGTCAGGTGCTACAAGTTTCTGTATGTGTTGGCCAGAATATGAGATAGGAAGAGAATTTGCATGGTAAATGTTTGAAAAGCTGGAATGTTCCTTGGTGAATTACAAGTTTTGCAAACTTGTTCTTTGTATACCGCTCTTGTCCTAGTGGCTGTCAGTCTTGAGCCTGCCCTTCTGCACATCTCAACAGCAGATGTGGCTCAGCAGGTTGCCTAGCAAAGTGGCAAGCTGGAAACGATATGAAGAACTTTCTACCTGCTCAGCAGGTGTGTGCTGTGTCACTGGTCCAGCTGCGCAGGATGTTAGTAGGTTCTTGTCTCTGCTTACTGCCACAGAGGTGCTCGCTGAGGTGTGACTTTCTTCTTGCTCATTTAACGTGGCAGCTTCTGAGTCCCTGCCTGCACTGTGGGCACAGTTCAGCAGTAATGCTTTCTTCAGGTCTTCAGCTTGCTCATTTATCTCTTGGTACAAGAGCAACTGCAGAGTGATGGGAATCTGTTAATTGAAAAACTTGAGAGTTAAACTGATATTCAGTGCTGTATGCCTTTTCAGACTTGTGTGTATACTGAGACTCTAGACCAGCATTTCACAAGACAAATCCATGGAGGATGGGCCTGCAGGTGTTTCGTGCTAAGCAATGCATGTAATTTGCAAGGTTAGCGTTTTGGGGGTTTTTTTGTTTGTTTGATTTTTTTTTACAGGATTATTTGCCTTATGATTGGAACATTCATCTTCTGCCCTTTTTGAAAGTGCTGCTTGCTAAAGCAGCATGTCAAAGTACAGCAGAGACTATCAATACTGTCCTAGTCATGTGTCAGATCTCTTTAGAAATGCTGAGACTTTTTTTTTTTGTTGTGTTACGTCGCAGGTTTATCAGCATCCCTGCCAGACTCAGTGTTGGTGTGCTATCTGCAAGGATGGACTCTGAGGGCTGGGAATATGTTTGTGATAATTGAATAGAAGAAGTATCACAACATTAGACCCAGATTTTGTGCTTGAAACCATGTATCCCTGTACTGCTGCAGCCTTTTTTTTGTGAAAAAGCAAATTAAACCTGAATTTTTAGAGGAATTTTTGTTTCATAGGTTGCACTGAAATACTGGTTATTCATTTGTGGGTGGGCTTTTGAGATGTGACTTGAAGGTTGGGTTATTATGTTTCTTCAGTGGCACTGCACTGTTGTCTTTTTTTCCGTCTATATATTGGTTATTATATTATTTTCTTTACAAGAAATTGTGAAATAAGTGTGTTATGGATATGTGGGTAATCCATATCACCCTGAAGCCAAAGGAGCTGAGATTTAGAGTAGCCTCTGCTTCAGTGCAGGTTGATTTGTTGTCACTGGAATGAGAAATAGGTGACTGATGTCTCACAGCACAGTGCAGGGGTTTGGTACCATAGCAAATGAGAAGCCCAGCCAATGCTGGGCTGTAACTACATGCTAGGAGTTCGTGAAGTCACCTGTGCCCCTTGAGTACCATATAAAATACTGTTGTGCCTGTGGTGAGGAAGCCATTTGGGACAGTAAGAAGCAGTGTCATTGGGGAAAATGGAAAATGGAAGGGAATCTAATTTTTGTCAAACAAAGCATTCTGTTCAGGGCTCTGTAGTGAAATTCTTAAACTTCCCCTTTGAGAAGACTTCTTGTTTTTTAAAGTGTTGTTTTTAAATGTTTTGAAAATATGAAATGAAATGTCTGGACTATCAAAACACACACAACTTATGGCATGCTTTTCTTCCTTACCCCCCAAAAAAAAAACTAGCAAAAGCAAAGCAAAGATTTTTTTGGCCTGCTTATGCATCTTTGAAAGAGCAAAGTACAGAAGTTTCCAACCCACATGAGCTATTTCACTCCAGTTCTGTTTGGCTTTTATTTGTTCTTATGCAACTCCCACTGTGGGCAGGTCTTTATGGGGAGATACTGAAGTAGCAGGAGGGAGGTTATTGTTAAATGAGTTTGTTCTGCGGAGTTGCCAGTACAGATCTTGGACCACAGCCAGAGCTTGCTGAAGGCAAATTTTACGTATTTGTGTCTGACGGAGTTGAAGCTTTTGCTCTTGTATGTGAAACCTACTCAGGCTGTAGTAGCATTGAAGCTACACCAGGCAAACTTGGCACACCTTGCTGTCCACATTGTAACCAGTGAGATTATGGCAAGTCCTAGGGCCACAGATGTCTCAAAGTCCAATCAGTGCAGGAACTCCAAGGGGAGCAGTACTCCTTTAAGGAACGGCGGGCACCTTGCCTCACTGCCACTGACTGTGTGCTTTTTCTTGTTACCTTCCTATAATTGAAGGCCGGCTGCCAGTAACACCATGTGGATTTGGAGACTGTGGAGCTGCACAATTCATCTTGCAATTATGCCTCCTCTGGGGTTCTGATATTTTATTATTTAATAGCACTAAATCCTTTTTAATTAAAAAACCTTCCAGAGGTACTAGTTTCGGACAAGAATTATGTGAACAGTAGCCACATCAGTTGCTCCTATATGCACTGGGCTGTACGGAGGCTGGCTGCAGACTTGCATCAACACAGATGTGGATGTTACTGGGATCTCCACTCAAAATCTTCTGAAATACTTGAGTGCTTTTTTCTCAGCTTAAGACCCATCTCTAGTTTTGAGGGGTCTGACACCTGAACTGGCTTGACCACTGGTCTGTGTCTGTATTGGTATCTTGTTACGGCACTGTAGTGAATTTTGAAGGAACCTCCTGATTGTCCTGCTTGCTGTGACCGAGTTAGTTTGAGCAGTTCTGGTGTCTGTTTCTTTGAAGGAAATGCAACCAGAAGCTGTGCCCCATGAGTGCACTGGATTCTTTTCAGTCCTGGATGGCGGCATAAAGACCTAATGATTTGTCTGTACTACTGTAAGTCTTCCAGTATGACCATGCATGGGCCATTGGAGGACTTCTAAACTACCAAGCTCTTACTAAATTGTGAATGTTTCTTGTGCCAGGTAAAGGGCCAGATGGTTAGTATGCCTTTAACTGATGCTGCCCATGAGGCTTCAATGCTTTGTGATTCCTTATGCTCTCTAGATCCACCTTTCTCCTAGTTTGAAATCCTTTTCTTTGTTTAACTAATAACTTCTGTTTTCATTCACCTTTGCTTGAATCACTTGTCTCCTATAATTCACTTTATTACCTATATTATCCTCTTTTTACTACATTATGTGTTGCAGTGGTGACACCTGCACCTTTGTTCTCCCAGATCACCAGGCAAAGTACAGCCTGGGGACTCCTGGAAACAACGTTGCTTTTCAGCCTGTGACGTGAAAGACCTGAAAGTCTCTCCGGTGGCAGAATAACCCAGCAGTAATGTCAGATGATCTCTAACAGTAAGCTCGTGGCTGCCTCTGGCTGCTAGAGGTGCAGTCAGTCTGATTAAATAGGGGTGATCTGGTACCACAGCTGTACTTCACACAGTAATTTTGCCTGGTCGCAGAGACTGCATGAACCAAGCTTCGTGTGAGGGTGTGGTAATGCAGAGGTCAGAGACCCTCTTTGCAGCACTCCCCATTTTCTCTCTGGTGGCAGAACTTCTTTACCTGATGTCCCTTTAGGTAGCTCTGCATGGGGCTTTGGGTGGAAGTGAGGCATTACCTCGGAACTCGGAAGTGCCAGAGGTTAGCAGTTGGACCATGAGGATTTTATGCTATTTTAAAGCAATTTCCCTGGAGCTGAGATACAGACAAACCTTGTGATGCAGCAGAGATGATGGAAATTGTCTTCACAGTCCCCACCTGGCATTAGTCTCTAGCTTAGTCCTGGCTGTGGTTTACATTGGGAACTAACACCTTCCTTCCTGTGTGGTGTCTTCCCCTCCCCAAAAGCTGTAATTATAGACTTACACAATTGTAATCGCATCATATACAGAAGTATTGTAGATCTTATTCCCTGCTCCAACCAGCAGCAAAAATGGAAGTGTTGAAATAGATTTTGTTTGGGATTGGTTAGACTCATTTGTGATTGTTGTGCCCACCAGGGACAAGGGCTGAGAAGGGAAACAGAACCTTGTTGTGTTTGTCAAGGTGTTGCCACAAGTGCGTTGGGTTCATGGCGTGCTGTACCATGGCCAAAGTGAGAGAAAATGACAAGTAGAGTTCTGCCTCAGCGGGGATTTTGTCATTGTTTGGTGGTGGGGTGGCCAGTAGCACAGTGATGCCTGCCCCATGGCAGAGTGCTCCAGGCTGGGCAGGCAGCAGCGTGGTGGGGAGAATGCTGATGGTAAGCACTGGTTTGGGCTCGGGAGAGTAATATAAGTGACTTCATCTAACTGTATCTATATGTCTTGCTCAAATGTTGTCCCTTGAACGATGTCATCCCCCCAGTGTCCTGGGCCCACCATCTGTGGGCCATTGAAAAAGCTTCTGCAGCTTACCTTTTCCTAAGTGTGATTTAGTGCTCACCACACCCCATTGCTATCAGATGTGGTTATTGAGGACTGATGTTCGAGTGCCATGGTGCCAGCAACAATTACAAAAAAAAAAAAAGGATGCTTGCTTTTGTTTGTGAGACCTCCTACAAGTAGTGGTGCTGTGGTGGTGAAACTCTGCCATTGCCTGCGAAAGGCAGACAAAAGGAAACCATATATGTTGTTTTCTAGAGGGGTCTGTGGAAAGCCCTACAATGGTGGAAGTGAACATTTGTGTGAGAGTTTTTTCTTTCAGACAGTTTGTGAAGTGTATGTGTGGCAAGGAACATTTTGTTCAAGGGACCAAGTTAGACGTTGTCTGGTTTAATCTCTTTCACTTTTTGTTTAATCATCCAGTTTTGCACTTTGAGATAGTCTTAAAACCAAGATAGCAGATGGCTACGTGAGTGTACAGTTAAAGTACCTGCTTGTCTTTTTACGTGCAAGAAAATAAATTTCCCTTCAAATATTGAATACGGTGAAGATGATTAGACATTTATTAAATTTCTGCCCTTCTTTGCATTAATAAAACCAAGCTTCCAGAAAGCTCTCCGTAAATGAAAAGGTTTGTGACCTTTTTTCAGTATAAAAGATGTTGCTTTGCATTTGCTAACCCATAAGCAATTCAAAATTTATACTTCCTTGCACTAAAAGCTGTCTCAAGTTAATTGGCAATTTCAAGTTTGCTTAAAGAAATGTTAAAAAAAATCTTAGTCTTTCAAGTTCACCTCTGCCTGTGTTTGTTAGTCTCCATCTGGTAGTACACCAGAGAACTCTCAGACATATGTTGTTCATCTCAAGGGTAGACATAGGGACTGTTGGCAGAAATAATTTTTGAAATCATTAACAGATAGATATTATTAACATGCATTTATTTTGGGCCATGTGGCAATGCCATTCTCCATTCTATCAATTTTCTTGAAGGAAATGAAATATATTTTTAAATAAGTTGCCGGTTAATTTCAGATTGAGGTAATGCAGTAGAGCACTGGTTTATGACCTTTCAGCTGGGCTGAGATGAGTCTTCCTTTAGGGACAGTGAAAAGCTATCTACTGATTCTTCTTCTGCAGCAACCAAAATAGATCCAGGGTGTTACAGGAGCAGAAGGAGATTTTGCATGGGACCAGACACTGAAGTGCATGTATGGGTGATGGGAGAAGCTGCATGTTGTTCATGTGTCAGGTACAGATCTGAGCACCTGAGGCCTTCTAGGAAGACTTAAGTTTTCTGCATTGCTGGACATAGTACTAATGCTGGACAGCCTTGCTGTAGGGTATCAGCTTGCTGTGGTATTTAGAGCAGTTGGCAGGACTGCGTGTTTTCCAGCAATTTTTCACTTATAACTGTGTCATGGTTTTGTTTTGTTTAAAGCAGTTCCTTGAAATGTACTGTCAAGGATGTCAAGGCACACCTCAGCAGAGACTTAGCTGAGCCTCATTCTGCGGCTGCTTGAGAAGTTTCTCTCAGCTGCTCTGACCATGAATAGGACGTGTAAGTGGGAAATGAACACCATTAGATCCAGCTGCAAGGAAGTTACTGGACGGCCTCTGTGCCTTGCCTATGCTAGTCTAGCAGGTAGCTAGGCATGTTTGAGCTTACCAGTTACCCTGGGCTTCATCTGTGCTCTCATTACACACTTGCATAACTGAAGTATATATTATCTACTTGCTTTTATTTGCTTGCAGTACCTGTATACTCTTAAATGGAGGGACGTCAAACATTTCCTCACATTACTTGCACTTAGGAACTCGCAGTTTTTAATTGCAGCAGACAAGCAGTAAACAGAACTAATTAAGGCCTTGAATAAACATAGTGCTTCTGTGTGCTGCGTAATTAAATGCCTTTCTGAAAGCAGCTTATTAGCTTTCTGCCTTACTTAATTGTTGCTAATTAGTAAATTACTGATTTTTTTTATTTTTTTCTTGTCCCCTCAAGTCCCAAAAGAGGGGATAAAATATGAGTGCCTGATCTTAAAACAGCGCAGGTGGAGAGCAACTTGCTACAAGAGCCATATAGCCTGCAGTTCACTTCTTCCTCCCCTTTTCAGGAATCTGTGGCACTTCACCTTATGTGACAGGAAAGGCTCCTCTCACATCCAACCTGTACGTCCTCTCATGCAACAGATATGCTTCTGGTGTGATAGTGAGCTTAAAGGTTACTTCTTTTTCCCAATATCTTTAGTTAAATTATGGTGAAGATACAACTCAGTCTACTTATAGATAAGTAAATATGTAAAGATGACTCAGTCTTTGCCTCTTGAAAGTGAGAGCTCTGTTTGAATTTTTTATTGTATTTTCATTTGACAGAGTAGTCATGCAAAAAATCGTGTACTGACTTAAAAGGTGTCTACATTTAAGCAGTCTAATTATACAACTTTCTCCCTTTCATGCCATTTCACAAATGCAACTTTAACTTGCAAATGTAACATATATAATGGTTGCACTTCTTAATCATGCACCTAGTTTTATTGGTTTAGCGGTATTTTCCTTTTCCACTTGTGTGTTCTGCTGGTAACTTTGCTTTTGTCAGTTTTTTGTCATAGACTAGATTTTCCCTGAGAGACCCAGGTCCCTGCTATGAATTTTGAAAATGTGTCTAATCCTGCTTAAACATGTTCCAGATGTTAACTGTTAGGATACCCATGCAACACCTTCTTTTTCCTTTGAATAAGAACAAAAATTTTCTGGGCAATATGTTTGAGACAAGCCGGGTACATGACTAGTTTGATGACAATAATAATGGTGGTTGGTGTCTCGGCAGACTCATCTGACCTTTCTGGTTCTAATTTACTTTTTGACAATTGGAATGAGCAGAAATGAATTAGGTGAGAAAAGATCAAGTGCTCATCAGCATATTTCCTCTGAAGGCAAAAAACTGACTCTCACACGTAAAACCTGCCTGATAATTGTCCTGGAGCTTAATGAAGCAGGGTACCAACAATTTCCTTTAAACAAAATGAAAGCATGGGTAAAATGTGGAAAACATTGTGTTGGTGTGGCTGATGAATGACAGTGGGCCTCTAATCTTTTAAAAATGTGAGGTAGTGTTGGCAGTGGATGTTCAAAGAAAGGATTGCGCCTTGGCAGGAAAAGAAAAGTTTAAGTCGAAAGGATTTTATGTCCATCCAAGTACCTTTCAAGCAATGAAAATTGAGTGGAAGCAAAAAAAAGTGGAGAACTTGGGGGAGATTACCAATAGCACGGTGGAAGAGCTCCTGATTTTGGCTTGGATTGGTCCCAACTTTGGGTTGGAGGGTAAGAATCAGTGAGATTAGTGTAAAGTTTGGCTTTTTAATGGAAAGGTAAATCCAGACATACCTGCAGCTTTAGTGGCCTCCAGTCACTACTGACAGAAAATATGATGGTTTTTATAACAAAAATTACTTGGAGCTTTCTTTGTTATTTGTAAGAGCTTGTATTTAGTAGCTTACAGGTTTATAGAATGTTGCTTGGTGAGATTCAGCAAAATAGAACGCTGTTTTAAGGCTGGTGTTTTTCAAGAACATTTTTTCAAAACCTTACTCTGTATTTCAGAATGTGAATGAGGAAGAATAATATGGCTCCTCTGGTATTGGTGACATGACTCTTGCTGCTCTTGGGAATGAATTCCTTACGTGTGTTTCCTAGACGTCCTAGAGTTTGTGCCTGCTGTCTCCTACATCAGTGTGGAGCAGTGTTCCTTTCTCCTTAAATCTTGTATGACTGTTGGGGCTGAATGTGCTTGCAGAACTTCTTGTGCTCTTGCTGGCTGCAGTAGACTCCAGATCTGAGAGCAGGACCTCTCAATGGACTTTGCCCCTCCTCTGCTTGGCTGGAGCAGGAGGAGCTGCTGGGGTGCGATAAGGAAGGCTGAGGAACAGACTGGTAAGAAAGGAGATCTGAGAGGCTGGATTGAAGTCACAATTTTAACTACAGTGATTTTGAAGAATGGCAAGCCCAAGTAAGAGCTGAGAGAAAAATAGGAAAGTGTAATACTTTCATACATTGTAATACAGCATAGAAGTAAGCATTGCAGCGACAGGGAGGGCTGGAGAAATTAAACTGAAGAGGGGAATGCTAGTAGGGGAGAGAAGAATGGTGTGACAGTGGCTAAAAGGAGAGGGGCAAAAGAGGTAGAGAAAAGAGGAACAGCTCAGGAGAGGAAGGCAGAGAAATGTAACAGAACTTGAAATTCAATTATCAGTATTCCCTTTTTGTGTGGCAGAGGATCCATTGGCAAAGCATGGGGATGTTTTGATGTAACACAGGACAATGTAGAAAAAAGAACTGTATTTCTTTTTATACTTGAGCTAGCTGGCTTGGGGGGGTTTATTGCATAATACTATGTAAAGGGCAGAGAGCTGAATGAGAGGAGCCCTGCAGAGAAAGACTTGGAAGTGATGGTTGATGGTAAAACTCAGGATGAGCCAGCAACGTGTATTCACAGCCCAGAAGGCCAGCCGTGTCCTGGGCTGCACCAAAAGCAGCATGACCAGCAGGTCAAAGCAGGTGATCCTCCCCATCTACTCTGCTCTTGGGAGACCCCACGTGGACTACTGCGTGCAGTTCTGGTGTCCCCAACATAAGAATAACATGGAGGTGTTGGAGCAAGTCCAGAGGAAGGCCACAAAGTTGATAAGAGGACTAGGGCACCTTCCCTATGAATGCAGGCTGAGAAAGTCGGGGTTGTTCAGCGTGGAGAAGAGAAGGTTTTGTGGAGACCTGATAGCAACCTTCCAGTATCTGCAGGGGACCTACAGGGAAGGCAGAGAGGGACTCTTTGTCAGGACCTGTAGTGGTAGGATGAGGAATAACATAGAAATTGAAAGAGGGGAAGTTTTAGCTCACATATACAGAGGTAATAAGCTTTCAACCAATGCCAGAGTGCACATCTTGCTCAATAAAAATGCATCTCTTCAGTTTTTGAAATGCATGAGATACTTCATTTTATTTGTTCTGCTTTGAAGTAAGCACATTCTTTACTTTCTGTAGATAATGGGTAATACTTGTGGAATTATAGTCAGTTCTAAATGGAGTTTGATGGTTTGAGTTCCTTTCGATGATATGTTTTGCAGGTGCCTGTGCTGAAAGCTTCCCATTGTTTAGGATTTTTTGAATTATCTTCATAACTGTCTTGTGAGAGATGATAAATTAGGTTTATTGACTCATTAGTTCTGCATACCATTGTTTTTGAGGACAACTAAACACACTAATTTCCTTGTTGCCAAAGACTGGCCATTTGTTTGCAGCACCTGGCATTGGTTTTAACCTGCATGTTCTGGAGCTGCTTCTTTAGCTCAGAAGCAGCATCAACCAACTGGTGTTGATTTGCATGTTTACTTCCCTCTCCCTCCTAGCTGCGCAAATTTAACCTACTAGTTGTCTGTTGGTTTTTCTCAAAGTTGTTTTTCCTAGCTTTAGCTCAGCAAGTGTTATGCTTAGGATTTGTCTGGTTGTTTCCTTTCCTTTTAGCTTGTTTTTTCCTTTCACTGTCTGCATGTTTGTTTAGTTATTTAGGGGATGTTTGTTGTTCATTTTTATAAGGCTTTGAAGCATGGGCACAATAAAATAGATCCCTTCCTCTGCCCTGGGAAGACTTTGGTTGTGTCTTTTGCATCCTTGTAAGTAAACTTTTTATTGCATACTTTTGTTAGTTCATTTTAATATCATCTAATGAGATGGCTTCTATTAATTACATTAACTGATCCAATAACTTTAAAACACAAAACCTTTTTAGCACCATCTTTACAAGTTTATTTTGCATTAAACTACAAATCACACTTGTTGTTGCAATAAATTTATTGTATTTATCCTGACCACAACTTTTAATGGTGCTTTTTGGTACCTTACCAAACCTTGACAAAGCTGTACCGTTGTCATAAATATGTGTTTTTCATAAACTGCATCCTTATATCACATTTATTCACATATCTTTATAGTTCATAAACACTCTTTACTAAACACCTGCTGCACACATACATGCATGCATTTTCATGATTTTTTTTTAAAGTGTATTTCAAAAAATTGTTAGGTGTCAGCATGGTCTAGAATAGGTAATGCAGCCTCTTAATATAAATTACTCAAATTAAATGCTTGGAGAGGGGTAGAGCTCCTTTCAGGGTAAAGCTCTGTGTTGAAAAACAGTCTTCTTTTTCAGAAAGCTGTTTTGATTTTTATGAGATATTAACTCCTACCCAATGATGTATGAGTTTGCAACTTAATGAATGCTTGATGAGTTGGCATAGTCCTGTTTGCTCACACAACCTTTATTGGCCACCATCATGTTAGTAGCTTTTAATTATGAAGCTATAGTCTTTGAATATTTTTTTTCCACAGATCTTATTCCTTCACTAGGAAGAACGGGTTTACATGTGAGATGTAATAAAGGGGGCTCTTTTCTACAGGATCATTGCCTCATTAACTGAGAAAGTTTGCACTGGGTGAAGTAAGATATTGCAGAGCTGGCAAGAATGATCTCTGCACTAGGACAACTGAATATGCCCATGCAGAACAAATTTTGGGGCTGCATAATTTTTTTAATTGTATAAATCTAACTTTTCCATGTGACTAAAATATGCTCTTTATTTTTTGGGTCATCTCTGTACACATGCAAGACAGTAGGCCTTAGGGTTCATTGGGGAGCTGAATAGTTGGTGGTCTTCGAATGGACCATGCAAAAAAGAAAATGCTTGATTTGATATAGACTTGATTCAGTCTGCTTAAATATGATTTGACCTCTCACAGTAGTAAGGATGAATAATTCCGTATTAAATTATCTCCCTCTGTTCTGTGTCCTGAATAAAACAGTAGATTCTGTTGGAAAAAAGTGTATGACTGTATATATAGAAAACAGTATTATTTGGAGGAACAAAAATCCATATAAGAAGCTTTAGCTTAACACTTTCTGATTCTTGAATCTTTAGTGTTGTTGTGTTAATGTAATTCTTAAAGGAATATTTTCAAATAAGAATTCGTATGCAGGCAGGATCCCTTGGGTGATGCCAGTCAGCATCATCTCCATCTGCAGAATCCCTGACTTTGTGCTTTTGATAGGAGAGCACAGGATACAGGCCCTGAGAATTCCCACTGCATACAGGGTGGGATGTGCAGCCTGTGGTATGGCCTGTGCTTGTTTGCTTGGATCTTCCCTTGCACCATGTAAGGGTGTTTGACAGGTCTGCATAAGCTCACGTCAGGTGTTCACTGCAAGTTCTTGCTGCAGGAAGAGAATAATTTTAAGTAATGTTATATGGTTTGGGTGAGGGGTTGGGAGAGAAATTCAAACATGCCTACTGTGAGTTTTCCCCATCACTAGGTCCTAACTTGAAAGATCCAAGAATCCCTCTAACCTCTTCCAAGAAAAAGTTAATACTACAAAGAAGAGTGACAAGAGGTGGGGGGGCAGGGTTGGGGGGAAGGGGGAAATGCATCCACACTACTACCAGGAGACGGACATGAACTTACAAAGACATAACAGATGTCCTTAACAGGCCCTTTATGTGGCGCAAGGGAAGATCCAGCTAAGCAAGCGCAGGCTTTTTTCTTGTTATTAATAAAGCAAAGGAGTTGAAATGACTAATACGCTCTGAGGAAAGAGAAATAGCGGGAAGGAATACTAAATAAAGTACCTGTAGTTAAACTGCCTGTTGAGGTAATATAATTTCAGATGATGTTTGGATGGGCAGTGAGCCCAGCACAAAGGAGCATTTTGAATAATGTGATTCTTGGACAGTAGTGTGGGCTGGGGCTCCTTTGGCTTCCTGGAGGCTTCAGGATCAGGCTGCTCTCTACTATTGTGTTTTCAGCTGCATGAGTCCTGGGTTTAGGATGTTTTTGCAGTAAGCACCACCAAGGTTGGGCCTGACTGACACTAAGCAGCTTTTAGAGCCAAGAGTTGTTCCTTTCAGGAGAGCATAGCCCGAGTCACACCAAGTGATAGCTGAACAGAGCTGCTGATGGGGGCACAACCTCCTAAATTCTGATAAATTGTTGTCTCCATCAAAGGACAAGTTGCTTATTCCAGGAACAAACCAGTTTGCTTTGAAGACCATCAAAATGCTCTTATACTGCAGAGGTCCTTGTTTTATGGAGAAAATTGTTACCTTTTCCAAAACAATTCCCCTGCCAGAAATAGAGAATGGGTATTAACAGAGGAGAGTCTCTAATACTTGACACAGAGCAGACAGACAAAACTGCAGTTTCTTGTTCTTCTCATTCTCTCATATCTCTGCCTGAATAGAATTGATTGGCTAGGACATGCTGTAATTTATTTTTACAATGAATAATGTTTCACTTTATCCTCAGGAACAGTTGGGGGAGTAATCTCACAGTGACCTTGACACCCTGATGTTGTTAAATGCAGATCAGGTTGGCTGTTTTAAACAGAGAGGTCATTCAATTTGGTTTTATTTCTAGCAAAAGGAAGCTAGTAAGTGAATGTTTGGAAATTCTCCGCATGTTAAAGTATTCACCTGCTTGTAGGATTTGATTTGATTTACTGGTTCACTGGATCGATGTTATTAACTTCAGTGCTAACTATCTTTTATCAGCTTACAGAGACTGAGTTTTTGGCATCAGTCCATGTTTTAACATGTAATTCTAATGAGGTGTGATTGACACTGTTCAAATAAACTAGTTTTATTAAGCTGCTGTTCAAAGGTTGTGCAAGTTTGTGAGTGCATCATTTAACCTAAAGGTTAAATAAAATCTGATTATCTGTGCACCAGCTGTAGATTTGTTTGTTTGTTTGCAGAGGATTTAAGCCAATTCTAGAATGTAATAGAATTGTAAACATTGACTGTATGGTAACAAAAAGCATTACAAAACAGGAAAAAAGTATTGCACAATAGCAAGGAGGCAGGTGCCATCAAACCTTGAGGAAAGATTGTTCATCATATTGGTCTACCAGAACTGAAGCTGATGGTTGTATGTTTGGTATTTTCACTGCATTAAAAGTAGGAGTGCCTGAGTCACCCTGCAGGATTCAGAAATGGAGAAATGTGAATTGCCTCTGACTAAACCACCTTCAAGCAAGAAGCTGAAATTGCTCAGCAGTTGCAGGGGAAGCTGTGTGCGTGCCTTCCTCTTGCCTTGGCACACAGGCCACCTCCAAGCATGTCATTGTTAGTTTGCCTCTGTGTGTATTAATAACTGAATTTTTTTCAGCAGTGCCATCATGTGAAAGCTGAAGGAAATAAGGTTCCTGGTGAGCTTTGAATCAGGCCCACAGCAAAGACAGAATGTGTACATATACCATCTCCTTTTATCCGTTTTTAGGACATTGAAGATTTTAGCCATCTTTATATATATATATATATATATATATATATATGTGTGTGTGTGTGTGTGTATACCATGCTGTGTGAAGTCTGGGACTCTTGGGACTGTGGCTCTGGGCAGTCTCTTCTGGGGGACTTCTGCCACTGATCACACAACGTTCAAAGATGTCAGTACCCCTGGGCTGGGTTTGCTTCGTGGGTCCTACATGATGCTGGCGCTGTATGGGCCCAGCTGCAGGGGATGAAGGGATTAGTGGGTGGTGTATATCCATTACTGGGCTGTTCGCAGCTCCACACAGTGATCCTGGGGGGGTACTGCGGTGTTCAACACATGACTGAAAATAATCTATTTCCACAACAGTGAGACTTCTTTACAGATTTCTGAGAGTAACTCGCTGCCTGCAGTGCATCAGCCCTGCATTCTTTTCATGTCCTGGTTTGTGCTATCTCTCTACTCTTTCATGAGCATCACTCCATGTATCAACCAGAATCTCAGTGCTGCCTTAAAGCGTAAGTTTTCTTTTTTAGCTTTTTCTATCTCATAAGCATTTTGGCTAAGAAATAGACCAGATGTATACACTCTCACATTCTGACATGCAGTCTCATCTATTTTGGTTTTTTGGCGTGATTAATTCTTTTACTTCTTAAGGCTCTTCCTGGGTACAGGCAGCCCGGTTAGTCTTCAGTTGCCTCTGAGTCCTGCACTGATCAGTTTTGGCAAGCAGTGAGGCTGTGGCAACCTGTCACAGCTGCTGTGTAGCTACCCTTAAGTCCGTAAGAGCCATCAATCCAGGTTGAGTGTTTGTGAGTCCTAGATGTGGCAGGAATGTTCCTGTTCAGTTTAATAGTGTTACATTATTTTTTCTTCTTATCTAAATGGATTGCCTTGTCTTTCTGTCTGATAGCAAATTTCATGTTTTCTCTACTGTAAACTCTTTGATTTTCTAATATATGCCAGGTTGCAACATACAATAGATTTTCCTCTTTATTATTTAAAAAGAAGTCTTATCAATAAAAAGAAAATTAAAATGTGTCATGATGATTTGAAGAGAAGAAATAAATACACTGAGACTAAGCATTCATCCAAGTTAGACCTTGCCACTAAGAAGTACTGGCAAGGGGTGGAATTCACAAAATGTTTCAGAGAATGTGACATAATGTTGGGGTTTGGGGGGTTTGTTTGCTTGTTTTTTAATTAATTCTGCTTTAGTAGTTTTTTGGGTTTTTTTTTGTTCCTTCGGGGTTTTTTCCCCCCAGGAATACAGTGAAATTTCTTTTTGTATGAGACTGTTTCTTAAAATAATTTTGTCTTGTAATACATGATTATAGCTTATGCAGTGGCAGTTAGACTGAATTTCTGAGTCCGGTGATCCTCTGCACTTAAACCTCCAGAATTTCACCTTCATTGGCTTCAAGTATATAATATTTACTGATTCCTGATTCCTAGGGCTGCTTTTACATATGAGTTTTGAATGGCTTGCTTCAGTTTGCTGTCCACTAATCGTGGGATGGGGGGGAAGTTGTGCTTTCCTACTTGCTGCCTCCATCAGGTGTGAGACCCTTAATATTGTCATAGAAGCATAGAATGGTTGGGTTGGAAGGGACCTTAAAGATCATCTAATTCCAACCCCACTGTCTGGGGCTGGGACAAAGCTCTCTTCAGGCTGGTCATGAACCCTTCCAGGGAGGTGGTGTCCTCAACCTCTCTGCATAACCTGTTCAAGTCCACCACCACCTCTGTAGTAAAGAATTTCTTTCTAATATCTAATCTAAACCTACTAGCTTTCAGCTTAAAGCCATTCTCCCTTGTCCTATCTCTACATGCTCTTGTGAAAAGTCCCCTCCCCAGGTCTCTTGAAGACCCTTTTAGGTAGTGGGAGTTGCTGTGTGGTGTCCCTGGAGCCTTCTCTTCTCCAGGCTCAGTGGTCCCAACTATCTCAGCCTGTCTTCAGAGGAGAAGTGCTCCAGCCCTCTGATCATCTTAGTGGGGTTTATGCTCCTCTTTTCCAGTCAGTGGGAATATGATGAATAGTGGCTTAGCCACTTCCTTGTCTTCTTCCCTCAGGACCCATGGATGGTCCCTTGGACCTGTGTTGCCATGTGAAGGAGCCACAGGAAGAAGTGGACAGGCTATGAGTATTCAAACAAGCAAGAGACAGGCTATTTTCAGAGATACTACAGTCTCAAGACTATCTGCAGTCTCAGACCTCCATTGTAGTAGAGAAACATGTGGACTCAGAACCCTGTAGGGTAATTAGTCAAAGGACTGTTACTCGAGGGTCTGTTAAAGAGGAACGCTGGAAGCTAGTCACTGCCTGTACGAGGAGGAAGGTTCTTCCTCCTGCTCATACTTTGAGAGGTAGGACTGGTGTACCTTCTACAACAAGTACGAGCCTCTGGAACTAGAAGGCCAGACAACTGATGAGGTGAGTGAAGGTCCTTCTGGAATAGTGGGATGTCCTAAAACACCATCTGTACCCTGCACTGAGACGTCCTCTGTTAAGAAGAAAAGAAGGGTAGTTGTAATAGGAGACTCCCTTCTAAGGGAAACAGAGGGCTTGATATGCAGACTGGACCCAACTCACAAGGACGTCTGCTGTCTCCCAGGGGCTTGGGACATTACAGGAAAACTCTCCAGTCCAGTAAGGCCCTCTGGTTACTATCCACTATTGGTTGTTCAAACTGCAGTGATGAAATAACAAAGAGAAGTCCAAGGGCAATCAAAAGATACTTCAGGGCCCTGGCATGATTGGTAGAGGGATCAGGAGCACAGGCAGAGATTTTCTTGATTCTTCCAGTAACAAGGAATAGTATTGGTAGAAATAGGCAGATCCTCCAGATCAATGAGTGGTTCTGAGGTTTGTGTAATCAGATACATTTTGGGTTTTTTGACTATGGGATGATTTACTCAACAGCTGGTCTACTGACGCTTGATGGGATGCACCTGTCTCAGAGGGCAAAAGTAGTTGTAGCACAGGACCTAGCAGGGTTTGTTGACGGAACTTTAAACTAACTTGGAAGGTGGAAAGGGGCAAAACCAGGCTCTCCAGTGATGAGCGATGGGAGGGTGTGCCAAAACTTGAGGAAACTAGTGCTGATGTGGTCCCTCAGTCTGCCTCGGGAGGTATTGGCTACAGTGTACCACACCTGAATTGTTACTACAGTAAGGCATGCAGCATGAGGAACAAACAAGAGGAGCTCCAAGCTTTGGCCCAGTCCCAGAGATCTGACATCCCTCCATAAGTGAAACCTGGTGAGATGAGTCTTGTGACTGGAGTGCTGTGTTTTTTGAGGAACTAAGGGATGCTTTCAAATCAGCTGCCCTTGTCCTTTTGGAGGCTTCAACTTGCCAGACATCAACTGGGAGCATCACACAGCTGGTACAACCTGGGCCAGAAGATTCCTAAAAAACCTGGATGACAGCTTTATGGAATAGGTCCTATGGGACCTGACTCAGAAAGGTACCCTCCTTGATCTGCTGCTTGTCGACTGAGAGGATCTCGTGAGTGAAGTGGAGATTGGTGGTTGTCTTGGCCACAGTGACCACAAAGTGATCGAGCTTAAAATCTCTGTTAACAGGAGGAAAAGTGCCAGCAAAACCTCAGCTGTGGAAATGAGGAGAGCAGACTTCAGGCTGCTCAGGGAACAAGTAAGTAAGGTCCCCTGGGAAAATGTTTTTGCAGGTGCTGGGATCCATCTGTGCTGGTCGCTTTTTGAACATCACCTCCTAAGGGCACAGGAGCAGGCAATTCCCAAATGTTGGAAGTCAAGCAGGTGAGGCAGAAGGCTGGCTTGGCTGAGAAGGAATCTCATCTTGGAAATAAGGCAAAAAATGAAGGTGTGTGCCCATGGAAGGAAGGTCAAGTGACATGGGAAGAATTCAGAGATGCTGCTTGCCACTGTAGGGAGAAAATCGGTGTGGCCAAGGTTCAGTCGGAGTTGAAGCTGCCAGAAACGTGGACCAGTAAAAAGAGTTTTTTCAAATATATTAATTTTACTATGAAATATCATCAGCTCATTACAGGATGAAGATGGTCACCTCACAAACAGGGGCAGAGACAAAGCAGAGGTGTTTAATGCTTTCTTTGCCTCTGTCTTCAACACGGGTGGTGAACCAAGGAGGGTCTCAGTGCCCTGAGCTGGAGGACCATGACTGTGAGAATGACTGATTGCCAGCTGGCCCTGAAATTGTGCAGGATCTGCTGCTCCAGCTGAATCTCTACAAGCCTATGGGGCCTGATGGGATTCATCCAAGAATCCTCAAAGAGCTGGCTGATGTCATTGCAAAACCTCTCTTGATTTTTGGAGCGGTCTTGGGAATCTGGAGGGGTTTCAGATGACTGGGAGTTGGTGAATGTTGTACCAATTTGCAAGAAGGAGGACCCTGGAAACTACAGGACTGTGAGTCTCACTTCAGTGCCTGGTAAAGTTATGGAGTAAATTATTCTGGGAAATACTTAATTTTGGTATCGTCTTTATATTATCTCTTACTTGTATATTCAGTACACCAATTACAAAAGCAAATGGGCTGTGCCTACTAGAACCATTATCAGTTACCATTTAGTACGCTCATTAAAAATGGCTTATTAGAATATTAATGTTTGTTGTTTTTTGAAACATCATTCTTCACTTCTGCTTACCACTAGTCTGCTGCTCGCAATTATCAAACAAGTTACAGGTTGTCAACTAACATGGAAATAGCCTACTGGGTTGTCATAATTTCAAATAAGTTCTAAAATTGTCTTAAAACAGAAAATCCTAATTCTAATAAGTTCTAGTTTGCAGTAATGAGGGAGCTGACAGCAGGATGAGGTTGCAACAGGCAAGGCTGGGTTTGAGCAAAAGCTGAAATTTAGAGGTATTTTCAATGCTCGTGTAGAACTGAATCCTCCTAACTGAGCTTCTTATGCCTCAAAACATTGTATATTTCCAAGCATTGCCTGGGTAGAGGCTAATCCTGGTTAAGGGATTGACCCAGCACGGCTTTTTGAGGGGTAGCTTTGTAATACAGAGTAGGTCTGTTTGCTGGGTTGGAAATGTGATTAGTAAGAAGCTTTCTTTGCAAAGCAGCTGACACTGTTACTGTACTATAGGGACGACTCTGGGTTCCTTATGTATATGGCTGCAGAAGTAGTTAGACTTCCCCAATTTTCCAGACACTAGAGAGGGGATTTCTTTTCATACACTATGGCTGAATGCTCCTTTCCCTTCGCACTTGTATTTTGGTGCTTCAGTCTGACATAATTTTATTGTGAGCCATTTCAGTGTTCTTGCTTTTACAAAATCAGGCAGCTAACTGCTCCAGAGAAGTGTTTAATTTATTGCTGATTTTGATATTCAAACTTGTTGACAGAAGGAATAAAAAGAGTACATGAGTAGTTTAGGCAAAGATTCATGTCTTCATTTTGTAGCACAGATGTTTCTATAAGCATTTACATTTTGGGAAGCCTGTGTTAGCATACCTGTTCTGAGCTTCCTCTGCGTCTGTATGCTCTCAGAAAAGAAAAAGCAAATTTAGTCTTTGTACACCTTCTTGTCTGTGTGAATTTTGCAGCTGAGGCTTAACTTTCCCAGAATCTGTGCGTTTCAAAATCTAGCATTTCAGTAAGCTGGAAATTACACATGTTGTAAAATCCACACAAAAATGGAGGCAACTATTTCAGTCTGTTGTTGCTGCTGAATGGTCAGCAGTTGTCCTGGAGCATGTGCCATCTTATCCCTTGGCAGCTGCATGTCCTTCCAAACCACTCTGGGGCCCTGAGAACAAGCAACAGAGTGTCGGCACCAGGCAGGGAGCAGCTGAAGCGCTTCCTCCTCCAGCCAGGAGGGTAATGGGTGAGGAAGGAGGGTTGTGTGGATGCTCAGACCACTCGGTGTGCCCTGCCCCTCAGTCGAGAAGGCTCTCCTCCCATTAACCCTGTGGCTCGTTTTGCTCCTGGCAGTGCTGCATGGGCAGGTGTACCGGTTCTGCACCTTGGAGGGGACGTGGCTGCTGAAGGAGAATTCCACAGTGCCCTGGAGGAACCTGTCTGAGTGTGAGTCCTCTGACCAGGTAAGAGTTTTTCACCCCTCTTGATGCTGTTGTTTAGAACAAAGCAGAAGAGAGGAATATAATAGTCATTGGTGCCCACGTGTTTTTGTCCTATCAAGGTAATCTTTACCAACTCGTTTTAGTGAGGCTGATGGTAAGGGATGTCAGGTCTGTCCACTTCAACAAAAGGAACATGGAGGGTAAGCTAGAGCAGGTTTAAATGTACATGAGATAGCCAGGACTCAGGTTGTCCCAGCTGTGGTGCAGTGCAAGGAGCTCAACTGCAGCCCACCCCAACCACAAGAGTGACCTAATGTTATTCCTTTGCCTTTTTTCCTATTGTCACATCATTATAATAGTGACTGCTTGCTCTCTCTGTCTTGTTAGCAGCTATTAAGGTGATTAAGATGAACTGAACTGAAGAATATTTGCTTTTTGCCCTTGAGCAGGGGGCAGTCTCTGCCTATTTTTTTTTTCTTTTTACCTTAATTTTCTGTGGGTAATGGAATTAGGCTTGTCAGTGTTATTTTCTTGCCCTAGTGATTTATACTCTGCAGGGAGCTGAGGCACCTGGCACCAAACGAAGGAGAGCATAGGGATTTCTAGGGGATTTTTGACAGCCATTGGCGTCAGCCAGCACTCTGTGTGCGTTCCCATGACACGTGATACCGCTACTGCTGTGAACCAACAAGGGTGAAGCTTTTACTCACAGAAATTGAGTGCACTTTCTGTGTCCCAGGGTACTGAGCACTAGTACATTATCTAGTCAAAACAATTCAAGTTTCTGAAAGTCCCAAGAGCCACAGGATCTGTGCCCTCTGTGGCCCATTGCTCAGTGGCTCATTCTTCAGAAGGAATAATGGCTGCAGAGCAGGAGGAGATGGAAAAAGAGACTGTTTCTGGTCTCCAAATATGTGAAATTTAACCTTTTCCTTTAATTTGCAGCCTTATTCCTTGTCCCTTTCATGTTCTGGGGAGAGCAGATTTTCTTAAAGCAATGTGTAAGCTCAGTTGTTTGACTTGTCCTTGTTTGCCATTATGGTTTATTCTAGAGCTGTTGGGATATGCCAAAGAGTGAGATACCTCATGGTAACTCTTGGTCACTTGGCACCTCCTCCAAGTTTCCATGAACTGCTCTGGATTCTGAAACTGTGTACACAGTGTCACTCCCTAAAATGTGAACAGCCGGGTTTGGTTCTCCAGCTAATGTATATAGAACCCCCTAATAACTTACTTTTTTTTATGCATCTGGCACATGCGAACAAGAGCTTGTTTTTCATAAATTTGCCATGTGTTATGTTGCAACTGTTACTAAAACAAACTCCAAAGGGCTTGTGAGTGAATCTTTATAAAATAAAATTGTTTACTTTATGTGTGCAATGTCATTTTGATCTGTGGAGATGTTTTAAATTGTCAGGTTTCGGTAGTTTGCCTAAGCTTTGATACTGAAGAGATTTTTCTTTCCATAAGCCAGCTCTCATATCATTCCCTTTAAAGCATTAACCTAGCAAATCCCTGAGGAACAGCCTATTCCCCTTAAATCCTCCTGGCTGTGCAAAGTACATCTGAATAACTATACTTCATTTCTGAAGTGCAAGAAATGTATTCCTTTGTACAGCACAGGTCTCAGGAATCAACTGCAGAATTATCAGCTTCAAGAAGGGAAGTAGAATGCCTGAGTCTATTTAGACAAAGATATGTGCTTAGAAATGAACCAGAATAGTGAATATCAATGTGCCTCAGAGGCTAAGCAATAAGTCTCTGTTATAATTCAGACCTGCCTGTACCTTTTCAAATACTTCCCTTCACTATAAGGATTTTGGCCAAAATTTTCAAACCAGAGTCTCAGTTATGTCTCCAACAGTTGATCTGAAGAGAGCCTCTGCTCAGGACTGCAGGTGGTATGAGGATCCCCGCTGCTCTGGTCTGCACCAAATCGCTCCCTCCCAAAGGGTGCTGTGACACCTCAGTTAGAAGATGCTGTTGGGCTGTGGTTTGTTACCAGTAGATTGCGTAGATGAGGCAGAAGGGAGACTCCTTGGGGGGCAGAAAAAAAGTTCAGTTGCATGAATGCAAGTCATGCTTTGCCTCAAAATCGACAAATGGGACCTGGCTTGTTTTATTTCTCAATCTACATGGAGCTAAAGGACCCTGCTGTTATCACAGTAAGGAGACTTGCTTGAAGTATTCAAGTCTGAAAAGATCAGCTTTGCCATTTTTACTGCAGCACTAAGTTGTGTCTGTGCTTCTTGCCACCTGTTGTAAGACTTGCTTGTATGATAATTCATGCATTTCCAATTTTACTATGAATTTATTATTATCTCTTTTTCTAGCCTAGCTGCAAACCCCAACTGCTTGAGCGAGCATCTGGGAGCAGCTGAGAAATTAAGATTAAATTTTTATTTCTCTAGAAATCAGTGGAAGATTGATTTGATATGTGCATTTAAACTTGAAAGTAGGAGAAGGATTTCTGGTTATCATTAAGAAAAGTTAGAAAGCAGCTGGGAGAAAAGAACTGAAGCCCATGAACTCTGTCTTTTCCCCCTTCCCTCCCTTGTTTTTCTTTTCTCCTTTATGTGCTCTCAGGATGCACCAGAAGAACAGCTCCTGAATTTGTCCATCATATACACCATTGGATATGCTCTTTCCTTCTCTGCCCTTGTAATAGCAACTGCCATTCTTCTTGGATTCAGGTAACTGGTGAAGTGTTGAAGAGAGTGGAGTAAAGGTTTTCTGTTTTTCTGTATGACAGTGTCAGACTTTGACAGAAACATTTGATTATTTTTTCCCTTCTCCATCACCTCGTCATTTCTCTATCTTTTGTCACTCTTGTGCTCCTTCCTAAAATAATTTCTTCTCAAAGTGCAAGTAAAATTGCCAGTTTTTTGCAGTTATCTGTACGAATATGTGCAACAGGTACTTTTTTATCAATTGGAATATTTTGTTGTGGTAATTTTCATTACAATGAATTTCCTGCTGGAAGACGTGGTAAAAGAGAGAGATGCCAGCATTCCTTCCTGGTGTCACCTTGCAGATGAGGCACAAGCCTGAAGTGGGCAAGGACATTTAGGAGAGAAATTTTCATCTTGCCTTCCTTGAAGTTACACAGAGCATGACTCTCAGTCTGGCCTATTTCCCAGCCTTCGCATGCAGGGTATGCAGAAATGGATTTATGACACAGTTTTGCTTTTTGGAGAGCTTTCAGAAATTCTTAATTCTTTTGCAATATGGAAGAGAACCTAAATTTGTAACTTGAAAAGTTTACGTGAAATAAATTGCTGTCATCTGGCCATATTGATGTATTGAGTTCATCCAGCTTTGCACCAAAAATTCCATGGAGTGACTTGAGAGACTCTGGGTTGCACATGCCAGTGATACACCATGTATGTTTAGTTAAAAAAAAAATAAAGACAAAACGCCATACAAACCAAAACACAACTTTGGACTCCAAGAGAGATCTTTTTTTTTCCCCTCTGTAAATGCAAGAGATGTCTTGATTCCAGCCAGCCTTTCCTGCAGTTTGGGGGTGTTAAGCATAGGAGACTGATACTTACAAAACACAAAGATGAGATCCTGCTGTTGTGGGAACAAAGTCCCTCTGCCATAAAATCCTATTCGTTGCTGCTGTGTATAGCCAGGTCCCGTCATGCCTCTTATGTGCTGATGAGGCTACCTCCTAAAAAAGTAGAGTTTTCCATCTCCTGCTGCTCTTATTTGAAATCAGGTTAGGAACCTTCAGTGCTGTAATCCTTAAGAAACTTTCTTCCCTGACTAAAGAATTAGCATTGCTACTTATTGATCATTAGCCCTCAATTTTCAGGAAGGAAGTCCCTTTCCTTTCCTCCCTCTTAAATATTTATACCCCTTATGTATTTTAAAAGGTCAGTCATTCCTTTTAAATTCTAATTTCCAAAACTAAAATGATGGAAGCCTTCTAATATTGCACCACCCCTTTTAGCACTGTATTATCCATCCTCCTTCAAGTGGAGAAGCACAGTCAGGCCATCTCAAAAGTTTCAAAATGACTGCAGAAATGCAGAGGCATGCTCACCCTCTGTGAAGGCCACGTGATAATTATGATTTGTATGGGTTCTACCTGTGCAACTTTGGGGCCCATCTGACAAAACAGCAGATGGTCTTCAAGTCTCCAAGTGTCTCCCAGGATAAGTGTTTTCTCCACGTTTCACCTACCAATGACACTTTTTGAGTAATCTTAGCAGCCCAAATGTAAAGGTCACAGAGCATAACCATATAGTTTTTGAAGGAAGGAAGAAAGGATGTGCATGTTTTCTGTCAGGGAACAAAGAGCAAGTTTGTCATCAAGGACTGGTAGGAGAGAGGGAATTTTGATGCCCTGACTTATGTGGGGTGATGCTTGAGTAATTTTTCTTTCTGCTGTGAAGCAGGGCCTGGAGAAATGTATGGGAGTGTGTGATTCTTATTTTGAAAATGAGATTCCAGAGATGTTAAAGGAGCCATGAGACTTGTTAAAACTATGCCATCCACCCATTTTGTCCTTTCCTGTCTAAATTGTCCATCAGGAGACAACTTGGTCCTGGATCTCATGAAATACATGAGACCTAGCCCTATGTGAATTTTAGTTGCTGGGTTCTGACTGGAATCTCTGCTTGTAACCTCTCCCCAGAGCCGTGCAGCCTCCAGAAATGCGGATGGGAGCCTTATTCAATGTCACCCAAATGCTGATGGGCCTTTTTAAGTGCTTAGACTACAAAATAACCTTCGTATTTGTCTTTAATAATGATACAGCAGATGAAACAATGTCTCTCTGGAGTCCTATTTTGCATCCTCCAAAAGAAATGGAAGAAAAATCCGTAATTTCAGTGGTGGAAGCTGAATTAGGCCCATAACTTCATGACTGAAACAATTTGAATAACTTGCATTGCCTGTAGCAGAAATACTCAGTAACTACTTGCAACTTATTTTCTTCAATTACCTAATTTACATAATTTTTTCAATCAGATTGAAACGTGTAGCAGTTCTGAAGGGTAGCAACAAATGAATTTTGAGTTAAAGGAAAATAAATATTAATAATAGGTAAGTTTTGAAATAAGCTGTGACTTAAAAATGATTCAAAAAATTCCATTTGAACTAAAAAAATAAAGCTATTCTTCAGTACAAAACATCTAACTTTCACACCAAGTCAATTTTTCTAACAAAATTTATAGAGCTGTAAAAAAGAGACAGTTAAAGTGTAAGTTCACTGAAACTCTTGCTGGAATAATTGCTGGTTACCATATGTTACCTCTTTCTTTTAGCATCCAGAAAGAGTCATGCCCAGTGTAACTTCCTTGGAGGCAAAGTGTGTAGCCCTGCAGAGCTGGAAGAAAAATGTTTCTGGATAAGGCTGGTAAAATATTAGCAGCACTCTGAAGTTGGATGCCATTTACATGACTGCAGTTTCTTTTGCTACCCCTTAACATGCTCTTTTTTGACAAGTAGCAGTTTTATTGTCTTTGCAGCTGGCTGCTGAAATTCAGGAGGAATTTTTTCTTTAGGTTTTTTTGTTTGTTTGTTTTCCATTCTGAATGCAGTGGTGAAAAGTCTGTTCTTTTACTTCTACAGAAAATATTTACAATTCCCCCAGGAGGCAATTTGAATGCAGATTTTTCTCTCATTGTCAAAGCGGTAATTTACAGGTGGATGTGTTTTCATTGTGGGTTTGTGCACAGCCAGAAGCTGCACTGCACACCAGTTCCTGAGCTTTGCCAAGATAAACCTCTGCAGTGACACTGGAGTCAGTTCAAAGCAATTAGCTTCAGCATTATGTGAAATTTGACATTTTTAGTCCTTTCAGATATGTTTTCTGAAAATGACTCAATTTTTACACTTTTTAAACTTTTAAATTTTTTTTTCCCTTAACACACGTGTCTCCTTTCTTTCCCCATATAGTCTTAGGCCTGAAGTTTTGAATGTCTTTTCCCTGGTAGTGATTTCTTCCCAAAGACAGTTGGAAATCCCTACAGCCATTCTGAAGTTATGGGATTTCCGCTGGTACTTTAATACCCTACAGGGCTTATTGCTCCTTGCCTCAGACCTATGTGTGATGGTGCAGCTTTTACACAGGTAGTGGATCATGACTAGTTGGTTTTTTTTCTTACAGACATCTACATTGCACGAGGAATTACATTCACCTGAACCTCTTCACCTCTTTTATTCTCCGGGCTATATCTGTTTTCATTAAAGATTCAGTGGTGAAGTGGATGTACAGCACAGCCACACAAGAGCACCAGTGGGAAGGACTTATTGCCTTTCAGGTAAGGCCAGACACTGTTGTGGTTCTTAGGATATTGGAGTCGTCACTACGGTGTGCCTGCATGAGAGCAGGTAATTTGATTCTTTAGTTGGTGGCGTGGCATGTTTCTCTACCTGTGGGAAGTTTTGCCCCCACTAGACAGAGCAAACATGAAGAAATTGATTTATATACATATATATACACACACACACATATGTATGTATATGCACAAATGCCCATATCTTCTTCCCGTGCTGCAGGTTTGTTTCTTTCTAGCAGTGGTAAGAGGACATTTATTTTCTAAAGCCAGCACCTTTTGTGATAGGACTGTCCATCTTGTATAATGACCAAATTAGTTGGTTGTTCTTAGAGATCTTTATAATCTCTTGATGACAGGAAAAAAGGAAGCATTTGATTAAAATGCAAATTTGAAAGTATTTATAAAAGCTTTGGAGGAACAGGATAATTAAATGCTTTTAACTGGTGGGAGAGGATATACAGCTCTTTTGTAAATAGGATGAAAGTATCCATTTCCCCATTTCAATCTGGAATACAAAATGTACTTGACTCCTTCAAGAAAGGTATTTTTATTATCTGCATAGCTCTTGTGATTCTAAAACATGGGTACAGCATTTGCTGGGCTATATGGGGTTGGAGTTGTAAAGGGTAAGTCTTCTGATACATCTTTAGTACCCATCCTTTTCTGACACTGCCTAAAGCTTAAGTCCTAATACCACATAGTAAATCTCATATGATGGTTGAGATTTTTTTCTCATCTGCAATGTATCAGTTGCCAGAAAATAACATTGTAATACACATCTTAAATGGTTTGAAAATGTTCAGATTGGATTGTCAGTCATTTCCTCCTTCCAAAAAACCTAGGCTTTATTCATTTACACATGATTTACTCAATAGTGGTTTCATCAGATCTGATGGATATATTAATTAAGTAATCAGGTTTCATACTTATCAGAAGTCCTGCTGACTATCTCTGTAATTTGCCAGCTATGAGAGATTTTGCTCTTAAATGTGGTGCACTGGACAACAATGCTATTCTATTAAAAAAAATGTTTGCTTTGGAAAATAGTCAACATTATGGCATCCACTCTTTGGTCTTTAATAGAGAAATTCTCAACTGCAGAATAAAGTATCTGGGGAAATGAAAAGATTCACCGACTGTTTGATACAGTACCTTTCACTTGCTCTTTTCATCTTTGTGTCATGTTTTTCAAGATACAATTTATTGCTTTTTATTCTAAATGCAGAATGTGTACTTTTTTTTTTTTAAAGGAGTAATGTTGTTGCAAGCATCTGTCCGCTGCATGTAGCAGCTGTTACCGGCTTCTGTCCTTTCAGTACTCAAATATGATTAGATAAGCTAGCGTTTTTTTGTGGAGCAAGACCAGGAGGCAGAACCAGTCTTTTGGGTTAGTATCCTGTTGTTCTCAGCCCCTGTTGCGTTCATTTGGGCTGTGCTTTCTTCCGTCACAGGAATCACTCAGCTGCCGGTTGGTCTTCGTGATGATGCAGTATTGTGTGGCTGCAAACTACTACTGGTTGCTGGTGGAAGGCATGTACCTTTACACACTGCTGGTACTTTCGGTCTTCTCTGAGCAAAGGATTTTTCGGCTTTATCTCTGCATTGGCTGGGGTGAGTTGATTTTGCTGCTTGTCCACCTGTGGCTGCACTGGCAGATGGTATAGTGGGAAAAACTGTGTGTCTATCTTAGTGCTGCCCAGTTCAAGTCCTGCTCTCTGCATTCCCTTTTTGTTCCCAATCCCTTACCTGGTTTGAGCTGGAGGGTGCTGGGCCATCGCAGCTCCTGGATGCTCATGGAGTAAATGCTGTGGGTTCGTAACGCAGGGGCTGTGTGACACCATGGAAACGCCACAGACCAGTGGCAGGCACATCAAGTCATCAGCTTCACAATACGAATTACATGTTGGTGGTTCCAAACAGGGGTGGACTTCTCTGGAGTGCCCTGCTTCATCTCCTGAAAGTTCCCCATTGCATTTAAATACGTGTTAGCTATTTGTGGTGCAAAATATCAATGATGCCTTGCATTTGGGTAAGGATAACCGTAGAGAAGTGGTGGCAGCATGAGCAGTGGGATGCACAGGGGCTGATAAGAAAGGAGCCGCTAGCAGTGAGTTGTGAGGTTGGTTAAGTGGGCAGAGCAGGTCAAATAGGGATTGTTGGGGGGAAGAAAATGTCTGGGTGCATGTGCCATGGGCATGTGTGTGCTTGAAATCAAGGGTTGTGATGCCGTGAAATTGGTTGAGCAAGGGCCGCTTTCTGTAGAAATGCTAAAGCTTTGATTCTTTCACTGTCTAGTTTAACTGAAAATACATTACAGTTCAGCATTATTCCTGGTTTTGGAATGATCTTTTGTGTGTGTTTATTGCATTTTCTCCCATCCCCTTCTCTACCCTCTCGTTTTGATGGAATCAGGCCACTTTTAGAAAGCTGAGAGTAAATCCAAGTAAATACTGCCAGTGCTTTCACAGATGCTAGTTTGAACATTTAAATTGCTTTGTTTCTTCATCTCTTTCTATGGATTTCAATTGTGAATATTTTAACAAATTAGTTCCCTGGTAAAATGCATATAAATGGCTTATTGTGAATTACTCAGTTCTACTGAACAGTAATATATGAGAAGCAAAGGCTTTCTGGCATATCGGTGGGAATAAATAAATGCAAATAATAGCAGTTTCCTGCTGCACAGCTTTAGTTAAAGTTCTATATACTCCATATTCTTTTATAAAGGGCATGCAGCAAAAGCAACACCATTTTGTATAACATTTGAACTATATACGTTCTAATCATACCCTCAATTTAATTAAAAAAAAGAAAAAGTCAGGAGTGACCTGTCCTGAAGCACTGACTGAGGTCATGAAAGGAAATGGGAAAGAAATTAGAACAAAATTATATCTGTTCAAATCCTGAGGGAATTGTGATGTTTTATAAGAAAGGGATAGGCTGGTTTTGGCCCGAATCACTTCTGTTTAGAGTTTGTCTCCTGCAAAAGTAGAAGGCAGAGACAGACGATGTTATTTTGGTTTTGTTCTTCCTTTATAATGGCAGTTTTGCTACTGTATATTAAATTTCTGGAAGAGTTTGTGGAAATGAGTGGCAATGCCAGAAGCTGGCACTGGATATATGGGCTTCATCCAGCCTGCCTAGAAAAGCTCTGTCCATGCCATTCAATCCCCACCTGTACAGTTTCTTGCTATTCCAGATGTGTCTGCGTGTGCAAACCTTGCCAATGATTCTCCACCTTCAAATGCAGAAGCATCTGCTATTTCAGTGCTCCCAGACTAGCTGTACCAGATAACAGTTTCTTCTCTAACAAGTGGAAAGATATGAATATTTCCCCCCCTCTTTCTGCTTCTTAACTGGCACATTTTTGGGTGCTCAAGTCCCTCGCTGGGCGACTTTCTGCTGTATGCAATGCTCAGAAGATTTTTATTTAATTTCTTTTTGAGCAGCATGATAGCCTTGGTATAATGCTGAGTCTTTAGAGAGACAGTAGGTTCCTGTCTAAGATGAGAGTGTCCTGCTCTTTGAAATAGTTTATCAACTATAAAAAATAAAGCTGGAACAAAAAATAAGTATTTATTTAATTGTCAGGGTTGATTTTATACCCCAACCCTTTGTTCCATAAATGAGTTGTCCTCCTACAGAGTAATTTTTCACTTGTTCATTACTCATCATTTGATGAATATTTATGTATAAAAATTTCATAAGTGTATTGTTAAAAAACACAGTGGATGTTAATCACTTCATGTTATTATTTCTTCTAGTTATAACTAAAGTTTTTGATCACTCTGACCATACCAAAGTCTGCTCTCCTGAAGTGCATGGTACTGGGCTTACTGTGCACCCTCCTCACTGTCCTGTGTGTGGATCTTGAATTCCACCATTTCATGGTCTCTGCAGCCAAGGCTGCACTTGAGCTTCACATTCCTCACCAACCCCTCCTTGATGGTGAGAGCAAGGTCCAGCATGGCACCTCTCCTTGTTGGCTCCTCTGTCACTTGGAGAAGGGAGTATCATCAACCGGTGCCAGGAACCTCCTGGATTGCTCATGCCCAGGTGTGTTGTCCCTCCCACAGATATGGGGGTGGTTGAAGTCACCCATGAGGAGCAGGGTTTGTGAACATGATGCTGCTCCTGTCTGTCTATGGAGGGCCTCATCTGCTTGGATTCCTGATTGGGTGGCCCTCAGCAGACCCCCAGTATCATGTCACCTGTTCCTGCCCTCCCTTTCATCCTGACCAGTAAGATCTCAGTCAGATCCTTATCCTTCCCCTGATGGAGCTCCACAATCTCCAGCTGTCACTGACATAGACAGCAACATCCCCTCCTGGTCTGCCCTGCCTGGCCTTCCTTAGGAGCCTGTCTCATTCTGTTCCAACACTCCAGTCAGGAGCCATCCCACCACGTCTCTGCGATGCCAATAAGATCATAGCCCCGCACGTGTACACGCGTCTCTAATTCCTCCTGTTTATGCCCCACGCTACTATGTGTGTTTGCACAGAGGCATTTTAGTTGTGTCCCTGATGACTCTGAGTTAGTGTCTGGAGTGGCTGGAATTCCTTTGTGCTGCTCTTCAGGTTCTTTAACCTGTCATCCCTCCAGGCTCTGGGCCGGGCATCACTGATTGCTGGCACTGGCATCAAACTGGTAGGAGTGGGATGGACTGAGGATCCTCTTCCCCAGCGACTTTAGTTTAAAGCCCTCTTCACCAGCTTGGCAAGCTTATGACTTTAAGATTCTCTTTCCCTTCTCTGTCTGATGGACACCATCAGCCCACAGTAGACCAGTTGTTCCAAGATATTCCAAATATATTTTTGCTATGAAAATTTCAGGTCAGTTCTTAAGACAGTTTTTAGGCAGTAGTCCATTTATTATCAGTTCAAATGAGTAATTATTCTTTTCTGTTGAAATGTTCGTAAGGGAAAAGTCTGTTTATCCTGTGTTACTGTACTTTGCAACACCTAGAAAAGTTATAAAATATTGATAGAACTATGGAAACTAATGTAATTTTGTAAATTTGGAGCCATTTATATCAACATCATGTATATTGATAGGATTCTATAAACTTTCCCTATTACTTGTGAGGTAACTGTATTCCTAATGGCCACTTCCTTGCTGAGATTTCATGCCCTACAAGGCTTTGAGATGGCAGTGTTAAATTTTTTCTATTTCATTTAATGTGGAATATGTCTTGCTTATGTCTTCTATTTGTTTGTAAAAGCAGACTTTCATACATTTGTGTCAACCTTAATTTCTACATATCTTACTGCAAAAACAATGGTTTATGCCATTTGCAAAGCTGATGGAGGCAAAAAAGGTAGAAACACTAACAGCATCAAAACCCAAATTTTTTAATAGCCTAGTGGAAGAGCAGGTATAAGAGTTGTTTCCTTCAGTCTGGGGGTCAGTACAACAGCACCTAAAATGGATGTTGATTCACTTAGTCATTATCACTTGCAGGGGAAAAAAAATCTGTTACTGTACTGTTGCTGGTACCTGGTGCTTCCTTCCTTTGACGTAAGAGAAATCCTTGCCCATGGATCTCACTTTCTAGAGAGAAAAAAACCCAAACCTTTGTAGAAGTAGGTGGGGGAAAAACCCAATGTAACTACAAATAACAAGATGTTTACTTTTTTGTTTTGTTTGTTTCTAGGTTTGTGCAGAATGCCCTGAATCAGGTTGTCTAGGACACCAACGTGGTGTTCATTGTGTCTGAGCCCAAGAAAAGACTTGCTGAGCCTGACACTGACTTTACACTATTAGTGTTGTACTAAGTAATTTCTGGAGAAGAGCAATTTATACTGTAACACTGCTGTATCAGAAGCTTTTAGTGGAAAAAGGACCTGTTCACATTTAGGAGTAGGGAGGAAGGAAGAATGGGTAAATGACAGAAGTATCACACAGTGACTCTGTGTGACATCCAGACAGGAAGAATGACAGGAGACCATTTCCAGCACCAAAGGCTAAGAAAAAAAATTGTTAATAAAAAGGTGAATGGTTGTCTGATCTTCTATGGCAATTTTACACCCAGCTGCACTTGCAGCAGGGAAATTGCCATAAAAAATAAATAATCTATTTCCTCCCAAGCCTTGGCAATCCAAATTTGCTCTAAGGAAGAATACTTTAAGGGAATGAAGCTATCAAAAGCATTCTGATTGCAAGGAAGTTCTGACTGGAGCAGAGCCAGTAAGAAATCTTCCTTCAGAAGCCCAGTATCAACTTGCTGTACCAACAGGATGCATTCATTGTACTGACCACTTCTTTTCAAATGAAAATGGTGTTTCAGAGGAGGATGTGAATCTAGGTTTTGTGTCCAGACTGATCTTGGTAGGAAATGCATGTCAGGACTTCCTCTTAGTTCTCTTCACTCTTTTGTCTTCTCGATTAAACTCTTTCATGCTTTTTCTTTCTTAGAAAGAAAAAATGTTTCATCTTTTGTTCTCACATCTTCGATGCTTTTACTCTTTCTACATCTATTTGTATTTATTTATCAATTCTTTCAGTTCCTCATCGCATTGTTCTTGCATTCATACATCGAGCAGTTGATCAAGTCAGAGCACCCTTGATGCTTTCTGAGAGAAAGAGGACTGAAATTGTTCTGACAGCAGTAGTGTCCTTCTGATTTGTGTGCCTGATTGTCTTGGAGGTTGAACTTAACCACATGTGGAAACCAGTGATGTCAGGTTACAGCTGAAATACTGAATACAGTTCTAAAATGCTGTGTTCAGAATGTGTCCTTATTTAAGGGTCTCAGCAGGATGGCAGTGCTCTGGTCCTACAGATTTACTTCAGGGAGAACCTCTAATCAGCACGTGAGGATGAGGGGAGCCTCTCTTGCTCCTCATTTATCTTCCCTAAAATTGCCTTTTTGTAAGGCATGTACAATGCAAAGCTACAGATACGGTGTAAGAATGGAAACTTGTTTGCACGTGGAGGTACGGGAAAGGAGATGGCATGGAATAGCACCACCTGCTGACGCCTTTCCTGCTAACTGGGACTTAGTGGGTTCCAGAACAAACCTGAGCTTTTCTGTTCTGTTACCAAAATACCTCCGACCCATTAAATGGACTGATTGCTATGTGCTGCTATCAGGGCACTGTAACTTCCACTAGCAGATCCACGAATTTTTTGCCCCTCTGCTAGTTAGGGATAGTGAAGCATTCTGAAAATGTCAGCCTGTGCAGATTTTCTCACAGTTTTCTTGTCTTGACTACCCCATCCTTTTGTCATTCTGGAAAAGGCCTGGTTTTCCAACATTTTTTTTCTTACTATGCAGATATGTGGCCAGATGTAGACTATATAAGCTAGAGTCAAACTAAGAAAGTTGTGCTGCTTATTTATGCAGTGGCATGTTAAGATGTTGATTTGTCAGTTCCATTACTTTCTCATCATCCATAATATATATTATTATTGAAGCCTATAATTCAAATGCCTAGTCATTTGAAGTTGAACTTTATTAGCTGAACTGTCAGCAGGCTTGTTTCCTACTACACTTGACAGAATTCATAACCACCATGTATTGTTCAAAGATTTGGGGTCAGCTATCAGCCTACAAGAATTAACATTGTAGAGGCTATTAAGAGCAGGCTATTGCAGTTTCTGGTGTCTTCAGCAGTGATACGGTACAGAAAAAAGTAGACATTACCATTTCCAGAATTCAGAGACCTTTCTCTGGTCAGTTAATCTAGGGAAAGATCAATCTCAGAGCTTTCTGTATGATAAAAAGCAAAACCAGAAAGAGTTCAGCCTGTATCTTAAACAAGTGCATCCTATAAATGAGTGTAGTTCATTCTCAGGTATCTGATATTCTTTGAATAGCAGCAGCAGCAAGAGAAAAAAATGTAGAATTGAAACTCAGATGCACCAAAAAGTCTGTGTGTTGGGAGTCCATGACTAGAATACACCACTGATGCTGTTAATGAAACATAGCTGTCTACAGTATTTATTCAAGGGATAGCATACAGTTTACTTCCACTGCCTGCTCAAAGCAGACAGAATTCTCTTGACTGAGCAAAGCAACCAGAATAATATGTGCTCTTGTGCCAGTTAATGCAGGGTAATTAGGTGTCAGGATTCTTAATTAATTGTTGGAGAGTCTCGGTGATCCTTGCATGCTACAACTATTGCAGAGATGCTTTAGACTTGCTATTTTGCTGTTATGAATGACTTCTACAGGCTTGAAGTGAATTAGGAAATGTTCTTGAGGCTGTCTCCTCTTTAGATCTTCCCGAGGGCTTTGGAAAACTGGGTGCATTCCCATCTGCTGAGAGTGTGTCCCAGATGGTTTTCAGAGCCACCCATTTCTCGAGAAAAGGATTTGTGAGTTTGGTAGATGTCAGGTGGTATCCACGTGGAATTTGCACTCATGTTCAAACCTTACATGTGTATGTTGCACTGTCAAGTCTTGGTGTCTGAGATTAACATTTGCATTGCTAGCATGGAAAATAATTTGACTGATGATGTTACAATACCAAGACACCAGTGGTGTGCACCACAAGTGGGAGTAGGCAGAGGATGTTGAACGAGTCGCTTTGTACATGCTGCCTATGAATTTGTATAATATTTGCCTATCAGGGTGCTGATGCAGATCTATAATACCAGCCTCCCTCTAGTTACATTCTTTTGAAATATAGTATTAATAATAGATTCTCCATTCAAATGTCAAGTAATGTGATTAAATAGGGAGATATTTCTGACATATCCAGAGGATGGAGATATCCACAAATCATTATTGTTATCACTTGATATGTCAAATAGTATATCCACTGACATGCAGCCTTTGAGCTCTCAGTGTTTGTGTCTTGTCCTGTAAGTTTCATGTGTTAAGATGTCTTAATTCTCAGCAAAGTCAAGAAAGAAATAATTTAAACTATAATTTGTTTCTATTAATCAAAGGTTCTTTTTGTTCGGAATGACCCTGTTCTCAGTCTCTGTCTGCCACTATCAAAGGAGCATAGAGTTCTTAGGAATTTTGCTTTCAATATACTGTGTGTTCTCAATATCAGGTACAACCATGTTCAACCACTCGCCCAAATAATCTCTAGTCAGTTCACCATCTTTGCTATTATTCTAATTATTGGTATTTTTTTCTCACTGCTTTTATTCTCTCTCTCTATTTTTTTTAACTGATTAAAGAGAATATTATTCTTTTGTGTCTGTAGTATTTAGCTGTTCTGATAGCAGAGAAAGTCTACAGTACGAGAGAGAATAATTACCCACTACAGATAATTACTTGAGATATTCAGACTGTAGGAGATGACCAATTCCTATGTGGCTTCTATTGTCAGGAACTCTGTATTTACCCTGTGCTGTACTTACTGCTGGACCCCTATGTTCTTAAGAATGCAATTACGAAGTACACTAAATGTTGCCCTTTCTATATGATGTCCATGCAGCTTCAGACATTGACCAAGGAGGTACACAGAGGAATTAGACCATCTTGATCCATCCTTAGGCAGAAATTTCTCATCCTGTTCTTTGAGCATCAACCTGCTTTTCTTCCTTGTGCACTTTTTTGACATTCCCTGTACTGAGTAGTGGTTGGTAGATGCACTTCAAAATTATTTTTTATGACATAGGCATTTCATAAATGAAAGAAATTAAGTTGAGAGCCTTTGACACAGTAAAGCAGGTAATGTCTGCCAGCTAATTTGGCTTGTCTCTCTTCCCTCTACACCCGAAATAAACTGACCAACCATGGCAAGTGCACTGTCAGAGGTAAGGGTAGGGCCAAGCTTGTTCTCAACGCCAGGTGCGTCTGCTGTATTTGCTGCAGCCACTCAAGTCCATGCTAGTACCGCAGCCCAAAACTGGGACTTCTCTGAGAGGGAGGCCTGAGCACACTTGCTGGGTGTGCCCACACTCCCCTGCCATCGGGGCACGTGGGCTGGGTGTGCTCCAGCCTCGGTGCCAATAGACAGCCTGAGCCTGGTGCTCCCTGAATGCAGCGTAGCGGGCCCACAAGCAGAAATCTGTAGGCAAAGGTCTGGGTCAGTGCACACTATGCTTCTCTCTAGTGTGAGCACAGAGGCTAGTAGAGCTTCCAAAAATTGAATTCCCTTGGCCCCTCTGTGAAACTTTCCATGGAAGAGGTGGGATATGCTCATTATGGGGGCAATTCTGTTGTCGTTCATTTTTCACGCCTGTTGGGAGCTAGGTGGGAGTCCAGGAAAAATGAGCTGTACTATTAGTTACTTGTAGGTTAAAAGCCTCCTCCCACTGCTGATGGCCATCTGTGCTGGATAGGAGCTGCAACCCTGCCACCAGTTAATTATGTTGCTCATNAACCTTGTCTCCTCTCTTCCCAGGTGTGCCAATGCTGTTTGTTATCCTCTGGGGAACTGTCAAGTACCTTTATGAAGATGAGGGGTTGGTTTAGTTCTGATTTTTCTAGCTATCTCATTTGTGCTGTATGTGTGCACCAGCAGGTCATTGTTTGCTTTCTGTTCGATGTGGTTTGCTTTGGCAATGTGCTGAAACCTCACATAATTGCTTCTGTTTTGTCTGAAGGTCTTGCATAACATTTCAGAAAGGAGCATATGTTTTTTTCTGATCAGAATTTTCTGCATGTCTGAATGAATCTATCCTTTTGCAGGTCAAGGAAAGGTATGTTTTGTTTTTCTGTAGTTACAGTATCAACAGTAAAAGTCATCATACCCAACCGAGACCACTCCTGATACTGTGCCTTTGGCAGTAGCCTTTACAGTTATGCTTCAGAGGGAGGCAACAACCTCCCCCAGGATTCTGCCAGCGATTTGTAGTGGTTAGCTTATGCCTAGCAGCAGAGATGTGATTGCCGGTTCTTGTTTAAGCTTCCTTTAGTTAGATTTTCTTAGAATAAAGGCACATTTTCTGTCTGCTTATGTTAGTCTTGCTGAAGTCAACTATGTCATGCACAAGACTGCTGTAAAACACAAAAGACTTTTCATCTGTTTTTACCATAGTTACTGTTGTGAAAAAATTACCTTTGTATATGCTTTATGTAACAAATAGTATAGTAGGGAGTTGTAGCATTTGTTAGGGTTTTTTTAAAATAAAAATTAAAAAAAAAAAAAGCGAGGAAAGCAGCTTCATCTTTTTAATGGCAGTGACTGCCTGGAAATATTTGGGTAGCTTTCTTTGTGATGAAATAAATAAATGTATGCTATCTCATTTTTATTATAAATGTACTATTTAATGGATTTTCCTCTTGCTTAGTTTTCAAACTACTCAGCCAACACTTTTGTAGAGGGTCCTTCTTTTNTCCTTGCTGGAGGGATGCTGCAGTATGAAAATTCACTGTAGTCAGAGCCACCCCCAGACTGTTTTCTGGTGTTTGTGAGTATTAAGAACCAGACTTTTTTTTTTAGTGTTCTTCATAGTACTGAACCAGTTCAGTCAAAGCTGCCTTTTCTGGCTTAAGCAATGCTAAGACTTTCTGACTTTCCTTTTCAAGGTTGACTTCACAATATTCTGTAGCAAGATTGTGGCTGTACTGATGTATTGTAAGTTTTTTTTAAATTATCAGGATAGGTATAGAGAACCATGCAGCCTCTGAACAGGCAACATTCCATGGGTGTATCTTCCCATTCATGTAGAAAATATATTCAAAGTGCTCATGCTGAGCCTCCTACATTAGGCAGTGCTCAGAGCTAATTTATTTTTTCTATTAAGGAAAACTGTCACTCACTGCCTTCAGCGGACCTTAAAAGGGGCACCTTATTGAATTTTCTAAATCTTATCTAAATATTTGTAAAATACAGCAATAAATAACCACATGTAGCAGCTGCTCTGAAAGGCAAGATTTCTGTGCCTTGGGCAGGCATTTGTTGGAGCAGCCAGGGATATCCTTCATGCTGTTTGCCATAGCACTGTCACCAAGGATGTACAGAGGGCTGTAAATTTCATTTGTGATTTAACTACTTCCCTGGCTATGAAGAATAACTGGAACTATATGTGGTCAGGGCTGGGACTTTGAGGCAGTCCTGTGAAAATAGCCATTTGAATGAAGGACGAAAGCCTGCAAGACTTACACGCAAACTGGCTCCTTCTTTCCTTATATGTACACGTAAAAACTCCTTTAGAAAGCGCTTGATGTTTTGCAAGTGGGCTGTTGAAATATATTTTGTCTAGTTTACAAATAAAATCAAAAGCAAGCTGTTGTTCTTAGTTATTAGACTGCACCTAAAAAGCTGATACTTACACATTTTTGTTTCTCTCTCTAATAAAGCATAGGGGCAAAACAGACAGCCTATAATTCTTTTTTAAAAATGGAGCCATTCAGCTGTAGCTCTTCAAGGAAAAAATTCAGTGTTTTCACTTTTAGAAAAAGAATACTGGATTGGCAAGCAAAGGGAGAAACTTCCCGGTAGCATTTGTTTCACTGGACAAATTCTCCATTCATGGCTCTGAGGCTATTAGTTGCCAAGCATCTTCCAGGTGGTGCTGAGCAAACTGCAGGGATAGATCCAAAACACAATAGATATTGGTGTGTTTATCAGTGTGGCAATCACAGGAAGCACAAATGGGCAAGAATTCATGTACAGATATACCAGTTTTATTTTCTGGACACTTTAATAGCCACGGCATTTTAATTGACCTGTAGTGGTGTTTTTATAGCACATATTTATATCAATTTAAAAGTAGCTAAAACTGCTTTGTGAACCACAGGAAGCAAATTAACACACACAGAAATGTAGCAGAGTTAATGTAAAGAATTGTTTCTCAGACTGTTATTGTAAAGAAATTTTTTAATTGCCTCTTCATCTATTGCAGTTAGTGAGAAAATTAGAACTCAACTTCCAGCCATGCCTATTATCCCATCAGTTTTGGGACGTTCAAATAAAATTAATTTCAAAGGCTCCATGAAGCTGGCTCCCAGTCACATGTACTAATTAAGTTCTTCTGTTACTCAGATTTCAGCTCAGGTATGCTGACTGCACACAGTCGGTACACTTTTTTTTTCCTCCAGCATCTAAAATACAATTGAACTGTAGATTGTAGGGCTGCTGGTGGCAATAATATGCTTGTTATACACATTAAACTGAAATTGAAAGAAAAATTAAATCCCGAGCTCTTCTTGGACTTGCAGTACCTGCAAGGGAACATGGAATTGGCACAGCCAAGCTGTTGCACTTTCCTCTCTAGTCTATGAGCACATGCAGGTGTATGGTTGCAGCACGTGCTGCATGGTTTACTCTTTTCTCCTAGACTTGTCCCACTGCAAGGCTGAGAGAGTTTCATCTCCACCAACATTACCCAAGCTGAAGTTTCCTTGGTCTGTTAAGAAATCTTAAGAAAAATGTGCATATGTACGTTTTGGCAGAGGAGACTTGGAGATGAAGAGAAACTTGTTTTGTGGAGGAGCCTATGTTTTCTGTAGTGCTGTTTCCCACTTTGTTTCACAGCCGGTGTGGCTCAGAAACCTGCTGGTTTTACAGGTGACTGTTGCTTTTGAGTATTGCTGAGCAATATAGCAGGAGGCTAACAAGGTTATTTCATAGAGATATTAAGAATGCTGTCGCTGCAACAACAAGTGGAGTGGCATGTGAGCGCTGCCCTGACATGTGGTGCACAGGCGTGGCCCATCAGACAGGTGGTGGTGGACAAAAAGAACTAGATGTACAAACCCCTCAGTATAAGGTTCACTTCAAACAAGTGATCCCAAAGTGGGGCTGTCAGGCATCATTGTTCTCCAGTATTGCTCAAGGAGAGAGGAATTTTAAAAGCTAAAATGAGACTCATGGGGGAAGTTAATTATTATATTGCCTGCAGCGTGCTGCTTACTTGCCGGAGGACTCAGGTCAACAACAGTTAGGAACTATTTCTCCCAACTTTGATTTTATTTGTTTATGATTTTTAAAAACTTCCTTTACGCCAGAAACCCTGTGCATGTGCACTGAAGGAACTGGAGTTTGCTGCCTCAATTGCTTTCTCCTGGTTGAAATTATTAGGTCCTTCTTGAAAATAAGGAAAAATAAAAAATAAAAGCAGAAAGTGGAGGCTAGGAACCACACAGGAAGAGTCTGACACAAACAGCTTCCCCTCCCCCTGCTTCTCCTTTCAGCCACATGACAAATTTGACCTTGGTTTTAATGGAATTAATCTTCACAATTAATGGATGATAATTCATAGCAAATTGTGGAGGAGAGCTAGCCATTAGTGGGCAAGAGAGGCTGGTGAGTAGTATCCAGTTGGATTATGATAGCTGCAATAGTACAAAGCATTCAGTGTTTCTAAGAAGCAACTGCCTCTGTTTCCATGTCAGCATGATGTGCTTTCCTGGTATCTAGTCCTTAATATTGTTTTTCGCCTGCATTGCTGCGACAGAATGAAAAGCAGGAGATTTTAGTAATGTACTGAAACTTTTTGTTCTTGTCTCCTTTTTGTCATCTTCCCAGTTGCTGGACCAGAAACTATAACATGAATTACTGGTTGATCATCAGACTGCCCATTCTCATTGCCATTGGGGTGAGTATGAAGAGTGCTGCGAGCTGGCAGATTTCCATGAGAACAGGACATGATGTAGTACAAAGATGCACACATGGCCCTCGTGCATGTCCAAAGGCTAATAACCTTTGAGACAACTGACATTCTCATTCAGAAATGTGATTTTATGAAACTAAATTGGTTTCTATCACTGGAAATCCAGACTAGCTTTTTTTGTTTGTTTAATTTGGCCACATGCTGTCACGTTGTAGTGGCAGGACATGATAACAAAACAGCATGCTGCAGCAATCCAGTTAATTCCCCAGTGAGCAGAAAGCTATGGCAGGTAGTACAAGGAGGGTGAAGACATTATTTTGGTACTGCAAAAGTGCCACAAAATGTGTGGCATTGTGTAGAAATGCCATGTTCTGCAGCCACAGTACTGGGTCAGTATCAAATCTCCAGACGAGGCAAATTGGCCAACCCACACTTTTACCCACACTCCCTAGAGAGCAGATAGGCTTCCCTGCTTTGTTTAAGGAGTGCCTGTGTTTTCAAAGTCCATTCACAGTATTTATTTAGAGCACAATTCCTTGGCAAATAGTTGAGTTACGTGGCAAACTCTGCAGCTGCAGAGTAGCAGAGTGCAGAGACCTACTCATGCATACACAAACCTGCTTTTTTGAGTAGTTACAAACATGTTTATAGATGATGCTGCTGCTAATGATTGTATAAATCTGTCTTTTATTTCTCCAGGTAAATTTCCTCATCTTTATCAGAGTTATATGCATCATCATCTCCAAGCTACAGGCTAATTTGATGTGCAAAACCGACATAAAATGCAGGTATATGTTAAGGTGGTCTGACACTTTTCATGTCTGTCAGAATAAAGGTAGACAAGGAGGTACATGAAAGGAGTGGATTGACAAAAGTGGGTAAAAATCATAGCCCTTGAGTAATGCTGAAGTGTGGTGTCGCACATTGGTATAACTGCTTAGACAGTCAGTCCCCAGAAAAGCCTCAGTGAAGCCAGGACAGGCGTTATAACTGCTTTTAGATAAAAAGAAGGATTGATGTCTGTCACTTTACAGTCTTCCACTAGATTGGATGAATATTAATTAAGCAGATATTTTTAAAATACCTGCAGCAAATGCAAGTACTAGATGTTAAAGTCATTGAAAACGTCCAGAGAAGGGCAAAAAAACTGGCGTGAGGGCTGGAAGGAATATGGTGTGAGGAGGGGCTGAGAACTTTTGGCTTGTCTAGTTTGGAGGAAAAGACTCTGAGGGGTGATGTCATTGCTCTCTACAGCTGCCTGAGGAGAGAAAGCGGGGAAGGAGAAGCTGAGCTCTTCTCCCTGGTATGCAGTGATAGGACATGTAGGAATGGTTTGAACCTGCTCCCAAGGAGGTTTAAACTGGACATTAGGAAGAATTTCTTTACAGCAAGGTTGGTCAAACACTGGAACAGGCTTCACATAGAGGTGGTGGATGTCCCAAGACTGTCACTGTTTAAGGGGCATTGGACAGTGCCTTTAATAACATGCTTTACATTTTGGACAGCCCTGAAGTAGCCAGGCAGTTGGACTAGATGGTCATTGTAGGTTTTTCCCAAATGAAAAATCCTATCCTATTCTAATTTGAAAAAAATAATATGAATGATAGAAATAAGTTTTCACCTCAAGAAAGATAAGAGAAGGGTCATTTTGAGTTTTACTCTTTGTTCTTCATGCCAGTTGTTATTGGGACAAACTTAGAATCTTGAATGCATGAGAAGCTTCAAGAGAAATGTCAGGCTACCACAGAGACGTTCAATTTTTGTTTTGCAGGCTTCACTCTACCCATGTCTCTATTCTTCCTGTTATTTAATCACCTTGCTAGGATTCATGGTTGCATCTTTCATTTCTGCATCTTGAAGAATACTTCTGTATTGCAGTCTGAAAAACAATATAGGAGTAACAAGCTAGCTATTGAATTAACCAGCGTGGAGCTACATGCTGTAGTAGCTGGACTGCTACTGGCACTGGACTTAGCTACTTTGAAATTTGATATTTCAATGCTGCAGCCTTCTAAGCTGGACACAGCATGTATTTTGGTGCATTCTCATCACAGTATAGGTTGCCTTGTATGTTACCTACCTTCTTTACCTCACATGAAATTTTGGAAGTCCTGATGTGTCTTTAGTGCTCAAAGCAGAGAAAAGGACTTGTTTTAATAAGCTGTAGGCTTTTTTTTTAAGCCTACTTTTTTTTTCCTCTTTTATATATGTGACCTCTAACTGCCAGGATAAAATTTTTAGTGGAAGGGGGGGATTTTCTAGGTTTTATGGCTTGAAACCATTTAAAAGTCTGACTGTAAATTTACCCTATCAAGGGAGAAAGCCTTTGCCCTCATGACTCCCTCATGGCAGGAAGGTTTGATGCAGGTGAGCCTTTTCTCAGAGGTGCATGTTCATACATTTTTTTCATTTTACATGTTCAAAAATCTCTGTGTAAATAGAAAGATTGATTTTACCAGGAAAGGATTTACCCAGCAACAGAACCTTCTTCACTGATGAAGACACTGGATTTGGTGGTCTGTCTGGAGGTCGGTGGTTATAAGTAGTAGCTTTGGAGAAATCTTTTACTGAAAAGATTTCAGTTTGTTGGTATGCTTCTGATGATAATGAGATCAGTAGTCAGAGATTCCTGTATGAGAATTTTTTTCCTCCTTCTCTTCTGCTCAGAGTCACTGGAAGAGATGTTGGGCAGAGGAAAGGCAGAATTGCTATGTTGGAATGGGTTGCTTTAAACAAGGACCAGTCTATGTGCCCTAGAAAGTCACTGGTTTAGATATGTGATGTGTATAGAAAGGACAAAAGTGTTTGCTCTTAAGCCAGTTTTTCTTCCATCTCTCTCCTGGTGCCCGCTCATTGATGGAAGAGAGCAAGCTCACTGTTCAGTGTGGCAGCAAACCCATTGTCTCTGCAGAACAACTGGAGTTGTGCAGAAACTTCTCCCCTTGCTCAGGGGGATTTTACTTACCCAAGAGTCCTTTTCATAGGACTTTGAATGGCTTCCTGTTTAAGGCAGAGCTCTCCAAGTATCCCATCTAGAGCAATTAACTTCCATTAAATAAGCAAAGGGATTGCTGTACACCCACACAACTCCCTATTTTAACCCTTGTGATAACTCCAGGGCCAATTCAGCATCGGACTCTTGCTTCTCTCTCTGTCTCAGGCAGGTGGTGGTGGAGCACAGCTTCCATCACAAGGCTTGCTGGTAAGCTGCTTGCTTAAAAAAACCTATTCTCCCCCAAAGCAGTGGTGTGCCTCAGTCTAATAGGAGCTGCATTTCTGCTTACCTGTATGTGTAAACTATCTAATTTCAATAGCTGCTTTGATTCACCATCCCTTAGTCCTTGTGTATCAGGAACATTGTCAGGCCAGTGAGTGGGTTGGCAGGAGCCTTGCACTTGCTATGTGATAGCCCTATGCAGCAGTACAGGATGGGTACTTACTGGGGAGAATGCTATTTCACAGAAGACCCAGAGATGCTGGAGGAAAACAGGTTGAATGTGGTTCAGCAGTGTGCCCTTGTGGCAGTGTAGGCTGACTGCATGCTGGGCTGCGCAAGAGCAGAGCCAGAAGGTCAAGGGAAGTGACGGGTCCCCTCCATTCAGCAATTGTGAGACTGCTTCTGGTGTCCAAGTTGAGGCTCCCCAGGATAAGAAAGACAGTGTGGCCCTTGCCTCCAGCCCCATGGGTCTTGCATCAGTTTTGCACCCAACTACTTCAGGGGCTGGACCAGGAGGAGATGCTGCAAAATGGGTTTATTGAGTCCACAGAACAGCAGTGTAAGCAGCAATTTAAGTACAGTCTTCAGCTAATGTTGGTTATACAGAAAATGGAGCTGGAGTATTTTCAGAGGGTCACAGTGAAAGGACAAGGGCAGAGGTCACAAGTTATAGCGAGAGAAATTCCAATTGCATGTCAAGTGAAAAGAAACTCACAGTCAGAGTGGTCTGATGCAGAAAGAGAGGCCCAGAGGGGCTGTGGAGGACCTTGGAGGTATTCAAAACTTGGCTGGACACAACCTTGAGTAATCTGCTGTGAACTGGAGTTGGACCAGAGACTTCCAGAGGTGCCTTCCAAACTGAATGACTACATGATTCAGAATAGCAGCCAGTAGCCCTCAGGCACAAAAGATCTAACTACTGACAGCCCTGCTAGAAGAGTGATTTTGTATTTACTGGATTGTCTCAAGACAGGTGGTTGTGAGATGTTGATAGGTTCTGTGGCCCAGGAAGCTCCTGTGTGATGCTCAGGCATTTTCCATTATCCTGTTGGGTGGTGGCATGTATATCTGTCAAAAGGGACTTAAGAATCATTCTTGTGAACTTTTTCCTATGGTTGTGTCCCTTGAGCATTGCTCTCTCACATGTGAAAAATGTTTTATTTCAGATTGATTTGTCTTCTTTCCTGTGTTAGCTGTGTCTATGAACTTGCCCTTTAAATCATGGAGCCATCACTGGGTTTAACACAGCTTCATTGCTTTGACAAAGTCTTCTGCATTTGCAGATAGTTATGTTTTGAAGATTTAACAAACCGCAGAGGTGAGAAGGAATAGCAAGTATTCCTCCCTTTGTCAAGATATTTTTAAAATGTTTGAATTATTGGTAGATTATTTCTTTCAAGCCATCGACAAGGTAAATTTTGGTCGTCTTTCCCAGTTACAGGTGGATAGAAAGATATGTGGGAAGACATCACAGGTACAAGCATATGGCCTCCTACTGGGTTTGGAAGATTTTCCAGGTGAAATACAGCCAGTAGCTGGATACAGAGAAGTAGCTCTCACCAAGAAGTGGTCTGCAGTGAAGGGGATAGGGACAGTCAAAAACATGTGGAAACTTACTAAGATTATTTTGAGGATTTTTTTTTTCCTGCAGCCTCTGGAGGAGGACCCTGTGTCACAAAGTGGTGCAGTGACTTACCAAAGTTGACAGTGTGTCAGAAGCAGAATGCGGAAATGGTGACTCCCCATGATGATTTGTTTCAACAATGGTCTACTCAGTGGCATTATGTTTTTTTCTTTCTTTATGGTCTTAGGCTGGCCAAGTCTACATTGACTCTGATCCCACTGCTGGGGACCCATGAGGTCATCTTTGCCTTTATTACTGATGAGCATGCCAGAGGGATGCTGCGCTTTGTGAAGCTTTTTACTGAACTCTCCTTTGCTTCATTCCAGGTAGCACTCACAGTGTACCCATGTGCAAAAGATACTTTTTAGCTCCTGTCTGGGGACCTGCTTTCTCTCTCATTCATTGCATGTTTCCTGTTCCTTATATTTCTCAGTTTAGCACTGGATGCTACGGGATTGTAACAGTGAAAGTATGAGGACTAATTTTTAATAGCCAACTTAGATGTTAGTGTCACATACTCTTATTTCCAGTATCTTAAATTTACTGCAATAAACTGGTATTCCTGTCCACATATTAATATTTACTTCCTATGGTTCACCTCAAGGCAATAGCAAAATTGTCTGTGATTTCCTGTAATTGTATAATGGCATTGCTGAAAGCAAATTTTGTGCTTTCTGCAGTGTTTTTGATACTCCTCGGAAAATCTGTGCTGTGAGAAGTAGATGTTTACAACTGTAACTGAATGTGAAGAGGACATAGGCTTATTGTGAATTTTATTTAACTGTTGCCTTAGGTAAGGCTATTTCAAAAGAGTTTCCTTGTCTAAGGAAATCATTATTCCTTTAGTTTCCCTGCACACTCACTCATTCCCTGTTTATCAAGCACAGAGCTGTATTTAAGACCATTGTGAATTGCTCACTTATGAAACATTTATAACTTGAAACCAGGTAAGGAAAAAGAAGGGGAAAGGAATCATTTGACAAAAATAACAGATTGAAGAAAACAGTAACTCATTTTTCCTGAGATCATGTGCTTTGAGATATAGTTTGGTCAAACCTCTCTTCTGCCATCAGAGCTGACAGGGACCAAAGATTGTCTTTACCCTTCACTCTTAACAGGGACATGCCAGTGTGGAATCTCCAGACCTCTGCAATTTTGTTTGGCGAAGTAAGGAAACTCTGCTGACTGTTCTTGTTTTTGTTGATTTCAGGGGCTGATGGTTGCAATTCTTTACTGTTTCATCAATAATGAGGTAAGAGAAACACCATTTGTTCCAATTTGCCTTATCAGCATGGACTATAGGAAAAGGAAATTGAAAATGGTCTTGAACTGCTAAATTGTCCTTGTTTAGGTGTTTCACTTTTTTTTACAGATCCTTCCCTGCACAGCTACACAGGATAACTCAACAGACAAATGTTGTTGGAAGGAATTCAGGCAGTATAATTTAGAGTCACTATTTGTAGATGTGGAATCTCACAAATTATTTTCCTCACAATTGTATAGTTTGCACTGCTGGAATTCTTTTTTTTAAGAATTTTAGCTGCTCTTTTCAATCTGTGTCATAGGGCTTCTTATTTGCTTGTTTTGGTGAAAGAGGGAGTGGAGCCCTTTTTATTCTGTGAACTCAGGTCAGTCTCCTGCTGAAGTGAGAGAATCCTCATGACTCCTGCTGTACAGTTTGGTTTCAGTTGGTTTCCCTGTGGCCCAGCTCATGCAGACATCGTCATCCTCTCATTAAAACTGAACTTGACAGAGTGGTGAGCTCTCCCACAGACCCAGAAGAAATATATCTTGGCTTTGAGTACCATCTTCTGCGGATTCTGCTGAATACCATCCCTGTTGGGAGGAAGGGTATCATTCTATTCAGTAGTAAGGAAATCTCTATACCAATACCTAATCGATTATTATTATTCATTAATTCTTTCATCAGCCAGGTTTGCAAGGGAAACAAACACTAATCATTTGGCAGTATATTATTAAATTAAATGCACATCAATGTGTTTAACACTTGCACTAAATCTGCTTTTAACCATGACATGGTAATTCAAGATTACCTATTGAGAGACAAGCCTCATCAAAGAATTGGAATTAGTGGAAAAATGTGCTACTTGTGTCATTCTGGCCAAGCTGGAGTCAACAGAGTAGCAGCAGACATCCTGAATTAAACCTTCCAGGAGACTATTTACTTTTGTAGCTTGTGGGTAAGATTTTGTTTAAATGAATCTGTTAATTGTACTGCTTATGAAAGTCAGAGGTGTGTAGCAGCAGGCTTTGCTCAAGCATGAATTATTGAATATTTGTTTCAAATTCCTTGTACAGCTTTAAAGGTGTACTTTAATCCTGAAATGCATCACTGTCTGCTGGTGCAGTGTGTATTTCTTTTGATTCGCTTTGGCATTTGCCCATACGTCCCCTGTGCAGCAGCAGCCAGGCCTCTCGTGAGTAATGCCCAATAATTTCCTTCACCTGATATAGGGCCAAAGTTACATCATAGCCCAGACTTTACTACAAACCCTGAAACAGGTAGGCTTGTTTCATTTGAGGGAGCTTACTGTGTAATAACCTACCTATGTTTCTAAGAGATCCTCCAAATCCCTTGTTACTATAATTCTCTTGCCTTTGTAATGTAGTTCATAAAATCTAGCCACAGTGTGCTCAGCTTCACTGACAGACAATCTAGGATGAATTATTCCGCTTGTTCCAACTCTTCTTAAAAGAAGGGAGTGGGGTTTTGTCAAGCACACTCATCAGCATCCATAAAGTAAATCCATGTAGAGTTTTATTAAGTATCTTCTATTTCTTTTCTAAACTATATGAGAAATTTTTTCCTAAGTAAAATGAGAAACTGTTTATCTTCTGACACACTATATGTGTCCAAAGAATAGCCTTGTTTGCAATGTCTGAATTTTATTTTTGTCTGTGACTCATTGACTCCATACAGAATAAAAGTTCTTTGCAAGTCCTGGTGCCCAGATCAAGAGCAGAAATTTAGCTAGAAGTGATATCATTATCCTTTTCTAGTATGTGCTTCTGGAAAAACATTAGAATATGTTCGTATTTCAGTCTTATTTCACCCGAAAGATTCCGGATTTTCTCGGAACTTGCTCTGAAGCCAGCAGCAGGGTCTCATGAGATTGCCTGTTACCACCAATGTTCTAGGCTTAATATGACCAATTTTTCTGCAGTTAGTACTGCTTTCTATAAGAAATATTTTAAACTACAGAGATGTTGCCTTTTTCCACCAGTTAAAGATGGTTCAGGTTTGATTCTCTGTAGTCTTGGTTGTACTTTTTGTCTCCTTCCTATCACTGTGGAAGTATACTTCACTCTCTTCAGCCTTAAAGAATCTGTTCTGATGCCAGGAGTCCTGAATTCTTGAAATACTGCCCAGTCCTCCCTTTTGCTTTTAATTTCTTTTCACTCTCCATACAGACTATTTATTAAACTGTTCCATCAGCTCCATTCCATCCCATTTCAGAACCGCTTTCCTGTCTCGATGATTTGTTGAGATTTTTTTTTTTGCCAGAATTTAACTTTTTTGTAATCATATTCCAGATGCATTGCCACACTCTCAACATCCTTTCCCATTAGCTGCATTGAGCTTACTCAACTGATCTCTGTGAGAAGTCTGCTCCACCTTTAACCTCCATCACCATCTTTTTCAAGTCATCCTGTCTTTTCCCTTTCTCTTTCAAAATACCCTACATAAATATTTTTCTTCTTACCCTTTCTCATGTGTTGTGGTTTAACCCCAGCAATTAAGCAGCCACTCGCTCACTCCCCTCCTAGTAGGATGGGGAAGTGAATTGGAAGAGCCAGAGTAAGAAAGCTTGTGGGTTGAGATAAAGACAGTTTAACAGGTAAAGCAAAAGTTGTGCATGCAAGGAAAGCAAAACATGGAATCTATTCACTACTTCCCATCACCAGGCAGGTGTCCTCCCAATTTCTTGTGCACCCCCAGCCTACTTGCTGTCAGGGTGGAATGAGAAGCTGAAAAGGCCTTGGCACTGTGTAAGCATTTATGAACAATAACAAAAGCATCTGTGTATTATCAACACCGTCTTCAGCAAAAATCCAAAACACATCCCCAATACTAGCTACTGTGAAGAAAATTAACTCTCCCCAGCCAAAACCAGCATATCATGGGAGCTTTGTTCTTGATTTCATTTTCCCTGTATAGCTTATTTCTGGGGAGTCTTATCAATGCATGGAAGTTACTAGGATAGTTATTTTGCTGGAAGATCTGTAGGTCTACTTCTGTGCTCGAGAACTGCCTCTTTGCAAAATAAACCTTAACCTATTTCCTTGGTTATACATTCACAGCTATCGAGGCAAAAGCTCATTTCAACACAGACAGCAGAGTTGTTCCCCTATGCTTTCCCTAACCTCTGAAAACAAAACAGATATTCTGTCATTCAGATCCATTCCTAAGATATGTTCGTTCCTACAGTCTTTTGTTCAGGTCTTCCATTCACTTTATCTCAATCTTGCAGGCTGTTTGTGTCATAGCTCTAGCCTGTTATGTCCACACAGAGTAAAGACTCATTTCCTCCCTTTGACCGACTTGAAGGTACCTATTTCTATTGCTCATTGACCTATTCTGTCAGTACATGCATGGTTTCGTTCACGATTTGCCTGTAAATGTATACAACAGCTTTTTCCCAGTGATGCCTGTTGTTTTTCATGCCCACAAAAAGTGCCAAGGGGTGGCAATACAGTCAGTTTTAATCCTGCAGACAGTATGGTTCCTGCATTTCTGTCTTTATCTGGCCTCATTCTTTATTCTCCCTAATTCTTCAGTGCCAAGCTATCCCAGACACACTACACTGTCTTTCTCTGATATCTTTGTGCACCTTTTAACACAGCAACTCCCTCTTACCATGGTAAAATACAAGCTTCCATCTCAGCATCTTTCCTTCTGACCCATTTCGTTGTGACATTGGAGGGACAGATGCTATTGTCAAAAACACAGAGATGCAGCTGGCTCCCATCAGGACAATACTCCGTACAAGGGCTGTAGCCCAGAGCTGACAAGCCCTGCTAGAGGTACCTAACAAGGGAAGACAATTAGTTATGTAATGCTTTGCTCCTTCGTTAGGGCTGCCTCCCAAATTCAGTATTTCACAGTGAACAAGTAGAGGAGACAGCATACAGCAGCTGGTTCCCTAGGAAGTGTCTATCAATGTATGAAGGTTTCAGCAGCCTGGGTATGATGACAAGTCTATGCTGAAACTACCATCAACCTGTTTAGTCTCTTGGTGGTCAGTACCAGATCCTAAAAGGAGACAAAAAGCATCTCTCCAGAGAAGGCTCACTTGAGTAACCCACCTACAATAAACTTATTTCCAGGCTGAAGTACACACCATAATGAATCGATTACTGCAGTTGCACTCCTGCTTTCCTATTTAGAGTACCAGGTGTTCAATTTTCTGTCCTCGGCCTTATGCATTAAAAGCTAATGGAGGCTCTTACTTCGGTCAAGTGGCAAGAACTTTGCCCATGGAACAGGAAGACCTAAATTCTGTTGTTGTGTAGCAGTTAAAAGACCCTGGATAAACTTCCAAGTGAGTACAGAGGTTAACTAGTTTAACCCAGAACCTGTGGCTAGACCAGCATACTTTGTGGCTTTAAAAAAAAGCTAGTATGTGGAAGGAGATACTGTAATTGTTGTTTAAACAGGGGGAGCAAATGCGGGGTTTAACCTGCTTAATTGTTGCTTTCAATTCTGAATAAATCTTCATTTTTCTATGGAATAAAAAAACTTATATAAATAGTCAAAGAACAAAAATAGTCCAGGACATAATAATGTTTAAATGTTTTAAACTAGAAATTAGAACAGAACTCTTAAGGATGCCTGTGGTGACAGTATTGAGCAGGAAGCCAATCATCAGACATTTCATGGCTGTTAAGCAAAATCAACTTAATTGTTAGTATTGGTAGGGCACAGAGTACAATCAGTATTGCAGCTGAATACAATTTAGAGTAAAACGAAGGTAAGATTTTCTGGTGCATAAAAGAGCTTTATTTCTACAAACTTTTTTAAATGTGAAATACCCTACAATGTACTAATGAGATAATTGGATAATTTGAAGCAATAGTATTGCAGGTTTAAAGCATTTCCAGCTTTTCTCAGTAGTGTGGTATCTTTTTTCTTTTTTTTTCTTTTTTTTTTTTTTTTTTTTTTTAACTTTCTCTTTTCTAATGTGGTCATTTAAAGAGCTGATTAGTTCTACATTCATTCCTTTTGTTTCCTTTTCTGCATCTGTTAGGTTCAGATGGAATTTCGGAAAAGCTGGGAGCGCTGGAGGTTGGAACATTTGTATGTCCAGAGAGACAGCAGTATGAAACCTCTGAAGTGTCCAGCCAACAGCATCAGTAGCGGAGGCACAGTAGGCAGTAGTGTCTATGCTGCCACTTGTCAGGCCACATTCAGCTGAGATTTCTGCAGGTGAATCAGACTGAGAACAATGAACTGTATAATATACCTGAAACCCCTTAAATACCCAAGCAAGTGGCTTAAGTATGCCATCTCCAGCAAGAAACTTAAGCATATGCTGCTCATTGCCTGCAGGCTGTTGGACAAAGGTTTCTAGGGAAAGCAATCTGCTAATGTAATCAACACACCAGAGGAAAAATGGATCACATCTAAAGTAAGTTAAGAGTTTCTTCCCATCTGCACACAAGGCCTCCAGGTGTCCAGAACTTAAGCATAGCATTGATCCAGTCTGAAACCACAGGGTCAATAGCTTATTACTGTTGAGTGGGCGAGCTGAGTGATTGACCGATTAAATTACAAAGATACAGAATATAATTATTGCCAAAAAATAGATTTAGACTTTTATAGAGATAGGGTAAGGTGCCACCACCATTTATAGAAAAAATAATTTAGTGGGACATGTGTTTTAGGAAGAATCAGTTTTGTGTAGTATGAGTTTCCCAAAGCTAAAGTTGAAAATACGCTAACCTGTTTTCTGGGTAGGTGAAGGACAGCATCCTGAAGGTCTGCCAATTTTCAACAGGTAGTTTAGTAAACACCTGAACACTTCTGACTGCTCTTTTGAAGCTTCATTTGGGGAAAAAAATAAAAAAAAAAAGAAAAAGAACCCAAACCAGTATCTGTTTTAGGGGCCTTGTCTGCTAGAATTAGGTACGTGTTATTTCTGTTGACATGGATGGAATTGTCCCCTGAATGCACAGCCCTTCTGTTGTAAGTGGTACTCGGCCCTTCTGTGGGCACACAGGTAGACAGGGATGGGATAATGACTTCTGCCTCAAGAGAACATTTTCTATCTTAAGCTTTACTTGGCTTCATGTGGGTGCAAACACACAGAAGTCAGCTTGTGGCCACTGCTGGTCTTAGCAGACCTCACATCATTGAAAAGATTCGGTAGTTGGCATTGTGAGCTCACTTTTTTGTCTCCTCCAGCCTTGGTCCATTTCTCAACAGGAGGTACTTGGGGGTTGGAAGGTAGCCCTTGCATAGGGCACAGGTTCAGCACCAAGGACAGCTCCAGACCGGGGTGGGCTGCCATCCTCCTCCAGAACCTGCCTGCTTCCCATCAGTGGGATTCCAAAAAAAACCCCAGAAAACAAAACCAAAAACAACCAACCAAAAAAAAACCCTCAAACCCCACTATCCTGATCTCCACGAGCTTTTGTCTGGCAGTTTAAAACCGTGAGGGCTCATGCAGTGACTGCATCTGCTCTGTGTAGTGTTTCCCTGATTACAAGAGTTGCTGGGAAAAAACAAGGTACCTTTACAAGCAGGATGTGATCCATTGCATCACTTAGTAACAAGCTTTACACATCTTTACTCAGCTGTTACTTGGGCTCCCTTTACAACAGAGGCAAAATGCTGAAGACTAGCCCTGAGAATCATCCTGTTCATAGACTAATTTTAATAAGTAGCTTCCATGGCATAGCAGTTAAGAAATACTCAGTAGAAGTAACACACCACCACTGCCTGTGAATTTTCAGGTCTCTTTGCACTTGCACTTACAGCCCCCATTGCTGAGAAAATGGACTGGATATTCTGGGATGTAATTCAGCATCTTTCCTGCCTGAAGCTAGATTGCTTTGCATGGGATTATTTAATCATTGTATTAGAATCCAAATTGCCAACAGCGTGGATTGGTTTTGCAATCACCAGGTTAGAATTGAATTAAGAGAGGATGTGTTACCTTCTTCTGCTACAATGTTCGTAATTGAGCTCCAGGGAGAAAGTCAAACATGTCTGTCGAAATCCACCACAGTTCTCAGGCTGGCTTATGTATGTTGAGCAGGCTGGCTTTTATGTGGATCATTTCCAGGCCTTCCCTCCCTAACATCAGTTGCAGAGCTGACTTTGGAATGAAGCACCTCAGGTTCTTCTGTAAATTTAATAACTAGCTTCTGTGTTGTGTGACCATCAATACAATACTTGACTACCACATGCAGATGTTAACCACTGTCCTAAAATTTAATTAATTAGCTTCCTATACGTAGAGATTATGCTTGATGTTTTGATCTAACATGTACCCTGGTGTGCTCTGAATAGAAGAAAAAACAATAGCCACTGGTAGGTGAAAAGGCAGCATGATGACAGCTACGATTTACAGCTATAGGATAATGCACATAGGAGGGAATAATTTCACTCATTAATATTCAATAGTAGATACTAGTTTTCCAGGGCCCTGCTTAGTTGCATGCAAACCTGGGAAAGAAAGTTTCTGCTGCTTGTGCAGCTGTTCACAAGATGATAGTTTTGCTATGACAACAGGAAGTTATAGAAGTGTTTTTAACTCACTACAATGCTGGGGAAAAAAGTACATGTAACAAAAGGGGAAGGACACAGGAATAGAGAGCATTTCCATGTGTGGTAGCAAACCTGTACTTAGTTGCTGTCAGAAGATTCTTTCAACAGCTTTTGAGTTAGTAGGCTCTTGTCCCTCCTAGTCATTTGAGAACTGAGGGCTTTCAGCCCACAAGAATAGCTCCAGCACTCAGCACTAGATGTCAAACGTACCTTGTTAACTTCTGCCTGGTTAGAATACAAGAGAAAAACATGTTAACAAGTGAAGTCTTAGCCAAGGAGAGGGTTGTGGAGGAATTTTTTTTTTCCCTCCCTGATTAAGCTCTCACTTCTTCAAACCTTTTTTAATCTCCTCTATGAATAACTCAGTGAAAGTAATTACTATCAACGCAGAATTACAGTATTTGTGTCATTAGAAAGAACAAGGCCTCCATGCCAGTTTCTCCATCATACTTTATCTATAGCAGTAAAATCTTTTACAAATCTTTGTTATTCATGCCATCTCTATTTCAAAATGTGTAATGTACATTTATTTGAGTAGCATGAAATAAGCAAACCAACACAAAGCACTGGAACAGATGAACTGTGTCAAGTTTTATTTCTTGTGCCTTCCGGCTTCATGCTCACCTATTGTAACTTGTTTCATGAAGCATTAAATACAAGAGTCTATAAATCCATCTGGATGTAATGCAACTAGAGTTTATAGCAAGTGAAAACTTTATTTCCAGCATTGCTGCTATGAAGTTTTATAATTTCATGAATCTTACCTTATATTTAATATTTATTTGCATGTATTTCCTTGTTTCAAAAAACACTCACAGAATCGAACTGTACAGGATGTCAGATTATCAATCCCCATAAACAATATGCTGATGTTTATTTTTATTGTTGTGAATAAAGTTTCAACTCACAAAATTCCATTGTTTATAGGTGTTTTGAATATTATCTGACTACTTCTTGCCCTGTAATTAGAATACTTTTTAAGAATTGAAAGATTTATAGTTGATGGTTCTTCTGAGGAAACAGCTTTGAATTTGCAACTCTGTGTCCACTCCAAAGAGACCTCTGAACCTGCAGAGCCTGTGTTAATCAAAACCAACATGCAGCATCACTAGCAGGGTCCTGCAGGACCCTGTGCTCTTCAGCAATTTCATAAATGACTTGGATGCAGGACTGGAAGGGATACAAAGCAAGTTTGCAGATGACACAAAATTGGGAGGACCTGTTGACTCCCTGGAAGGCAGGGAGGCCCTGGAGAGAGACCTCCACAAATTAGAGGACTGGGCAATCAACCATATGAAGTTCAACAAGGGAAAGTGCCAGACTCTGTGTCTGGGATGGGGCAACCCTGATGTACAGACAGACTGGGGAATGAGATGCTGGAAAGCAGTGCCGTGGGAAGGGACCTGGGGGTCCTGGTTGATGACAAGTTGAATATGCGTCAGCAGTGCCCTGGCAGCCAGGAGGGCCAACCGTGTCCTGGGGGTTATTGCCAGCTAGTCAAAGGAGGGAATGGTCCCGCTCTGCTCTGCACTGGGGTGGCCTCACCTTGAATATTGTGTGCAGTTTTGGGCACTGCAATGTAAGAAATACACTGAGCTCTTGCAGTGTCCAAAAGAGGGCAATGAAGATGGTGAAGGGCCCTAAGGGGAAGCTGTATGAGGAGTCTCTGAGGGCACTTGGTCTGTTCAGTCTGGAGAAGAGGAGACTGAGGGGAGACCTCATTTCAGTTACAACTTCCTTGTGAGGGGAAGAGGAAGGGCAGATACTGATTATTTTCTCTGTTGTGACCAGTGACAGGACCCAAGGGAATGGCCTGAAGTTTTGTCAGGGGAGGTTTAGGTTGGATATTAGAAAAATGTTCTTCCCCAGAGGGTGTTTGGGCACTGGAACAGGCTCCCCTGGGAAGTGGTCACAGCACCAAGCCTGCCAGAGTTCAAGAAGCACTTGGATGATACTGTCAGGCACATGGTTTCACTCTGGGGTATGGTCGTGGGCAGGGTCAGGAGTTGTACTTCATGATCCTTGTGGGTCCCTTCCAACTTGGCATATTCTGTGATTCTGTGATTTGTATAGTCAAATGGAATTAGTAAGAACAGTGAGAACTCTGAGGGATTTTTACCAGAGGATGGTGGAACATGTGCAAAGCACAAAATTCTATGCTTGGTTTTCAATAGCAGCATTTGAAATTATACAACAGCTTAAGGCAAAAACTGTGAGAGTGCTGTGGAGAGCTACTGAAGGATGCTGAATTTACTGAGAGATGCTTAGCACTGTTACCATATTATGTGTGTTTTAATTTATTAATCTCTTTCCAGTCCAGGTAAATTCAAAACACCACTTCTTTTGTTTCCACAACCAATGATGAAATTTGTGGTAAGTCAAGCCAGAACACTGTGTTTAAGTGTTAAGATAGAAAAGGCATGATGAAACAGGATTTGAAAGACCAATTTGTGACTTTTCTCAACATTGTACTCAGTGACACAAGTGCTAGCAGCTGCTCTTCACTATGACTTAATGATTTCACAGAATCACAGAATTGCTAATATTGGAAAATACCCTTAAGATCATCAAGCCCAACTGTCTACGTAGCACCTAAAACACGTTCTCAAGTGCCATGTCCACCTGTTTTCTGAACGCTTCCAGGGATGGTGACTCTACCACTGCTGGGCAGATCTGGTTTAATGCAATGATCTATATATTAAAAATAGTGGTGGATCATACAAGTACACCTGCTAGGGATAAGTCTTTTTTTTTTTCTTATGTTACAAATTATGAAAACTGTAACATGAAGTTTGCATTATAACCAGGTGCTTGTGTTAGATGAAAGATAGAAGTGCAAACTGAAGTGGCCTATTTTAGGTAAGTGGGTAGTGCTTTTTCATGTCCTTTCTTCAGAAAGAGGGGTCTGGCCAGTGCTGGGATGAGCAGCAGGTCTAGTGAAGGTGCTGTCAAACACCGGCTTTTCTGCTCCCTGTGGCAGAGCTCCTCGGTCGCTGAGCCTCACCAGCTGCCACGCCGGCAGCCACAGCGGCGACAAGGCCGTGCCTCCCGCGGCGCCCAGAACAGCTGCCCGGCGCCAGGAAGCGAGACCAGCGCGCAGGCTTTGCCACGGCTTTATTGGGGCCCGGGGCACACGGGGCCAGCACTAAGGCTGAAGCGGCGCTTTGCATAGGAACAGCCCCCGTGTCCCGCCCCGACGGCCGCTTCCCGGGTCCCTGGGGCGGCACAGCGGCCGGCCTTGCCCGGCCCCGCGTTGCTACGTGGCCGCGGCGGGCCCGTGGAGCAGCTCCCGCTGCAGCTGCTCGGCCGTCAGAGTCCCGGCAATGGCGGTGCACCCGGGGTTGAACACGGAGTAGGCGCTGAGCTCGCCGGGCCGCCGCTCGGCGGGGCCGCGGGTGCCGGCGTACATCCAGTAGAGCAGCGAGAGGACGAAGTAGGGCAGCCCCAGCTCCAGCTCCGCGAACAGCGCCAGCAGCACGGCCCACAGCAGCACCTTCAGCAGCAGCGGCCGCGCCCACACCGGAGCAGCCGCCGCCGCGCCGGGACGGACCTGCGGGGGCGGCAGCGAGACGGGCCGTCAGGCACCGACCCACC
>VWZG01009618.1:76910-140254 GCA_013396735.1 Grallaria varia
CGGGGCCACGGGGAGCGCCGCGGAGCGGGGAGGGAGCGCGCGTGGAGCTCCAGGGCCAGGAACGGCCGGGCGGGACGGGGCGGGCCGTCCGTTTCTCACCGTTCTGCGCGGATGGCGGAGGCCGGCGACTGGCTCTGCGGAAACGCGGTAGTTCACCAGAGGCCTCCCTTGTGTATTGTTACCACAGAATCAATTAGATCAGAAAAGACTTTGAGTCCAGCCTTTGGCCAAACCACCACCCTGTCAACCAGACCACGGCGCTCAGTGCCACGTCCAGTCTTTCCTTAAGCCCCTCCAGGGACGGTGAACCCGCCACCTCCCTGGGCAGTCCATTCCAGTGTCTTATCACGCTTCCTGTGAATAAGCTCCCCTGGTGCAGCTTCAGGCTGTGTCCTCCCGTCACTTGCAGCCTGGGAGAAGATGCCGACCTCAGCCTGGCTACAGCCTCCTCTCAGGGGGCTGTAGAATAACAAGGTCCCCCCATGAGCCTCTTCCTCTCCAGGCTAAACAACCTCATGACTGATGTTGGCAGCAAAACGAAGAGGGGAGGGAGAGAATAAAGCATGTGGTGACCAAAGCCCGGGGAAACTGAGTGAAGTGTTCACAGCCCGGCTGACCAGCAACATTTGCGTTGGGAGTTTGAGCATTTTAGAAGAATGTTGAGCAGCCTGGGCAGGGGCAGCACAGAGGAAGAGGAGGAGAAGGAGGAGAAGGAGGAGAAGAAGGAGGAGGAGGGCACTGCTCACCATGGGATGTGAGGAGCCAGGGGTCGCCCTGCTGTGTCACCTGCTGCTGGCATGGATAAAACCATGTGCTGGGCTCCCTCCAACACAGGCCCCACGGGCCCTGCCAGCATCCGTCTCACCCTCTCTTTAAATAAAAAATTGAAATTGGGAAAACCAGCTCGATCACATCATGTTTCAGCTATCAGCACTGCCAAGGAATAAAAATTTATTTACAGGATCTGTCTCTTAGCCTCAGGGGTAAAATATTCATCACTCTCCAGCAGTAATGGTTAGCAATGAGACATCATTTCATCCTGCAGTGCTGTTTCCAGTTACTTATAGCCTTCTCAGAAGTGACCTTTGGGGCTGAATGTCTCATGCATGTGTCAGCTCAGAAGTGATTATGAGAAGTCTAATAAAAATCAATTTGGGTGTTCTTAAGTTATCTTAATGTGGAAAAAATTGTGGGTTTTCCCAGCTAAATAATTTTTCAAATGCCTGTTTTATGTTCGATTACAAAATTATTTTCTTTTAACCTTCTGACTTTGCAAAAAGTGCCGCAATGAATGGCATTTTTCTTTTTATTTATGGAAATTTGATTTTGAAATAACAGTCAAAAATGTTTCAAGATAGCCTGCACTAGGACATTATTTTATTTTGATTTATCTTCTTCCCTGTATTCTGCTGTTCATTAAAACAGCTCCTTGTACTGAACACATCATTTGTCAAACGAAGAGTTACACCTGAGCTTAGTACCTCCTTTGGAAGCTGCACCCAGTGACTCCCATGCTGTCAGATTTGATTCAAAATGTATTGGTTTTACTATGCATTTGCTATTATGCATCCAAATAGCTATTTTATGGCTCTCTTGGGCTACATGCATTGCCATGGCTTGTTAGGAAACACATAGAATAGTGCCGTGAATCATGCCTTTGAAGCCTAAGAGTACCCTCATCTCTAAATGAGTGTTACACTGTGGACAAATACCTAAACAAATTTGTGCCCATAAAGTCTTAAGTTACTTCAATACATCTTGTTTTAAACAAACAGCTTTATTGAATAGACAATTTGGTTTGTTTGTTTGTTTAACAAACGATATGGACAATTTGTTCTCTACTCCAGTGCCTACGAAGGTCCTTGGCAGTTCCCCAAGCCTAATCTTTGGATCCTCAACCTATGGCTGGGGGGACAGAGTGGACATGGAGAGTCTGAAGAACACTTCTGTGGGACTTGAGTCACTGAATGCCTTTTTCACTATTTATGAGAAAAACAATTTTAATATAGTGGGTTTGTAGGTGTGAGACTATGAACCAAGTCTTTCTTCCCTTTGGTGCAGCCAATGATTAGTCAAAAATGTTGGGTGCTATTGATAGATCTCTAAACTGCATTCTTGATAAGGGTGTCCTAGTTATAGTAGCTGGGACCAGTTTATCACTGTGGGAATGTAACTGGAACTGTGTATTCCATACCCTCTCTGCCATTTATCATGAACTGTTAACGATACATTGTTTGCAACAGCTGCCCAGGACACACCTGACACCTCAGGCTATGAACTGTGTGCATGGGAAAATAGAGATAAGAGGGTTCCCTGTCTTCACACCAATGATTCAGGTGTGATAACTCCCCTCCAGGAGTTATTAACACCTTCACACCCAACCTGAGGGGTCATGTCTGCTAATGGGCCATCAAGTAGACCAAAATATCCTGTGACTCACTGAGTAAATTGCCCATTGTGAAAACCCTCACCCTGGGGTATATAAGCTTGGGGTTTTGGAACTTGAGGCACTCACTCACTTGTCAGACTGGGAGGAGGACCAGAACCTCAACAGGACTGCAACTACCACTCTTGACCAGACTGCGACCACCAACCTTCTGGAAGGAAAACAGGTTTTCCTTTTCTTTTTGCTTTGGACTCAGGGGGATCACGTGGTGCTCAGCACAGGGGCTGGTGAGCACCATACTGTTTGTGCCCCAGGGGGCTGGGTTGTACAACTGGGTTTGAGGGCTGAAACCAATTTTCCTTTGTATCAGTGTATCCATTGTAATCTTTTTATTAAATTGTAGTTCTGACTTCTGAACTCTTTTGAGTTGGATTCATTTCTCTTGCCGGTTTACTTTTAAACCAGCACAAAGGGAAATCCTGGAACTACCCATGAGCATTTAGGCAGCAGCTTTAAGATCAATTTTAAAACTTAGGATTTATTTTTTTAAACTTTCATACTAAATCGTAGTAGAAAGAAACTCACACATGTATTTCTCTCTGCCAAGAAGAAAACCTTTGTTCTTTAGAAATTTCCACTTCAGTAATTTTGAAACCTTTTCCTTTATCCCAACTCTCAACTTTTCATTATATTTTAGTATTTATGATACAGAAGAATCCGCATTCTGCTCTTAGCCAATTCTCACCAGCTTAGGGGACTAAGGTTCCAAGCCATTAGGAACTTTGTCTATGGCACTACATCAGCAAGTGAACTGAAGGAGGTGAAATGGCTGCTGAAAGATTTGACAAAGCAAGAAAGCTGTCAGAGCCATGACCAAAGTGCAGTTGATTTTATATATTTGGGGTGGTGACTGCAGAGTTTTTCTTAATTAATTTTCAAGCATCTCAGCTCTTTCATGCCCCTTAAGGAAGGAAGAGAACTGAAAACTAATTAGATGAAGTATTTTTACATGACAGGTGACATTAGAACTAATACCAACCCAGCTCAGTTCACCTAAGCATTGATAGCAACATTCAAATCCTGTGGCACCCTTTACATGTACCACATCAGCCACCTGTCACCCTGTCTTGGTGTCAGCCACCTCTTTATTCAATAGTACAGGCTCAGGGCCTTGCTCAGTGGTTCGGAGTGTTGTTGCCTATTTCCTACAGCTGCAGATATCTGTTTGTGTATGCCAGATTTTTCAGTAATCAAGTCACATTAGTTCTCTTGATGGATTGATTGAATTCATTGTCAGGAGCTCTCTCCTTTGTGAGATAAGCATTCACTCTTTCACTGACTTGCTAAGTGCCATAAATGCAGACAGAAGGGCAACCCATTATTAATATAATAACCTAGCTTAATTAGCTCAATGGAGCTGAGGGAGCATTAGCATTAGCTCTAGTTGTTGAGGTCTTGCAGAACATGTATAAAATAGATTGAAGTGCACAGACTCATTCCATAGAGACCCTTCTGCATATCCATTTACTAATCAGCTCTAAACTAGAGGCAAGAGCTGCTTCCTTTGTAAAAAATGGTCATTAATTTTCCCTTCATAAAATAGCAGCATCAGGGTACTTTGCCCTAAGACATGAAGAAATTTTTTCTGTCTTTTTATTGAACGAGTTTAGGTTCTGAATTGCAAATGTTCATGTCTGTGTGGTTTTGAAATGTGTACATTTGTATATTCAGCAGTGTGTGCTAAAAGTGTCCAGGATACTAGCACTTATGTTCCTGCTTTATCTACTGAAATGCTCTATATTTAAAGACATTTAAAACTGAGCAAAGCAGAGTTGTTAATGTTTCTGTCACAACTCTGAAATGTTCCTTTTCATTTCATGGGAAAGTTCCATTTGAGGAAAAGAAGAGAGTGAAAATCCTTCACTAGTGCAAGGCCAGCTGTAAATGTCAGATATTTAGGGAAATCATTGTACCAGAAAAGGGAGATGAGCTATTTTATTGCATGTAGAAGGGAACACCCAGTGAGCACTCTAGGTGGGACGATTTTGCTGTATTCATAACTTTGATCTGATTCCAAAGCTGAGGTTTTGAAAACAATTCTAAAACCAATAACGCCTTTTGATTTTTATCATATAGTTAGTGTGGGAAAAGAGACATTTGCCACTTGGCATTCCTTATAATTTAAGTGAAAGGAAACCTGGTTTGTCTCTCCTGTCTGTCAGTGCTGTGTTTGGTTTAATCAGTCTACTCTTCTCAAAACCTTTTTTTTTAAAAAAACACCCTACTTTGTAAATTAATTATCAAAGTACTTTTGTGAAAGTACTTTTCTGGTAATACAGAAGGTTCTTTGGGCTTGGAGTGAATATTTTTTATTCTAGGTTTGGATAGCACTTATCCACAGCATTCTGTAAGTAGATGCTGTAATAGCATTTTCCCAGACACGAAAATGAAATAAAGAGAATGTCAGAGAAGTTCTTAAAACCAATTGTAGATTTGAGTTCTGGTTCCACATCTGTTTCCTTCAAATCCACTGAGACTTCATCTGCACTTCTGAGTTTGGTATAGCAGATATAAGGGCTTAGTGCTGTTTCTTAATTCCCACAAATTCAGCAGCCTGCAAGATGAAGGAGGGAAGCATCATGGCATTCCTATTCCTCCTTTGCTCTACAAGAAAGAAATGAGTTTACCTAAAACAAAACAGTTGAATATGTATTTCTTCACACAATCCACAGGACAAAATTGTCCAAACTATTACTTCTGGCAAGCTGTTGGATTGTATGAATATATTACCTCTTTACTCTTTTTGGTAAATTATCATCATCATCATCACCTTTTAGCCCAAACACCGATGCTAGATTTTGGAATATTTGTGATGTTTACCACCAGAAGTAAAACTGCTCTGTCAGATCACAGCTAAAGATTATGAATAAAGCCTTTCCTAATAATTTCAAAAATAGGAATAAGCTAGGCAGTCCATCAGGAAAATAAACCTTTCAGCATGGCCTGGGAAAACTCTTTTACATGTTGGTATTTAAACATATGATATAACAAGTAGTTCATTCCAAACTCTGCTACAGAATAGTACAAATAGCTAATTGTCATTGCAACAGAAGCTTTGAGCTCTAACCTGCCTTCAGTAATACACAAAGGCCATGTAGGTGTCCACCAGTGAAAGTTAGTGGATGGCACACAAAAATAAGAAACAGATACACCAATAATGAACTTGATCCCTAAATTCATCTTTCGGTTATGGAAGAAATTTTTCTGGGTTTGTGAACCCTGGGAGGAAGGCAGGAGCAGAAAGATTTATATTCCACCAATTCAATGATTCAAGGCTGGGGTATCATCAGAATCAGCTGTGAAAAATCTAGTGTTCCACAGGGAAATGGTCAAGCTGTGATGCATCATACAAAGTGGGGGCATCACCACAAGTACAAAGTTCCCCAAGCACTCATTCATTTTCTAATGGAAGTCGTGATTATTTTTTAATGCTCTGAATTGAATCCAGAGCTATCAGATACCTCAGCTATGTACCAGAGCAATTTACCACCCCTAGGGATGAATGCTTTGATAATCACAAATTAATTTTATAGAAAATAGGACATGAGGGTGCTCTGCTCAGTTAATATGACAACACTTCTGTAGACACATGGGAGCACCCAAGAAAGCTTTCTGAACAAAGAGTGTCTAATCCCCAGGGCAAAGATTTTGTGCATGGCTGTCTTGGATTGTAGCCATGCAGTCTAAATTCTGTCCAAGTCCCCCACCCATGTTTAGGTGACTGCACCTACTCTATTTATCTTGCATCCAGTAACTGTCATTTTGGATCGTGTCACAGTCCAGACTGCAACTGATCTGTGTGTAAGGTTCTAATTAAATTACAACCCTGCTCTAGGTACGTGCTATTTTGGATCTTAAGCCCCAAATGATGACTTTTAGTTCATTAAGAAAATACCAACAAATTTATCTTCATGATTGTAAAGAAAACACAGGAACCCAAGAGGATACAATCAGAGTAAATGGTGCACTAGTGGTACAGAACTCTTTAGTAATCAGAGTTCCTTGCTTTTTAAGCTAAATTTAATAGTTCACAGACAGAGGATTTTTTATGCCAATATTTGTTTTAATAAATGGAATAAAGATTTGGAAGAAAAGTTTATGAAAAGCGAAATGAAAAAAAGAGAAGCAAGATATTAGAAAGTCTTGAATCCACAAAAGACTTGCAGAAAGCCAGCCTTTGCTAACTGCTGAAAGCTCATCAAAGGCAACTTGGCCTACTGAAACAGATAAATAACTCTTTGATTTAAACACAGTGCCAACCCTGACTTGCAAAAAAATCTATTCAGTATTCCAGAATCCAATACATAATGCAGAAGCCTACCTCGGACATCCTCAAAAAATGGCAAATCCTCAGTCTTCCATTAGCTACCACTTTGTCTTGAAGTTATTTCTGTAGCTTGGTTCTGACTGTGAGTGCAGAAAAAACACATGTCAAACACCACACCAAGAAGAGACTCAGGAGAGCCTCCTCTTGGTAGTGATCAAGATACAATATCTCAGATGTAAAGCCAGTAAGGCGGGACTAGGTGAATACATACCTAGGAGAGAAGAACAAGGGAATTTATGTGAGACTAACAGAGATGAGGTCAGAGTGGGTCTGAGAGAAACAGATGTCAAGCCAGATCCTCAGTTTTCCTGAAGTGATAAGACCTTGTGATGTGAAAACCTGACCCCAGTGAAATCAGTGGGAACTTTGCCAGGACTACCTTGTGGCTGGGATTACATCTCCTGATGGACTGAACTGAGCTCATACCTTGCTATCATTTGCTTCCTGAGTCCTATGGGCCTCATACAAAATAACTTCACCTTACTTGGCTTAAAAATAAACTGACACAACAACAAAACTTTCCTCCCCTTTTTTTTTTACCATGCCAAGTCTAGACAACTTATTCTATTTATTATACTATGAGCATGCCCCACAGATCTTGTACCTTATACATTTTAAAATAACATAAATTGCATGAGGAGGACAATTAAGAACTAAACAAGATTATTTTCTTATATATTGGATTGTCAAGAAAATCTGGAATGGAATTGAATCTCTACATTTATGGCTAGTAAAGTTCAGATCTAGATCTGACTGGTTCTAGTGAAATAAGAGAATGTGAAAGGTTCATTTTGTCTCTGGTGGATTTGGAAACCATGGGCTGTATTTTGACATTTTTATGCTGATCCTGAGGGACACTCAGAATTGCAGCAAGTTCCACTTGTAACCTCCTGCTAGGGTTCTCTGTTCAGTCAAACTTGACCAGAGTGTCAGTATTTCACTTGTCTGGGACCCCATAGGCCATGCTTTGAGCAATCAACCTGTGAAAGGAAGGGGAGGAAAAACAAGTCCATGAAAACTGTACTTTGGATGTACTGGTTAAGTTGAGATTTCAGATCGCAGGAAAGACAGAGGACCATTTCTGGATCGTTTGTTTATCTTGGAGGGCAGGAAAGGATGCAATATGTTCTTTTGTCAACTCTTCCAAAGGATGACTAAATGGCTGTCATAGGTAGGACATTGCTAACATTTAGCAATATTATCCTGTCATTTCTGTTTGAACAGTCTAGAAAGGACAACAATATGTAGCAGATAAGTTATGAAATCATGAGCGAGAAATATTTACAGATTAAAAAGTCTGGCATTTGGGTTTCTAGAGAAAACATAAACAGACAGCAACAAGATTCTCTACATTTTAGTTTTGTACAACCAAAGTGCTTGTGGTACAGCCGTCATATTTTGAAGCTGAGTTCTGGCTTTAAATACATACCAGTGTATATTTTCTTCCTCCATTCATGGTCTCTAACTCTCCTCTGGAAAAGTTCCACTGAATTTCAAGATTTTTTTGAGTTTTTTTGTTAAGATTCTTGAGAATAGCAACACAAAAGGTAAGAGCGCCACGGATTCCCTTATGACACCATGAGCCGAAGGAGAAATGATAGCACCCTCTGCTGTCATTTTAGATGATTACCTTGAACGTTTCTGTGTTAATGTTACTAGTTTTATCTTGCCTGGGAAAGAAAAGCTGACATAATATTTGGTTCCTAATTTTTATTTCATATTAGAAAGACTGTGATGACCTTGTGACTTGTTTCTATTTTATTTGTTTTGTTTTGTGAATGGCTGTTATATTCAGCAATTCAGTTTAGTTTGTCTTTTGGGATCGAAAAAGAACTGACATTTTATATCTACGTCTTCTGCTTATGGGAGATAGCATTCACCTTTCAAAGTATACCTTTTCTTTCAATAAACATGTTTTTTATTACATGCACACTGAATTTCAACATACATTTTCTAAAACCCACTCTCTGACTGAGAGCCCAAGTGCCAGACAGTAATTCATACAGCTAGCACGAGGAAGCTGCACAATACCAGTTGAGATTACATCTCCCTTTTCCCTGCTGCAGACACAGGCAATTCTGACACTGGAGGGATTTAATTCTGAGATTAGGGACTGAAGCACAATTTGCATTGTTTTAGAGGAGTATATACTCCCTCTGTCTCTAATTCTTTCTGTAATGGACGTATGTTTGTGATTCTGGGTTGTATAAGTTCTAAAATAAATGTAAAATCACAGAGACTTTGTTTTTATGGAAGCAAACTTACTTGATGTAGTCCTGACCTGATAGATCTGAAGTTGTATTTAATTCCCTCATATGCATGAGCAGAGTGAAATATATTTAATTTATAGTATTGTGATTTACACAAAAGCATCTGTGTCTGCAGACTGTGGGATACTGAAAATGGAGCTCTGGACCAATAACAAGAAAACTCTTTGCTTTAGAAACTTCATGTGATGTATTAAGCCTTCCTGTATAGGTAATGCCTATCTCATTAACTGGATTTCAAAGTTCAGTTTCAGGTTTTCCAACTACTGCTATTTCTTTCCAGAGGAAATTTAGTTAGTTTTCCTTCCTTCCTTCCTTCCTTCCTTCCTTCCTTNCCTCATTTTAAATTGCAGTGCTAGGAAAGATTCTCCTGTATTCGTTAAAAGAAGCTGTTCTGCTGGCAGTGGCTTTAAAACATTGGGTAGTAGTACTTATTCATGTTCTTAAACAAAAGGAATTTCAGGAGAGAAATGCAAAATGAATACTGATAATGTATGTGAACTAATAGAATTTTGACTAAGAGAGAACAAACACATAATTATCCCAGCATTACTTTTGCTTCATGGTGTTGCACAGATTTGTTAGCAGGCAGTAAAACAACAAAACCAACAGAGAATCAACAGGACAGAACTGAGCAGGTTCTCAGCAGGCATCAGCTGGTACATAAAAGTCACTAGTGCTGCATACCATGTCTGGCCCAATACTCCTCCTGGCAGGTACTGGACTAGCACTAAGTCTCATAGGGTTGGTTCAATTCAGTATCAATGTTTATTTCTTGGAAAAATTCCTAGGAGATTGACCAAAGTTGTATCTACTCAGCAGTTGTACTTATTATACATCATTACCTATAGCCAAATGAACTTGTGCCATATATCCAGACCTATCACTATTTGTGTCTGTCTTTAGTTGTCTTTTTACCACCTCAGCCTCACTTCACAAGTGAGTTGATTGCCTTTCCTGTGGTCCTATGTTTTCTTGTTCTCCAATCCTGCCTGATTGCAGGAAAACAAAATCCATGTTTGCCAGTCACAGCCTTGGTGCTCCTGTCCCCTCCTCAGCATTGAGCAGGACCATAAGGCTTCCAATGCCACTCCAACCTAACAGTGTTTAGGTGCTTAATTATAACTTTCTGCTTTATTGGACTTACAATTTTGGTGTATTCATCAAGTCCAAGTTAAAAATATTCTCTCAATTTGATAGATGTTCATCTCTTTTGGCCACAGCCACCTTTCAAAGTATATAAATCAAGTTTCTTGACATACACTTTTGTGGCCTTCAGGCAAGTTGCTGTGGTAGTTTGCTATTGCTGACTGACATCTCTTGGTATGAGGCACTCAGGTCATAGTCCAGGACATTCAACAAAGGCTCCTTTGATCTCTTGATGAAAAGCCAAGTACAGGATTAGAAGGCTGCAGTGGTCTCTTCTTCAATATAAACAGTGCAGGGGACCATGTGGGATCTCGGGCAGATTGACAGCATGCCTTGTCCCTAAACAGTCAAGCCCAAGCAAGCATCCAGCACCCGGGAGTACCAAAGGAAGGATCATGGCAGGCAGATCTCAGAGGAGGGAATGACACCGCTCTGTCTTGGCCTGTTTAAACTGCACAATGGACTGACAGTGATAGCAGCATGGTCAGAGCCCAGGAAAAGCAAATCGAAATCAGGGAAAGTTTCTGGGTGCGGTTCTGCGCGTTCTTTCCCCGTTCCTGACATCCGCGTCCCTACAAGTCTGTTTTCTCACACCCGTTTATGTCCACTAGGTGGTAGCAAAAAGGCGTTTTGGGGAGAGGAAGGGTTTGCAGGGCTCCTCTGCGCCCGGATGGCTGTACCCTTTATCCTGGGTACCTGCAGAGCAGACCTGCAGTCAGGCTGCTGCTGGTGGCGGGGGGCGGGTGGGAGAAAACCTTGAGGAGCTTCAGTTGTGTAGAACCTAAGCTATGAGCTTGCTAAAGAATACATGCTTCTGGAACTTCAGGAAGATGTAAGGAAAGTAAGTTGCTGCAAATGTCTTGCTTTTTCAGAACAACAAAATAGTAAGTGGGGAGTTATTGAGGATTTTCTCCTTGACAACACACCCACAATCTGCAAAGGAATGTTCTGGTGCATTGCTGTCCCCCATACGCGTTGTTATATGCATGGAGGTTTCCATGTTCATCGCAGTTCATCAGGATATGCTACATAAAATAAGGCTATCCCTAAGTAAAGTGCTAGAGGTCAAAGAGGGGAGCAAGGTAAAGGCAGTTCATGTCACGCTGATGACATTATTGCTTCATTTAAAATTACCTACAATTAATAAATTAACTGAACTATCAGTTCGGATGAAGATTCAGGTAAAAGCCTGAAGACACAAACATGGATCTCCTTCTGCTCCACGTCTGTAACACAGCTAGCACCAGAGCTTAGTAAAAATACATGAAGTTTCTGATATTGTAGCAGTTTCCCTTTTCTGTATAGGGACAAATTCAGTATTTTTAAAGTAAAAGATGAGATAATTTTTGGCTAAAAAAAAAAAAAAGGCAAAGCAAAAAGAATTCCTCAAAATAGTTAGTTCATTTACATGGGAAAGGAAAGAAAATAAACTGCTTGATTCAAGGCAAGCCTTTATTTCAATGGGCAGCTTTACCAGAGACTGTGACCTCTACCTTTGTTCTACTGGGTCACCTCATGGGACGCAGGGATGCAGTCTGTGTCCACCCAGCCTCTGCTTCCTTGCAGGTCTCTCTCAGCACATTAATTTGAATTACCACACTACAGGAAACATCTTCTGCTGAAACATTTTGCAATATATTTGGCTAATAAAAAAAGCATCTTTCATTCGGAAAATTGCTCCAGGAACTCCTGATAATCTTTTTTCAATGGAGCAGGAGCCCGATGATTTCAGAGTTAAAAAAGCAATTTCAGCAAACTGCCTGACCTCTTGCACACATACAACTTCCCTGCTACTTCTGGAGCCTAATAGAATGGGTGACAGAACAACTGTGTAGTGATTTGGTACCATCAAACAAGCACTGGGAAAGATACAGTTTGTTTCTGTTCTCCAGCTCCTCAGTGCTTAAGCTGCAACAGTTCAGATTTCTTTGGAGAAATCCTCACCAGACTGCAATTTAGTTGAGTTCTTATTGCTCTGCAAGAGAAAAGCAGAACAAGGAAAAGAAAAGGAAAAAAAATAAACAGAACAAAGGCTGCAACTCTTTATTACAAAGTGAATTGGTTCAAGAGCAAAAAATTCAGAAAATGTACCATGTCAAACAGGATCAGTTATATTAGCTTTTCATTCCTGCAGGTTTGATTCAGGAGCAAGGTAATCAATAATCCACATATTTTCCTGATCTTAAGAACATCCTAGAAGAAATACTTTCACAGGGATAAAATGTTCAGCAGTTTTTTTGGTATATCAATCACAAGAAAGCCTTTCTTGAATATCAGACAGTCCTCTACTTGGCTTTTCATTTTGTCACTATCTTTTTTTTTTTTTATTATTTTCCAAGCAATATTGAAAACAAAACAAAAGAAAAGCCTTGGTTTAGTTGACCATTGCTTAACTTCATATCCTTTTCACAAGACAAGTTTACATTGGAACCCAATCCCTGTGGCACTTCCATTTCCTCATATAAATTATTTGTCACAGTTCCTGCATGTAAGTTATAACTCAGTCTTGCTTCATTTTTTAGATTTCACGGTAAAAAGAATGCCTTAAATCAAGGTGAATACATTTGTGTTACTATGGTGGACTTCACAAAGGCTTTTCCTGATGTCAGATCTTCTCTAGCCTCTTGACAAATACCATTGCTTTTGTAGATGATTTTTCCCACTAACAGGATATGCAGCCTTTCACCTCTAAGATGCTGTTTTGAATCCTGCCCTTTGCTATTGCCAAACAAGTGTCAAAGAGCAGCAATTTAGATTGCAAGACTTGAAGGATCTTGATCTAATTTCCAGGGAAAAGATATTCAGAAAGCATAGAAGGAGTCCATTCAGCTGTGCTCACTGAAGAGTTAATACTCAAAAACTAAAGTTAGACCAGCTCAGTTATGAAATTAAGTGGACATTTTCCATAAGTTATGCAATTAAGTATCTTACAGATTTAGCAGACTTCAGGGTCAGGGAGAGGATATCCAGTGAGCAGAAGCTTGTGCTGTATATGTACAAGATAATGGAATCTTTAGTACCTTTACCTCCTGCCAGCAAGAAGGGTGTAGTTGCCACAGCAGCCCCTGCTCATTTAGTGACTGTTTGCCTCCATGCTGATGCCTACAAGTGCTTTCTCCAAACCAGGGTTGGCATACAAGCAGGAAAAAACAAGGTCCCTTTTTGCATGCCCGAACCTTACCTATCCTGTGGTTAAAACAGAGTGTTCTGTTACCCTGTTCTTCATGGATGATGGTCCAGGAGTGGCAGTAGCAATAAACAGTCTTGCCCTGTCCAATTTCATTAACCTTATTCTTTTGTGACTATGAGCTTTGCGACCTCAAGTGTCATCTTATTTTCTGCTGCCAGATGCATGAGTTAGTCATGCAGAGTTTTATTTATAATTTTAATATCACCTTGTTTATTTGAGCCCCAGAGCTCTTGGGTAAGGACAGACCCTGGACAAATGGGGTTGCTGGGTCTGAGCATAAGATGCAGCGTTTTCTGAACACGCTGTGCTGCATTAATAAGAGTAAGTAAACATCCTAAACAAAGGAGGGGCCATAAGGAGATGCTGCAGAAGCAAGACTAAAATAAAATCCAAGGGCTTTATACACACCCACATACGTGCACACACACACACACACGCTCACATAAAATTAAATAAAGTAAACCCCAAACCGACCAACAAACAAAAAACCCACAAAAACCCTAAACAAACAAACATTCCCCCGAACTCATATAGACCATGCATGATTCATGGAGACGGGGGAGAAAGGGCTGCCCTGACCTATGTAGTAGGACAATACAGATATTGCAGTTGGCTCTTGACAGTCCTCCTGTTGTTGTTTCGCATCTTAGCCTTTTTGGGGGAGTAAGGGAGGATGCCAGCTGCCCTGGAGCCTCTCTGCTGAGCCCTTAAACCCTTCTGTCAGTTGCAGTGGGCAGATGTAGTATTCAGGAATCTTCCTTTTTTTGATCTACGAAACAGTGTTTTTGGTTCTGGCAGGTTTCTCCCTTTTCTTCCTGGTGCATGCTGAGGTGAAGAAACTGGTCTGTTTCCCAGCACTATCTAGCACATCCTTGAACAACTTCCCCTTGGCTGAAGCAGTTGGTAACAGACCTTTTGTCCCTGACATAATTATAAATGTCCTGCTATGACTTCATAATCTTCAACCCTTTTTTGTCACATCTTTTGTTGCCTTCCTGGCATTTCTGGTTTTGTTGACCCTTTTCCAGCATTTTGCTATTTCTTTTGCTGTGTGATGTTGTGTTGATTCTGTTGCTTTATGTTTTTTACTGTGTCTTTTTCTATTCCACACCCCAGCCTTGAGATAACTGACCATTTTTTGCTCATCAGGTGCTTCTGACTTGGTAATAAATTTTTTGAAGTCCCTAAAAGTTATTTATCTTTCCCACTCCAAGCCTATGTGATTCTCTTCAATACTCAGCGAAGTCCATAGCCCTCCCTCAAAAGGTCAACAAAAGTCATGCTTGTGCATATCAGGACAGCATTTGGCAATAAAAGCTTAAGTTTTGACATGCGTTACTTTGCAAAACCTTAAAAATAGACATATAAAAAGAAGATTTTTCCCACTCCACATTTCTCACTGAAGCAGAGTTGTTTATTGCCTTAGTGTTGCAGGTTTTCCATTGTATCAGCTGTCCCAAGAGCTCCAGATAAGTGTTTCTGAGGGGATTAGGACATGTGAAGTCAGTGAGTGTTTTTCTGAGGCTCTCAGGGCCTCGACTTCAAGCATTCACCTACCAGCAGACCTGAGCTTGATTGTTCTTCAAATATTTGGAATGTAAGTGGAACAGTATGCGTTTGGATAGATACCCGCATATAATCATTCAGTCACAGAACTGGATCAAGAGCTTCGGTTCCTTGTTCTGGATTCTAACAACAACTTGCTGTGGAATACTGGAAACACAAAAGGTTTCTACACTAACACGAATATCTGGAGTTGAAAGATTCTATAAAAAGGCACTGAAGATTATTTAGTACTCTGTTATCCTGAGTGATATTGGTCTTCATGCAGGGAATGGATTGAATGCACAACATGAGCCTGAATGTCCTCAGTAGACAAGAGGACATTCATTAAAGAGGGACAAAAAAAGTCTTGAAATTCATCTGGTGAAGTTATTTGATATTCCTCATTTTTATTTATTACTGCATTAGATAAATTCCCCATTCAACGTAACATTAATGGTTTTGCTCTTTAAAACAAACAAACAAGTAGGTGGCTTGCCTGAGTTGTTTAGGAAGGTAAATTATATGTCATAGTTATGAGCACAATACCAGCTCCAGTGTTTTTCAGTCCTAGATGCCATTTTATGTAACTAAGCACCAGTTAGAGCAAGTAATCAAGGTCAAGAGGATAGATAAATAAACCTTAACAGTTTGTTGAAAAATGTTATAAAATTAATGGCATGGACCTGAGGCTGCTGTTTCTTACTCTGTGTCTGGTAACTGCCTGAAGTCAAGCCCTTGTTTTTATGCTCCGAGCCCTGGGGAAAAAAAGTTTGCAATATTTTTTATATTACTTTACCTGCAGTTGTGCTTTACTGAGGTCACATATTAGTTTTTCATCAAGATTCTGCATAGGAGATTGTATTCATCTTGGTACAACACCAACAACTCCACAGCTGTTTGCTTACAGATCACAGTCACAGGCTAAGCAACGCAAACAAAAGATTTCATGTTTTGTTCACTTTGTTTCTCTACTGTTACAGTTTACCTATTTAAAATCGCCAGTATTGAAACCTGAAATACATTGAAACAAAAGGAAAAATAAAAACTTGTGTGAGGATACAGTCACTGCTGTGTCTGTATGTAGAGCCTGCAAGGGAACGGTCTAGACTCCCCACAAGAGAAACACAAAAGAGTTTGTAGTTGCCAGGCCATGCATATACACTGTTGTTTCTTCCTCTCCAATTTTTAGTATATGTTTTTAACAAATCATCCCACTGATGAAGAATACAGGTTCATTTAAAACAATGCACAGGGTTCTAACAAGCATATAGTATTTTAAAAGAATTATCATAAATTATTAGGTTTTGCATTTTTTACATTACCTGATAGCAAATTAGTAGGTCATGTTTGCAATTATTGCATTTCATATGGTGTTTAGTGATTTCTGCAGAATTCGTTTAACGGACTCTTTAAAACTCAGTCTTTGTTAATAAAAACCTTTTAGTCTGAAAATAGAAGTGTATTGAATTTTGACATAGTGTCGCACCTGCAGTAATAGCAAACAATGTGTTAATGTACAGAAACCTGGATGTTGTTCTTATCTCCCGCTACCTATGGTCTATATTTAGAAAGAAAAAATCATGATCATGGCCATTGTTGTAATTCTGCATGTTTGAACATGTGTTCAAAGCTCAAGTTTACCTAAAAGAAGTCAGCCTGAGGTCAAGCATTCTCCTTGCAGGGAACTGGAGACACCAAGAACTTTGGACTCTGTGAGTTTGAGTTTCTGCTGTATTGCTTGGTGTGCCAGCTCTGTGGCATGGGAGGAGGAGAGAAGGCAGGGATGACAGGAGGGTTTCACAGGTGGCTCCTGCTGGTCTGGAGCAGAGAGGAGAAGCAAAGAAGCAGGTTTGGAAGTCTTTTGTTTTTTCTGAGTCTTGCTTTGAGGTGTCCGAGTGAGAAGAGTAGATGAATAGGGACAAGAATTGTCCCTATTTTAATCACAGTCCTTCTTAAGCAGCGCCTTGATCATCCTTCTAGCCTGTCCTTCTTCTGACTCAGATGTCATATCCCTCAACTGCCTGTACTGCAGTGACCTACCAAGAGTTCAAATTACTTGTGTTCTTCTCCTTCCTTTCTCCTCATCACTGCTTTCCTTCCAGCTTTCCTGTAATCCCAAATCCCTTTGCACCACTTCTGTTTCAAATACCCCATTTCCCATTTTCTCATAAGCCAACCACAGTGCCCTCGGCCTCTCCCATTCAAGACCACCTCCTCATTAAACCCTCTCCTGTTTCAAATTCTTAGTCCTGAGCCTGCAAGCCACTCTGGAGCCTCTTGCCACCATCTTGCCATTCCTTCCCTCATCCCCAGTCCTCTGTTCTGCTCCCAAATTCCCTCCCAGCTCACCCTCACACCATATACACACACTCCCCCATGTCTGCCACTCCTTTTCCACCTTGCCTCAGATCACCAAATCTGTTGTGGGTTTTTGGTTCTTCCTGCTCAGCGTTGGTGATATTCCTGTTTGCCATACTCTTTCCCTGTAGCTGAAGTCTGCCTTTTTCTTGGCTGTCCTTGCAGGATAAAAGCAAAGAATAAGAGCTCCTTCTTTTTCCAGGATTTCAAAAGTTCCGTCTGCACTTACCAGATGTCAATAAGAATAAAACAGTTTTCAAAATAAAATAACATTGTGAGGAAAAGGATGTAGGATAGCAATATTTAACAATAAAAATCTCTGCAATCCAGGTATCTGTCCAGAAGAAGGGAATTTACCTAGAGGAACAAGTAGAGCAGAAAACATTAGCCAGGTCAGCATTGCCCTAAACAAATCCTTGGAAAAGTAGTAGGGGTCAGAGCACTATGTCTCCTATCTTCCTCAAGTCTGCATTACACTTGTGCTCTCCAAGACATCTGGAGAAGCACAGCCCAAGCTGTCCTATGTGCCTTACATCTGAGCTCCATCTCTGAACAGAAGGAAATGGGGCCCTGGTCCCCCAAAACCTTGGAAACAGAGTGAGGCAAGCCATGGGGGACCTCACTGAACCAACAGGGAAAATTTCTGGTTTGGATTTTGAGAAGTTTGCAACATAGGCCATAAAAATTTCCCCAGAACTATGTATGAACAACTGCATTGCAGCAGCCCAGTGCAAGTTCTAGGACATTATAACAGCAACTGGAGAATTCCTTCATGTATATTGTTGCAAAATGGTACAGAGCAATATTTGTGAGTGTATTCTTGAACATTCTTCCATAATGAAAGTGACAAAAGTGCAGATTTTGCCAAACTTTCTCAGAATACCAGGCAGAGCCAAGGAGCAAAGCAGTTGAACCATTGCACTGTCATGCAGCTGTTAGCAAGAACACCTGGCACAGGAAAAAGGTTTAAAAAAAAATTCCCTTCTGCATGCGTAGAATTTCTTGAAAATGTAAAATTCTTTCCTTAGATAACAAAGGGTCTCTTGATTGAAGAAGGGTCATTTCTACTGAAATCAGGCATCCAGATTCTGCAGAAGAAACAAAACAGCAAAATAATCAATATATTGTAAAGAGCACTACACTAACAAACTTATATGTTTACGGCAAACAGGACATACTGGAACACTCCAGATTCTTCCTCATAGTTGTCATGTGCACAGACACTTACCCTCCTCCGTATTGTACATGAGATTTGTAAATCCTTCTGCTGGCGTTACTGAAATATTCATTTTAAAACAACAAACAGTATTTCCTTACATGCCAAGGAAAACAGGAATTTTAACATCTTAAGCCTTCCCTAGAGATGGCAGGATTCCCTTGGTTTCTGTGTTACTCCACAGAGTTGCATGTTATGCCAGTGTGAGGGAGGGACATCTCCTCTGGTTTTTTCCACTAACTTCACAGTGAGGACCTCTTTGTCCGCAGACTCCTGTGACAAGGCTTCTTGTTTCCTGACTTTGCTCATCATTCATTCCAGAATCCACCAGGTAGGACAGTTTTTTACAGGGTGGGGGAAAAAATGTAATTGCATTTTTCCAGACTCCTGTGGCAAACAGCAGTCTTGAAAGGAGGAAGCATGACAGGTTAAGGCTAGTTGGGTCTCCCTCAACTTTGGTTCTACTTCAGAAACCCGTTTCTTTCTACCAGTCAAATGTTTCCGATCCTTATCTGCTCACCTCTCCATTTAGTCTCTGGTTTCCCTCCGCCACCAAGATCTGTGTGTGGGCCGCTTCTTGTGAAGGACAAATATTCAGCCCAGCAGCCAACCCTCTGCAGTCAGGGCACTGCTCCTCTGCCCGCCTGTGACTCAGGAACAGCTGGGGACCTTCTGTCCTTGGTGTCCTTGGTGCTTGGCTCCTCTTGCCCCAGGTTCCTCTTCTATCACACAGTGCCATGCTGGGCTGCCAAGTATTCCGCTTAGGTAATGCTTGGCATTTCCAGCCCCAGGGCCTCAGCTCTGACGCAATTTCCAAAATTATTTTTAAAAAAGCCACAAATATTTTGAATTCCTAGCAACTGAGAAACCCCAAAAGCAAGAAAGCAGCATTCTTCTGCCAGGAAGGGCTGCAATGGGGAGCAGAATGATGGACTGAGCACTGCTTCATTTTTCTGTTCCCTTTTCTTCTTTTAAAACTTGCTGGTTAATGCAAGGTCAAGGGGGAGGGGAGGAAAAAAAGAGACAAAAACTGGGTGGGGGAAATAAATTTTGGAATTATTTTTCCAGGAGAAGAAGTGGAAAAGATCACATAAAGCAATGGTGATACCTCTCTCTTCTCTCGCTTCCTACCTCCATAAAAAACATGTATTAATACAGGTGAGAGATGGATGCTATTATTTTTTCCATGTCTTCCTTTATTAAAAATAAATAAACAGAGGCATAGTTAATGGTTAATGCTGCTGAGTTCATGGAACAAACAGTTCTCTTTTCCCATCTTGCCTGCAGTTTAATTATGAACTTAGGCTGCCTTCAGGCTACAAAGGGCAAGAAAGCAGGAAATACATATATCCAGAAATGCAGCCAGCGTTTGATGTTTCTGAGCTAAAATGAAATAAAATAATAAAATTGAAGTGGAGAATAAAAGCAATATGCAAACCACGGAGCTTAGAGTCAGATGGAGAAAAAGCAAAAAACCAGCTCTGAGATAGCTGAGTAACTAGCAACATAGAGGAGTTCCTAATTCAGCAGTAGTGCTAGAAAGCTGTTCCTGTGAAGGCTGTTAGTAAATGATCTTCAAAGTAGTCACAGATTAAAAAATAAATGAACAAAGTATGGCCGCTGTAATTGTGCCCTCTAGGTTTGCCAGCACTGAACAAGCAAGGTAGGAGAAGAAAAAGCAAGACCCCAGAGTCTGGAGTCAGAGCAGTGACTGAGAAACCCAGAAACTCTATAGGGATGCAGAGAAGCCAGAGATGCAGCCAAGCCAGAGAACGGGATGCAGCCCCAAACACCTCCAAAATACATGGGTAACTTCAGGATTGCCTTGGAGTATATGATGCTCTGAAACACTGAACATCAAAGATCAATATTTGTCCCTCAGAAAAGTGAGAGCAGAGCTGAAGGACCACATTGGATAAGGATGCTCATACAGTCTGACATTCAACAGTGCCACAGGCAGTCACTGGGCAATGTCACAGGCACAGGCAACAGGCTTCAACTCCTGATGCTCCAGGAAGGAGAAAAGGGCTTTCTCCCTGGTTTGTTCCATGCTGGAATAGGACAGTGCATACAGATGCCTGCCAGAAAGGGAAGAAGGATTTTGAGCTTTAGCACAAATCAAAACTAGTCCCAAAAATGTTTTCTTCAAGTGTGACCACATTTTTGTGCCGCTCAAAGCCAATCAGAACTACTGATCTCAGCATCACAGCAAAACTCATGAGATCAAGGAATTGATCCCAAGTTCCCTAAGCATCATGAATCAGGCTTGCCTTTGGATACAGTAAGATACAGGTGACTATTGTATTCATCAGGAATAGGGGACATAGACAAGCTATCTGACTTCACAGAGCATATAAGGTCACTATTATTTGAAGAAGCCATAAAACATGGTGAATGGCATAGATATTCTCAAAATTCTGATGAATGCAAATCTAATAATTACAAATACTTGATAACACATGCAAATCTAGCTTTTCGAAAATCAGGAAGGTAGGTAGTCAGGCCAATTTCTAGGAGAAACTCCAGGGAATGTCTCCCATATTTTAATACTAAAATAATAGCGCACCCCAACATCAGACGCATCAAGAGATGTGCAGGATGCAGAGTCTGAAGACACAGCACATACATACTGCAGAATCTGAAAATACCTATCTGATACAGATTAAAAGATACTGTAATTTTAACCAGTCTAGAACTCAGAGAGCTGTCTCCCTGATTGGTGTCTTTCCCTGTACCATCTAGTGAAATCACCTTGTTAATCAGCACATGAGTTTTCTGAAACAATTGAGGGGTAGGTGAACACTATAGGAAGGACACTGTTTTGAAAGTGGAAAAAAACAAGGAACCAATCACGCCAAAAACCTAAAAGAAAAAAAAAATCCAAATAGATGCTTTTCACTTTTACCTCTTGAATACATAAAGACAATAATTAAATTTGGACATTGCATACAGATTACAGGCAGTAATATTTACATATGTATCCAAAATGCTAGCTCTCTAGCTATCTTGATGCAAAAGGAATCCTTAAATAAAAAAGAGCGACTTGTGGCACAACACCTCATGAACTTTGATATGTTGATATACATTTAAAATTAAGACTGAAGAGTGGAAATAAAAGAGCCACTAGTGATGCTGAAAGATTATCCCTTGTTATTAGAAAAACCATGGACTTTCAAACAGAAGCCAGAGTGGGTTATTCAAGCCCAAATGGACACCGTATTTTAGGAAAGAACATAGGTACTGTTGTGAAACAAGATGGAGATAATATTTAATCTTTCTTTTGGTTTTGAAACTGTTAGCACAGGTAATCAGAATACGAATGGGATGAATTAATTTTGGAAAAAAAGAAAAGCATAGCAGTGAGTTTATGCGTGGTCCAAGGACAGCACATCATTAATCTCATGATACACCTGTTATGTTACAAATTGCAACGCCCTATTAAACAAAATCAATAATTACAGTCTTTTCCCTAGATGACTAGTGAGATTGTCACAAAAATTGTTATGATTTAAATACATTTTGTTTAATTTATTTTCTTTACTAGAATACCAAACCTCTTCTGTATGAACGATCTGACCGCTAGTTGGCATTGTTACTTCACTCAAACAAATAGCCTTTGAGTGAGGTGTTTAGCTACAAATGCCGACATCTACATTTTTGAGCTCTAAGTTTCATTTTGCAACATCTGGAAATGGTGATGAGGGGTAAAAAGGAGGAACAAGTAATATGTGACTGGTAAATTATTTCCCCCTCCCCAGCCCATGTATGTCTTTCAAGTTTTTAGTTCTGCCTTGAATTCTGAATGAGAGAATGAAACAGTATAAAGTGTATTTATGGAGGGGGTGGGAAAAGCCAAACCAAACCATAACCATAGTCACACGTACTTAAGTGGTACAGTCCAGGCTGTGAGTGTAGACCCAGTCATATGGAAACTTAAATAATGGAAACACAGCTGTTGAATGCAAAGATGAAATACAAGAACCTTGTACCCCCATGAGCAACTCCTCCTCTTAACCAGCACTATTAGTGATGCCTTGTGCTCTGTTCTACCAACTCTGAGCTCCTGGCAATAAAGCAAGTGACAACTTTTCTGCATGGAGATTCTGTCATCGATAAATAATATCGATGACAGAATAAATAAATATAAGGAAGAGTGTTTTCCTCATCTTCCCAGAAACAGCAGGGTGATACCTGTGTGAGTTGGAGTGATAAAAAGGCTTAAGAGACCTTTAGGGCAGAATCTGCCAGTGCTGCTCAACCCTTAGTCCTTTCACGGGATGGATGTGGGATTCCTCCTGGCTGTGCTACCCATAGCTCTGTTGTGCAAGACAGGGGAGCACCTCTGAGGTTCAGCAACACGAGTTGGTTCTGGAGGTCTCTGCCGACAGGCAAGTGGAAAAAAGAACAGGTTGTCCCTCTCTGCCCTGTCGGTGGGAGGAGAGGGGATTTTCACCCTTCGGAGTCTAACTTCTGGGGCTGATATTGAAACAAGTAAATGGTTTGCTTTAGCTGTAAATGACCCTTCCTTTCAAATAAAATTAACATTTCAGTTACATAGAAGCAAGCTTTCAAAAATATCCACTTCTCAAAGGAAAAAACACAATCTGAAAGATCTGCTTTAGAACAATAAGAAAGATGTAATCTCTTTAATACTCCAAATCCCAGCTCATACACAAACCACAGACTGACACTGCTAGCACATTAACTACAATGAGTCACAGTAAGGTTCTCAAATTAAATCCTCATCTACACTACTAACACACTTTAGAGCCTTAGGTATGTCTCATAAGCATGCCTGAGCTCTAAAATATGCATAACACTTACCCAGCATTAGAGAAATTAATTCATTAGCAACTGCAAAGTGCTAGGTAAATGTTTACAACAATTAACAACCAAGTAGGATGTTTTTGTCACAAGAATAAAAAAAGAAAAAAAAAAAGAAAAAATACATACAGAATTGAAGAAGCACCAACACAAACCGTGGAAAATAAAAGCAAAAATTTCCTCCAATTCTAGTGAATGTTTGAAAGCCAAAACAACAACAAAAAGCAGTCAATCAACCAGACTGTAGTTTTGAGTAACTTGAGTATCTTGGTATCAACTCTTTCAGAACACACAGTAGGGCTGATATGTAAGAAAATTTAAACAGATTTTGCCACTGCTTTACATATAGGACCTTCTAAATTCTTATGATAGAAAGCAGCTGATCCCACGATATCCAAGGTACCCCTTGTTGGTCTAGGTTTAATTAAATTAAACCACTCACAAGATTATGCTATGCCACAAGGCAATCTATGGGTGATCACAGAAACTATAGCAAGTCATCCCAAATTTTCCACAGTTGAATATCTTAGCAACTGTTTTCTTTTGAAGAAGCTGTACATTAGAAACTCTCTGTGGGTTGGAGTGAGCAGATGTAATGCTGCTTCAGACACTCATTTATGCAGTCTAATCTCCCTCCTCTTAGTGAGAAGTAACTGAAGTATGTGTGACGGCTCCTAGTTTATAACACAGACTGGAATCTGATAACCAATTGTACTCACTATCAAAATCTATATAAATGCCGTCCACTTAATTTAGCACTAAAAGCTTCCATCCTTTGAAGATAAACAGGTTAACAAGCTTTAAAATAATTAATGAAGTAAGGCCTGAGGAATATCTTTCTGAGCAGCATAAACATTGGCTCAGCTAACATCTCATGCCATCAATGAAGAAAGCTCACTAGCAGGCCCAGGCCAAGATGCTGTGGGAAATAAGTGGAAGGCAATAACAGCTGGAAATATTTGGCACATACAATAAAGTTTTGAAACCATTTGTATACTGGGTTTCCAAGTTCTTTTTTTTAAACAACAAAATATTTCATTAGCACTTGCATGAGAAACAAAGTCAGCAGCACTCAGGTGTGGTATGACATTGTTACCTTCCATGAGAGGACACTAACATCCCACTCCTTCCTTCCTCCCTCTCCCACTCCAGTTATCTATTTGCAGAATGCACGGAACTGCACTTCTTCAGAGCTAACGTTATATGATCTGGGTAGGAATGCATATCTGTCTGTGTACATTACAATTAGAAATCGAGTCTTCTCAGGGTACTTCGCTTACTCAATGGGCTTTATACAATAGCGCTGTACATCTGTCCAGCTTTGCATTTCCGAATGGTTTCCAAACATGGCAGGCAGTTTTAGCCACATTTGACGGATGGATTGAGGAGGTCCCAAATTCCTACAGTGCTGAAGGAGATTTACATGATGATAGAAGATACCAGTGAAATTCCCTGTGGAGGGAAAGGCTGCAGCAGGGAATCAACAGCTCCCTCAGACAGGACACTGCTGAGAACTAGGCATGGCACACACCACCTTTTGCCTATGCAGAGGCTAGAGGAAGATCAGAGCGAGTATGCAGGCAGCAGAAAGGCAGGAAACAGTGAAAGGGAAAAACCTACTGGTGGAGGCCTCAGAAAAGATGAAACTTAATTCTGGAGAGGTTTATAAAATTTATTTTTATTTTATTTTTACTGGCAGAAAGTTTGGATGTTGGATTCAAGATGTGGGGGAATGATATTTCTGCATCTCAGAAGAAAAATAGTTTCTTTCTACTGCAGTGGTTCCTAACTGCTTAGACATCTTACTCAGTCAGAGGGAACCTGCTTATATCCACTGGTCAATGTGATGGGAGATGAGAAAAGTGAGGACACAAATAGTTGTGTACTGTGGTACAGGAGTCCTGGTCACTGCATGGACCTATCTGTGCTCACTTCACAAATGTAAACAGGAAAGATTATTCCTGTCTGAAAAAAAAACTCCAAAACCAAAAAAAACCCCCAAACAAACCAGAAATATAAATATTTTTCCCATCTGCCTTAAAATAGTGAAACCCAAACTAATCACCCTCTTTAATGGTGATTATAGCCTTGCTGAATTCTCTGCACAATAACAATGGTTTGAGTTTGTTAAAGGTCACAAGGAAAAGTACAGCAACAAGACCTTGTAGCTGGCAGTGTGTTTTTATTCCTCAGCTTAAAGCATACACTGTAGCTGACTGTACAGCAAGTACTTTTAAACAGCTATCTACATAACAAAAAAAAAAGGAATTAATTACACACTATTGAGCAAAATAAGCTGATAGATAAGGGTATGCTACTCTCTGAAGTTTCATTGCTATTTCACCTGTGCAAAAGCCACGAGAGAAAAAAAGTGTGTAGCACTGCTCCTTGACTGTGCACCCTAAGGAGGAAGATCTCTTCTGCTGTCATTTCTGTTATGTACAGAGCTCTGCCACAACACAGAGGCACAAGAAATATTTGAGGAATACAGAGAGTTCTTCTCTCCCATGGTATTTTTTTTAATGCACCAGAAAGGAGGAATAACAGGCAAAATAAATTTGGATTCCATCAGTACAGCAGGACAATTACTCAGTTGTACTCCAGGCCTTTGCTTGAGTAAACAGCAATGTGTCTCGCGAAATGTTCAAAACAAAAAAATAATTATCCTTTAAAGAGACAAACTGTCTGTATAAACAGAGGCTGGGGGAACACTACTTGATTACTAGCACCTTTTGATGGAAAAAGAAATTAGCAGCTCACCCTTTAGCAGGAATGGAGAGCTGGGTTACAGATCCTACAACAAGGCTTCCTGCAGTCCCAGGAAATGATGCAACAGGTGTCCAGGTGCCCATTTTCCACACAACACCTGCCCAATATTAATAACCAAATACGGAGCTACAAAACACCTCAGACAAAACTGATGTAGACAGAAGGCAGCACAATCAAAGACTGAAGGCACTGCTGCTGTGCTCGATCCCTGCAATAAGCAAGAAAACTGTTAAACAAAGTTTGTTAAATTGTTTAGAGGGACAAATCTCTGCTGATTCCTACAAGAAAGGGACAGAAGACTTAGCATAGGATTATATAAAAATAAATAAGTGCAAGCAGTGATCTGGTTTCCTTTTGAACCTAACAGATACACATGGATTGTTATCTTCAGGAATTCTCCAAATTAGTTACACAATCCCTTTCATTGGTCTTATCATTCTCAGTCTCCTAACAATTTAAACTCCTTGGTCCTTCCAGTCCTGTTTGAAGCTTTTCTCTATGGGTGTTCAGGAACATTCCAGTTTCTGGCCTAAATTAACTAGATAATAAACACTTGATCTGGGATTAATATTATCCTTTTATATAAGATTTTCCCCTCCCTGATATATAATCCTCCAATACATTTACAAAGAATTGTCCTATCGCCTTAAAAACATCTTCCAACCAGGCTAGAGAAATCAAAGTATTTTATCTCTTTGTAAAGAATAACAGGGAAATGTTTACTCTGTCTCATTCTTCTAACCAACATACTAATCCTCATCGATACCTGTCTGAATTCACACGGAGCTTTGTCAAATCTGGGTGATCTCAACCATACATAAAAATATGTCATTGTCACATACAATGCCTTGGATAACCTACAAAACCACCTTGCTTTTCATGTCCTAAAAGTATATTATGCATTTTACTTCTGCTTTGCACTGGTTGCTCATGGACACCCACAAATTTGATTAACCGTCATATTCTCCTCTTTTTTTTCTTCTATGCTTGTATTTGTTTCAAAGACCCCACAGCAAGTCCAAGCAAGACAGTTCACTTCAGAGATGGTTGCTGTGCTGCTTCTGCCGTACCACAGGGCTTGTGACATACATGTTGTATTCTGTGCCACTTTCTTAAGTCAAGTGGCAGGAACAGCACACTAGGCAAATGGATTATTGCGCAAGATTTAGGTTTTGTGGAAATATAATACCCCCTTGCAATAAGGAATTAGCTTTCTCAGTATTCCTACATCAACAGATACTTGCAGTCACATGTAAATTGAGAAGCAAAAATTCATGCATGTAAAGTAACAAGCAAGGAATAACTTTTGCATGCAGATAAGTGAGATCCCCCCTGGAGTACTGTGTCCAGTTGTGGAGCCCTTGGCATAGGAATGACGTTGTTGGACTGAGTCCAGGGCAGGGCCAAGGGGATGATCAGAGGGATGGAGCACCCCAAGGGCAGGAGAACCACTAACACTGGATGCCATAGGAATTTACAAAAATGTGAGGGCAAAACTCTATGGATATTTTCAGAAAAGAAGTATACAACTGCCAAATGCAACGCAAGTGATGACAACTCACAAATGAATGACCAAGAAACAGCAAAGCGCTCACTGTATTGAAAACTGGCCTTTCAGGCGCACTGCCCTTTTGTGGCTGCCGAATGCCACCACAAATCTCACAGCCATGGCTAACACTACAGATGTGAGAACAAGATTAATTGCACAAATTTTTAAAATTGTAGTATACCTGAGATTGAAGTGACATGTTTCCTGTAGAACAGTTTAATTAACCAATTACCTTCAGACACGTGCACATGCTCACAATGGTCTCAGGGAAAAGTATGGATTTTTGGCCTTCAGCAGGTCAAGCACATATCAAAAAATTATTAGGTAACATTACCTTAGAGTTGAGAAGAACCAGAGTTAAGATTTTAGCTTCGCCTTAAATTTGAATTATGGTCTATTTCTGGGTAGCATGGTATCCCAGGGAAAAGAAATAAAATATTACCTAAAAGGATTGCTTTCGAGTGGACTCAGACATGCAGCTCTTTGTGACCTGCAGACTAGTGACTGTGAGTAGCTCTTTGCTATAGCTTTGTCACAAGTTGGTTTGGTTACGGCACAGGCTGTAGCACCACCGATCTAGGAACGTAGGAAAGCAGGATGTCTTCTTGGACACCTGGCTCTTGAGGGGAGTGTACTATAAATGCATCCCAGTACTTGTTCTGTTAATTAGCTGAAGAGAAGGCTTTTACACTATCCTGCCCCTGCACAAACTTTATACCAACTACTAATTTCCTCTCTTTCTGACATTTGCTTTTATTTACAAATTACATAAACAAAGCACCTCTGAGCATTCAAGGAAGCACTTCCTTTGCTCATGAGGCCAAGCCTCCTTCCAGCTGAGCCCTGAGAGCTCCTTCACTGCCTTGGTTTCATGCGTCAAATAAACCTGTGTGATGTTTCTGCGTGCTTTCCTTGGCTGCTGCTCTCTCAGACCCACACTTCCATAGGAAGTTCATCACCATCTTTGGGTTTTATTTGGCTCCTCATAAACTCTGCCTACACAGCTCACAGAAGTCGTTGCGATTTCTATGAGGCCTACACTTTGACCAGCAATGATTGTTATTTTATCTATGCCCGAAAACAGACAAATAACTTTCTTGCTCTTCTGGTGAACGTTTCCCCTAACTCTTCTACCACTGCTTTTCCCACAGACTCTGTACACACCCTCCCCCAGGGCACAGACCCCTTCTGATGATTGACTATAAGACAAGGCAGAGGACTATCCCCTTTTCACCTTTTGTCACTGCTATGGTTATTTTCTGCACAGGAGTCAAAGGGGCAATCTTGGTCATGGGCCTGAATCTAGAGCAAAGGCAAGCTCTGTGTTCCCTTTCCTTTGAAAAGCACCAGAACTACTGAGAGCAATGGAGTTAGGTAGAGCTGAATGAATCCTCTCCCAGGCTCCCACCCCCTCACAAAAAAACCTTGGGAAAGCTCAAACCCAAGCTTGATCTTTAGGTACGATATGCGTCAAGGCCACAAAGTGCAAGCTTGCAACCAAAGGTGCCCTGAATACACAACAGATTTCCCAGATGGGAATTTCCTCCATTATTATTTTTAATTTTCCATTTCCTAACATTCAAATACCAAAGAATACATCCGAGCATACTCAGCTTTGAAGAAAGCAGTTAAGCAAGGACTAAACTAAGAAAGAACACTTGGCCTTCTACAACACGGCCATTACATTAACTCCTCTGAGAGCTGGTCTTTTGAATCCAAACATAGTTTGTTTTTTTAAAGTCACTGGCGATTACCAGAGGAAGAAAATAATTGTTGGGAAAAGCTTGGTTAATTCACTGACCAACATAACGTTTAACTCCGTTCCAGGCTTTCTGCGGCATGATACGCTGCAAGATGATGGCATGCTGCACTCTGAGGGTCAGCTTCCAGGGCCAGGAAAAAACAGTCACCCAGAACTTGAGTTCACGTGAAAAGCACAGTTAGTTTTTGGAATGGAATGGAATGACTGGTGGGCACACAGCATTAGGTTTGAACTCTGGCAATACAAAAATGCATACTTTTTATGTTTAAGCTAATTCTATGTGCAAGTTTAAATAAGAAATATCTCTTCAGGGTGTTCTGTAGCCTTCAGCACCAAAAAAGCCCAGTTTTTTAGAGCTTTAGAGCAGAATTTTTAAAAGAAATCTGGTCAAGAGGCCCTAAAACATATGGAAAAAAACCCCTTGACTCTCCCACCATCTTGTTTTCTTTCTTCCATTACTACTAAACATCACATAAGAAAAAAATGGAAAGAAGAAAACCTTTTTTAGGACCCTTCCAGGCCAAGCTATATGCACCAACTTCAGAATCTCAGATCATCTTCATTTAAGCCAAGGTTGCTCCAGCTGAAATCTTTTTACAATCTGCAGTGGGATCGAAAAGGTATAACAAAGGGGCAATGGCCAATATAATGCAGGCCTAAATGTAATTTGAGGTTTTGCCAGGGAAAGGTGTTATTTTCTGAAAGAGCAAACACATCAGCATCACCCACTTCAGCTATAACCCTGCTTCACTGGAGAGCGAGGTATAAGTAATGAGACTAAGCGTAAGGGTTGGCAGCACTGCCAAGGCCCAGGAGAATAGGCTATGCTCTCCTAAACCCACAAATGCAGAAAGAAGCCCCATAACCTTTGACAAATGCAAAAACGTTACAAGAAAACAGAAATTCAGCTGTTTTCTGTACATATCACCACAGTAAAATGTGCTTATAAGCAGAAAACTTGATCTGTAGTCAGGAGATGTTATAATCTTTTCAGTAGCTGGATGCTTCTGCAGTTCCAGGGCTACATTTAATCAGATTTACTGACTATGTTTTACAAAATGGTCATAGAGAGCCAGAAAGGATTCTTATCCACCCTTCGTGCCTCTCCCAGAGTAATAGTGATTGCTGCTTCATTAGGTGTTACAAAATATGTTGATGAGAGGAAGCCCTCTTGGTCCAAATGAAAGAAAGGAAGGAAAACACAGGTGAATTTGCCTTGAAACAGTATTAGAGAGGAAAAAGCATTTCCTTCTCCTTTCAGAGTGTTTCTAGTCATTGTATTTTTATTACAGTGCAGTTTGTTTTAAATATCAGAAAATGCCATTCCCAGGGTGACGTGAAACTGAAATCCTGAAAAGTTCCTCTGATCTTGGCCCATCAGTGAAAGCAGTTTGAAATGCCTGCTTCTACTAAATGTTTTGTTTGGGTAACTTCCACTAGGGATTAAGTCTTAATGCTTTACTTCCATTAGAGTGTCCTTTGAACAGGATTTTATAAAAGCTTAAATGAAATGAGAAAACACTTAGGTCAGAACTTGTCCTTAGCAGTGTTTCTTCAGGACTTTATTAGCCTGGGATTGAATGAACTGTATTGTATCAGCTGACAATCAGTAAATAAAGGTCTGGGTAATTAGGTTTTTTCAGTGCAGTGACTGTTTCACAGCAACTCCAGCAAGGGAGCTTTGTAAGCAAGAATGTGATGCATTCACTGCGATACAGTCAGAAAAGGGCACATTTGCTTGCTGGTCTGTATACAGCCATGCAGACCCCGCATCTCAGAACACAGTCGGTTGAAAACAGATGTGGCAGATTTTGAAGTCTATGGCCCAAATTTTGTTCGCATTTAGACAGGCCTCTGCCCAGGTCACATCTATAATTTCACTGAGTTTAAAAGCAAAACTAAACTTTAAGCTGGATCAACAAAAGAACTGTCTGGGTCTCTGAATCCAGCAGAGAATCAAAAGACATTTAAAAGGCATTCTTTCATAGGAAAATCCTCTTCCTTTGGCAATTAATTTTATGGATTAATAAATTTTAAAAAATAATGAAATTGACAGTAGGCAAGTGTGAGAACATCACTCTCCTTATCCCATATACTTTAAGTCATAATCCAATCTCTAGCTATGAAGGATTGGTATAAATTCTGGAGTACGAAGTGTGTTACCTCTCCAAGCTTTTGTTCATATTATTTATTATGCCTCTCTGGTATCACTTTTTCTTTCCACAGCGGGCTATAAAGAAGTGAAGTACAAAAATATTTCTGTGGTCACAGCAGACCTGAAGAAAGTTCTTATGCAGAGCATTTCCCTGCTGGATGCTCCTGCTGTTTTTCAGCATATGAATGTGACAACCAAAGCAGTAATCCCTGAAAGAGGGAATAGTGTCAGGAGAAATACGTTGCTGGAGTACATGTGCTTTCTGACAGCAGTGAAAATGTTAATCATGACAGCACTGGAGTGTATGACTCCATGGTTACAGCCCTGAAAATTTGTCCTACAATAAAAACGTCTATATTTCATCTTACATTTTTAGCAGGGAAAAAAGCTACTCCCCTGATTTGCAGTAAATTACAGCTCCAGGCAAAAACTTCACCAGAAGAGAAACATTTCTGACCATCCATTTTTATCTATACACAAGATACAATCAGTTTCTGTTGCAGAAAGTCTTCAGCACATTCAGTTATATTTTTGTCCAAGGTCAACTAATATCCCTCACCCCTCCCCACCGCAAAACCTGGACTTGCTGTGGAGCCGCAGCATGGCTCTGGAACGTGATGGTGATTTTCCACTATCTGCACAACACACAGCCCTTGATGTTTCTCAGGTGTCTTGGCTACATGGATCAGGATTTTCTAACCAGGCAATCCATTTTTCCATGATGCATCACACTTAAAACTCTGTCCTACTCAGAGAGTCATGTCTGAAAACAAATCCTACCAGTTTGCTTAATTAGTTTCAAGAAAATTAGTTATAATAAGTAACTAAAATAGCACCCCTTTCCTCACTAGTACTGCTTTTCTTTCATATTTATCTGAATTCTTCCCAAAAATCACTGCTCTTTGCATTTGTTTATATGTAGGAGGGCAAAAGGATAGTATTTTATAGAACATGATAAAACAAATGAGGGGCAACTGTTGTTAAACAGATGCTCTCACCATATAGACTCCTCCTCCTCCCCATGCTTGCCTTTCTCTTCCCCCACCAACCTTTAGCAGCCTCCAGAAATGCCACTTACTCTTAAAGAAAGCAAACCAAACCCACCCCATTTCAGCTCTTTTTTTCCCATCCCATCCGTACACCGTTCTCGCTTTCCAGCCCCACGTCCCTCTCTCCTCCAGCACAGGTTCTCTGCTGGACCATGAAATGTTACTACCAGCTGCACCCTTTCTTGCCATCTCCCTGGTTGTAGGCAAAGGTGGAAGAAGTGTCAGCCTAAATACTGTCCTCGCAGCATGACTTGCAGGTGGCTTTGGTTATTGTTGCCTTCTGCCTGTACTGTTCAGGTTGATTCCAAGCACCTGCAAAACAGCATCGGGCAGTTCTGAGGGAGCTGTGCAGTGCACTGATGCCATCGACTGAACCCTGTTCAGAGACATACCAGCCCGGGTTTCCTGGGAATCCTTCCACCTTCCAAAAACCAACATGTGGCATCTCCTCTGGACAAGGGTAAGAGCTTTACCTAGGGCTTATTAAAATTTCAAATCCATTCCATTTCCTGTTTTACTTTATTTATCTTCATCAGGCACAGTCAGGTTCAGAGGGAGGCTTCTTGCTGTGATTCCCATGAAGAGAAGGAGTTTACCCAAAGCAGAACTCAGAAGTCCTGTTGGAATCTGTCTGGCAAGGTTTTTCCTCATCCTTTCAGTGGTCTTGTATCCTCCCACCCCATTTTTTCCCCACTGATGTTCCCAAATAAACCTTAAACTTTGGTAGACCTTGTTTGAACACCCCGATGTGTCTTTTCTAACCGTCCGGTAAGGCCCCCAGGAGCTAGTGAGGAAGATACCTGACCATCATCCTCATGTGTTTCTTTTCAGATTTCACTGAGGGGCTCACAGAATCTGAGTTTGTCAGGATATGTCCACAGTCGAAACCGTTTTAACTGTTCTGAGTTCAGAGCCACACTCTTAAGACAGAGTTTATTTGTTTATTAAACAGCATTATGATGTCCTGGGAAACTTTTTAAGTTGCTTATATCCTATGAAGTGACATCACTGAAATGAAACAGCGGGTCACAGTGTCACAGCTGGAAACCTTGAATCCATCATAACAGGATCTTCAAGTTTCCAATTCAAAAGCTCTGGAGTGCTCAAGTATTTTTTTCCCCCTAAGGGTATTAGCTCAGGATTCTGCTTTCCATGGATCATTGAATAGGAATTGGTACTAAGCTACTGATAGGGTGTCTCTGGAAAGTCTAGCTGGGGGAACACTGCGTGTGGAAGTCTGTCCCTGTCCAGCCCTGAAGGGAGGGTGACATTGCTGTGTTGCCATGCCGTGAGGTCCCTACAAGCTTCAGAACTGTATGAAATACAGGTAAACAGTCCAAGTTTGATGACAGATAAACACAGGCTTAGGTGAGGGAATAGATGTATGATACAGACATTAATTATGCAGGGCAGAGCAGGAGCCAAACAAGAGAAGACAATCTATGTGAAAAAAATATTCATCAAGGCAGAGGATGCATCTCTGAACACAAATGCATGGAAGAAGTCCCTTATAAAGAAACATCTTATATTCAGTTTTTTCCTGTTTGACCGGCAGAATTCAATGTTCTTGTATCTCTGTGGGGTTACAGACCACAAGCATGGTAGAAGACTAACGCTGACGTAATTTGGATAGACCTAAGGACTCAAGGCTTCCGATTTATCTGACAGTGGGTAAACTTCAAACCAATGTGGACAATTTCTGCAAATGTTTCAGTATGAAGTCATCTGCAGGGAAGGAAGTTTAGACTGCCTAGCATCAGTTGTCTAAATAGTCTCTTATCTAGCGGGAGTGCTAATGGGGGCCATGTTTCTGTTAATAGATCTACTGCAAAACTAGCATCTAGCTCATGTGGAAACACAAATCTAGCAGGATTTTTGTGTCCACTCCTTGAAGGTGAAAAATTCCATGCTTTCTCACCAACTACAAAATGGATTTTTTTTCCCCCAAGCCCTTTTAGTGACTACAGTTCATTTCTGAGGATAATATTTTCTTGAAACTTACTAAAATACATCTGTAGATGGTAAAAAAAATAAGTCACAAACTTTACCAACCAGCCAACCAAACAAAAAAATCATTCAGAAAACTATTCCAAAGATAAACAGAATTTCCAGCATGGCTTAATGGCCCAGCTAGGATTAATCAGCCCAATAAGAAAGATTATTAGTGATTTTTAAACCACAAAAACTACGTGAAGAGTTTCAGTATGATCTGGAGGAAGGAAAGTTAAGTAGTGGGTATTCTTGCCCTCACATATGAAATACAAATTATTATTTCTTAAAGATAAAACCCACACGAATAATTATTTTAGTGCCAATTTTAGTTGCCTGGAAAATGAGGAGTGACGTGATACAATATCAAGTAAGTCTGATAGACTTGTTTATCCATTTGCAGTAGCCCCTTGTAATTTTTTTAACCCTACAGGTTATGTCCCAGTAAAACAAAGAGGGGAAATGGTGGAAATTGAAGGAGTTCCTTCAAAGAAGGAAAAGAAACACGAAGCAGCAAGGTGGCTCACCCGAGAAATTTTGAGCAGAAGGGAAGAATCAAGTCAAGTTATTACAACATTAGAGACAGAAAATAGTGATCTCTCCTCTCACCTGTCGGTTTCTGAAACACTGACACACAGACCTGCTATGGACCAGCAGAAAATTTTCCCTATAAAAGACTCCAGAAGGAAAACCAGTTAAACCGCCCGTTTCTCACTACGTAAGTGTAAAATTAATATGCTTCCTGGAAAATGGGGAAGATATCTCATTTTCTTCAAGAACTGCACAGCATTCTGCCCCTCTAGCCCCAAGTAAGAGCATATGAAATAAAATCTCTTCCCACCATTTCATGCTCTTTCCTTTAACACAGTTAAAGTGAAACGAACAAGTTGTATGGGACAGTGATGAGCCCCTGAACAATCCTTCTTTTCATCAGGATCCAAACTAGTTTTCAAAAGCTGCTTGAGATGTGCCTAGCTATTTCTGTTCGACAGCAACACAGTCATGGAAAGTTTTCCATGTACCACAGCAAGGCCACAGAGCAAACAGTTTATCACTAGAGTGTCCGAGCTTGAATGATAAAAAACAAACAGGGAGTAATATATGACAAAACCCTGAAAGCAGAATTTTGGACTCTAATTACCTGGTCAGAAGCTCTTTTGAATGTGTTGTGTGAGCTAAGAAATTTCTTGTTAGAGAACAAGAACAAGTCTACTTTGTCTGGACTCTAATCTTGGGTTTATAGCAGATTGTTATCAGTGCTTTTTCCGTGGAATTTAGCTTCTCTGCACAGATTTAAAAGAATAAGTCTTTTTGTCTTCCTTTGAGGCAGTAGCATGTAATATAGCTGCTCCTACTTTTTGCCCATATTTGGGATGAATGGCAACAGGCTTAATTTTCGCTGATGCTTTGGTTTCCTTCGGCTTTCCAGCAAGAAGAGCCTGCAGAATTCCTACAGAAGGCCTCCCACTAAGCTGGCATTGAGGCTCTACTCTATTTTTCTCTTTCTTGTTCTTCTGTGCAGATTTCAGGGGGGAGCCATTAGGCTCATGTGCTGTGTCTTTGGGAGCCAGTGGAAGGAGGTGCAACATAATTCACCAGCAGAAGGTGATGGGGCTTCCTATGGTTCAGAGATGCTCCCTGGTGGGTCTGGCAGGCAGCTGTGTTCAACAGCAGATGGGCAAGTTCAAACTCAGTGGTTCTTGGTGTGCCATATCTCACAGCTGAGAAGCTGCAAAGCCTACAGCTGCCCACTGGTGTACCTTTGGGGGACGGGTGCCACAGAACCAATGTGGGAACACCACTGAAGAGCTGTGGCTTGACTGCTCCAAAGACATAATGATTTAAAAATTTGAGGATGACTGATGCAGATCAGGACATGGGTTTTCTCTAATTTTTACACTAATCCGGAGGAAATCACAGAAAGCAGGGATGACTTGGCCCACTCTGTTATCCACGGTAATGACATATACACTCTGGAGTACCATAGAGTTGGAAGGGACCTTGGAAGGTCATCTAGTCCAACATCCCTGCGGTGACCAGAGACATTTTCAACTGGAACAGGTTGCTCAGAGCCCCACCCAGCCTGACCTTGAATGTTTCCAGGGAGGGGGCATCTATAACTCTCTGGGAAACCTATTCCAGGGTTTTACCACCCTCATTTTAAAAAACTTCCTCAAAAGTACTTCTTTTTTTTTTTGACTTCTGTAAAATAACGATGACCTCTTGTCTTTCTGCATCTCATTTAAGTCTACTCATGTCTTTCCTTTGGTTTATTACGCACACCAATCTCACCGAAATGCTAAAGGAAAGCCCCCTTGACCATTCTGTGACCATGTTATCATAAACGTAAGACTTCTTCAAAAGAATAGATGTGCCAAACCAGCCCAAGGATGCTGAGCTGAATGGAAAGTACACACTAATCAAATATTTACTATTGCTGATGGGGAGAGAGCTGAGAGGTGGCATTTCCATGACATTTTGTTCTTGTAAAGCCAAGAACTGTTCTATAACCTTTGAAAGTGCCTTGAAATTGTTAATCTCACACCAGAAGTAAACTGAGAGATTTGGAAAAGATACAATGACTTATTCTCAGTCCACAGTATCACACATAAATAACACTTAGTAGGGAATATTATTAATGAGTAAATCCTCATGATGACTATGAGAAATAACTGATCATAACAAAAGAATTTACAGCTTAAGAGCAGGGTGACATAGCAACTCCGTAGAAGGTTATCTTGCTCTGTCTTGTTGTAATAGGCAAATGTGCTTAGCTGAAAGTTTGTTTTAAAAACCATACTCATATTCCAAAGATCAGCTAAGAATAGTAGTCTAGAAATACGAGGTGTTTCCATGTCATGCATTAGCCAAAGCTTCCAGAACAATCCTGGAATTAAAACGTTTTACCACTCCTACCCTGCACTGGGTCATTTCTCACCATCCATTGAAAGTTGTTGATACAGATGTGGCCTGGGGTACAGACTGGTTGGACTTGAATAGAAAGCAAGCAGGAACAAGGAATGCCAGGTTCAAGGGGGAAACAGTGAAAAGACTCAAAAATATAGCTGAAATGTTCAGAACAAGAGATGAAAATAATTTCAGCTTCTGATTTTTCTGGCAGAACAGAAGTCCAATTTGTCTGTTTTAAAAATACATGCATAGTCTTCTGAAGCAGCTGTCTTCACTCTCTTTTTTGCTCCTTTGCAATCCTGATGGGATGCACAGTCATATACATGCACCTTATTTATCAGGCATGACAAAATACTCCAATTCTATATAGCTCTTCTCTCTTGGAAAAGTGCAAGAGTGTTACCTGTTCTACATTTAATAATTTTATGTCTAATATAGTTTGAGAATGTGCCAAGTGATTTAAAACAATAACAAGAGTTGTCACAAGGAGAACTCTGCATTTGGTAAATGGTCTTGTTGCTTCTACTAAGGGAAAAGATCTGTTTTGGAGTAGGAGGATAAAGGCAAAAAAACCCCCACCTAAATCAAAACAGCAATACCAACAAAACAAAAACAAAACTAAAAAAAATTCCGCATTCCCAAAGTCTCTCCAAAAAGAACATAAACCCCATAAGAAAATAAAACCAAAATAAAATTAAAAAATTTATTCACCACTGAGCCTAAGATATTTCTGCCCATGGGAACTACAGGTCGTTTAAATGATGGTGAAGTTTGTGATATATGCAGATTTCACTTACCCTTTTATAGCTTTTTTTATTCTCATACTGCAATTTATTATCACATGTATTGCATAATTGTTACCACCCAGGAAATAAAGTCAGGATTGTTGGAATGACTTTGTATAGCTGTTTGACTCTACAGTCCCGTGCCTCCATGCTTCTGCAGAGGTACATAATTTATCACAGTGGGCAAAATATTTTAAAAATTGCTGTTAAGGAAATGCAGATCCTACACTGTGATTTCTGAATCTAAGTTCCTCAAAAATGGAGAACTACATAAAATTGCTTTCATCTTGCAGACTCAGAGAAAGTAACACGACAGCTACAAGAGAAAGGCATTCGATCCCAACTTATTAGCGGATGCTGCTTAATTCTCACAGCAGTCCAGCCCACCTGCATCTGGTCAACATCACACTGTTTTAGAAAAACTTAAAAGGTCCATGCACCTTTCACTAGAGCCTCATCAAATTCCAGTAAAAGTAAAATCAAACTTTTCCAAACAAGTCTATACATTCATCCAAGCTCATGCATATAATATTTAGTCATTTTCACTAACATCTGATTTAAATGCGATATTAACTTCTGGAGACTTCTTTAAATGCAGACTAGAAAATCCCTTCTTTCTGTCATTTAGTGGTTGCTATGCTTAAAGAATCTTCCCTCTGGGAATTTGCTGTGGTCAGAAGACTTCATCACAAACGCGCTGTACTACATTTGCTGTAAAACCAAAAAGTCAGTGTCTTCTCCATTTCCTTTTCAAGAACCATGGTTTATAGTGTTTTAATCAATCTCCTCTTTGCTTGGCAATTTAAGAAGTAATTTGAACCTACTTTCAGTGCTTTATTACCACAACTTAAAGCTGTGATTGTTGGTACAGTGCCCTGTTTGCTCATTGCATATTCCTAGGTGGGTTCATGTCTGAATGTATCATACACCACCTTCTTTTTCTTCCTAAAGATGGTCCCATAAGACAGAGATATTTAAAACAGCATGAAAGTACCATAGACTGCACTACCCTCATCATAAGATCTTGGAAGGTCCAAGTAAAACAAAGGCAACCTGAGCTGTACCATGAAATAAAAGCCAGCAGTTTGAAACTAATGACAAGACAGCTTCGATATTTTCAAAGGAGGATTTATAGAAAAATTTACAGTGGTAACAAGGATGTAAGAATGCCCAGCATATGCAAAGCTCAGGAAAATATAAGACAGATAATTCACTGTCTCAGATAAGGGTGAGAAACAAACTAGAAAACCCAAACATTTTATGCAACTCTACAGTCTGGTAACAGAAGGGCTAGATGAAGCCTATCACTTTTTTGGTCTCCCAAGAATCAGAAGTATTTGGCAGATGTTTGAAACAGGAAACAAATAAGTTTTATTTGAGGCCTCAAGCATTATTTATAAAAATATCATCTCAGAGTAATCTACCATGAAAACCTCATACTATCACATCTGTAAAATGTATATTTTAAGACACAACTTTAGAATTTCAGAGTTGCCTGAACCATCTACATCTCTGTCTCTTTTATATACATATGTATGTGTATGTGTGTGTAGGTATATTTGTATCTATAAAGCAATTTGTTTGCCTTTAAAATAAGTTTCTCATCAGTCAAAACACTCTCCTCATTGCACTAAATTGTTTGGTTTAAACATTGATCTCTAGGGCACTGATAAACAGTATTTTTGTGGGCTTGGAAAAGCTGAAAATATTTGCACTTTAAAAATCCCGTAGTGCAGGAAAGCAATGTTTCAGCAATCAAAAGCCTGGCTTGTTCTCTGAGCAGGATTCACTGCAGCTAAGCCCCCAAAGAAGCAGTGCCAGTGGATGGTCACCAGTAACGGTACATTCTAGAAAGAGTGTACACAAGGCCTGAAAACATAAATAGGGGCTGTTTAAGACAAGTTGTGCGCAAGCACCATTCACAGACACGCATCCAGCATTACACCATAGTCAGATGTAGGTTAGGTTTCCTCCTGGCAAACAGGAGCTTTTCCATTAGGTGTTCTCAGCCAAAGCAACAAAAACTGAATTGGTGCCTGATATAGAAAGTTGTCTGCCTTTGGCTAAGTTAAATCTCTCCTGGGCACCCCATCCTGAGAACACCCTGCCCTATTTGCTCCCTCCAGCCGTGGAGGGAATGGCAGGCCCCTTCTGCGAGGGGTCACACCACCAGCTGCGAGATGAGCTTCTCACCTTTGTCAGTCACTGACCAGGGAGGCATTTTTGGCAACAGTTTTGCTCGCCGTATCAGGGTTGGCTAATCAAAGGCTTAGCATTTGAATGAATCCCAGCTCCCTACCTCCCTTTGGCTCACACTCAGTGCAGCTCAGTGCAACCTCAGCAACAGCAACTGATCTACAACAGTGCAAGAACACAGCACCTGAAGCTGCTTGCCATAAAACATATACTGAGAAACACACTACACACATTTAGTAGCCATATAAGGAGCACCCCTGGCACTGATCTGCTGTTCTCATTTAAGGCTCCCTCACCTCACACTGCTGAAGTGCAGCTTCTGCCTGTACAGACTCTCACAGACTCTTGGGTTGCACAACCCTGTGTCTGAAAGCAGGAGTAGATGAACCAGTAACTTAATGACCAATTCTACAATCGACAATCTACAACAAAACAGAACAGTAGAGCAAGCCCTCACATCTCTGCATAGTTCTCAGGTCTGATACATTTTTGCCAGACACCCCCAAAGTCAGAAGGTTCATGGCAAGGGCTGTCTTCTTTGCAGCCCTCAACTGGACTATCTCCATTGCTCCCCAGTCCTCACCAGGTCATGCCTCAGAAGCATCTGCGGTACGAGTACTCCTATCATCACAGATCGCCCCCGTCATAGCAGAATGGCTCCAAATGGAGACCAGTTTAGGCTGAAAATACCTTTATGCAACTTCTCCTGTTCCAACCTGTCCAAACAGGTCCTGAAGAGCTCATTCCTCTGCTTGATTTTTCTAGAAGAGCAGAGCTAGCTTGGCAAAGCAGACTCAGGCAGGATGAATCCTACCTAGTCTGCACTGCATCTGTAGGAAAGTATGGGTTATAGATATAACTGGTGCTTCCAAGGAAATACTGCTGGTTTTCATTCCTCAAAGTCCAGACAGGGAGAGAGGGACTGTCCCAGCAAGGGCAGCAGAAGTCCCTGCTGTGTTTATAGGGACCCTCACTAGCAAGTAAGCAAGTGCATAATCACCAGGAGTCAAAGTACACATCACAACGGAGCCCATGAAGCTTTCTAGCTTCAGGTATCAGATGCCCAGCCTTAGGGAGGCAGTAAAAGACCCTGTTAACTCTAGCATCTCATGATCATTCTCTACTGGAAATGATCAAACCAGCAATGCCAGCACATCTCTGAGGGGCAGCCCAGGAAAGGAGAGTTGCTCAGTAGAGGACAGCAGTACTTATATCCTCACCTATTCTAAGGATTTGTGTTGGCACAGGCATGGTTTAACTCCCAGGGAAAATTAAATTCTCTTCCTGGGGAACACTTCACAGTGACATGAACCTCTGTGCTACTCTCAGAGCGAATATTGCTGAGAAGGACATGAGTGAATAAATCCTGGCCACAAACTCAAGAATATAGAAGAGTGTTTCTGCCTCTTTCAGAGGAAAGGCATATATGCAACTCTACTTAGATTTTTAAAGAATCAGCCAAAGGGGTTTTATGTCCTATATGCGAGACAAACAAAGAAGAACTTTTTTATTTAAACTGCAAAATTTTATAGATGGTCTGAAATTTGGGGGAAGCATTTTACTCAGCTGAAGCTTGAGCTGCTTTAGAGGTGGGAAAATGTTTTATCTTCCATGCTTGATCCGAGTGTCTTTATAAAAGGACAGGAAGGTCCAATTTTGCAATGTATCCAGACAATCTTGTTTGTGAGGGTCCCAGCATCACAAAACAATTTTACTTCCCCAAGCATTCCCATTCACCAGACTCCATGCTCATCTATTTATAAACCTAGTTGCCCATTTTCTCTCCAGAGTCAGATTTTGTCAAACTATGGTAAAGCTACTTTATGCTTTTATGTGCCCCAGAAGATGCTCTTTTTACTTCCAGTCTGCCTTACCTGACCATATATATGGTCCTGTTCAGTCTCTAGCAAAGTCACAGGGTGCTTGTGAGCTAAGCTGCATCTTATGTTAAGAGATGTCTGCTTCTAAGACCTGAAATCCTTCATATATTTGTATTGCCTTAATGAACTATTTCCAGCAATATCTGGAAAATTGATTTTATTTGTTCCATCCATCATATTTGTGTGCTTTTCTTTCAAGTCTCCACATCTTCTTAAATCTGACAACCTTACACACAGTTTCAGTGTGTAACATCATTAATAAAGTAAATCATCAAATGAAAGAAAACCTCAGTTATACGATTCAATTGCAGCAGAAAGTGAAATAGCATATTTTTCTTTAACTGCAGTCAGTGCCTTTTAATGTTAGATACTTTTAGCAACTCAAGAGACAGGTACCATGTCTTCCTTTGAATTTAGCAGTAAATACTTAAAAAAAGGCAGCTCATCTGTACACAAGGGAAGGGATTTATTTTAATCTTCATTCAGGTTTTCTTCTTTGTCTCCTCTTATTTTATGTGACATATAATCCAAAAAAACCCCAATCAACCAACCAACCAAAAAAAACCAAAACCCTGTAGGTCTTCTCTGCCTCTGCCAAAACGTGAGAGATATACGATTGAGGCATGTATTTAGAATAATTCAGATGTTACTGCCAGGTTATTTAATTTTATCTACTAGAATTAAATGTGATTGCCAGCTAGCAGTCTTCTCTTTTGTGTGTTCATTGTGGCAGAGATTTCATAAGCCATGTGCACTTGAGATGATATAGCTTTACTAAGTGAAAAGAAACCTGAGAGGGGAAAGCTCTTCACAGCCTTTTATTGCAGATTCCTTTGTGCATTCGTGTTTCCTTCTAAAAGGTCAAAATCATGGCAATGAAGAAGTGAGAAGACATCTCTTGTGAAAGCCTCCACACTCTCACCTTCAGGGCCCGTTCCTTTCAAAACAGCTAGTTCTGAGATTACACAGAGAGCCTTCCCCTGGGCTGCAGTCAAAGGGATGTAGTGAGAAGAGTTAAAATGCTGGGAAGGGCCTCCTTTGAAGGAAATGCTGGGATAGCCGTGCATAGAGTTGGTGAAACTTAAAAAAGACACTCAATTCGTGTAGCTACCAGAAGAGTTTGGGCCAGAAGCTGTTGCTCTGAGTCCATATCCGGGAATATAAAGACAATAAAAATATTTAGGATGCCAGTAATCAGCCACTACACTTTTTTGGGTCCATTTTCCTTTTCATTGTCTTTTCTCTGATTCCTGCCTCTCTCATACTAACCTGTATGTGGTGGAGATGTTTAAGCTCCCTCCACAAATGATGTTTATGGCTTTCAGACTAGCCACTTACTCTACCCAGCCCACAAAACTTACAAAACAGATTGTGACTTGTCCTTAAACCTTACCTCAAACCCCACACACACTCATCCAGGGAAAAACTGACACCCGTTGCTCCTCCTCTGTCCACCCCATGAAGGTAGAACTTGTGGTTCAATCTGTATTTGAGTATAAATTTATTCATTAAACATTTGCACAACAACTTTTATGAAAATGTAGGATTGGTCAGAGACACCAGATGAATTTGCCTTGGACACAGAAGGCCTCTGCAGTATCCACAGTGCTGTCTGCTATTGTGGAGTGTCCTCTGGAGGTAAATGAATGGAGCACTGAAATATGCTAATGGCAGTTTTGTAGACTTGATAGTACAGAATGGAAAGCACACGCTTTTGCCCACCTTTATTACCATGTCATTCAGATTATGTAAGTATGGACTGCTTCTTATCATGCATTAAATACTGTTAAATAATTGGCAGTATTTTTCTCAGCTTACTTATAGAATCATAGAATACTCTGAGTTGGAAGAACCCACAAGGATCATCCGAGTCCAATTCCTGGCCCTGCACAAGATGGCCCCAAGAGTCACACCATGTGCCTGAGAGTGTTGTCCAAATGTTTCTTGAACTCAGACAGGTTTGGTGCTGTGACCACTTCCCTGGGGAGACTCTTCCAGTGCCCAATTGCCCTTTTTTTGTCTGGTTTTGTTTTGAAAATTCAGCTTTACAATCCTTTAGTAACAATGACCTGTGCCTCGGTATACAAAAGAAAGTGTCCACAGGAATTAAATAAGTTACTTTCTCCCTACCTCTCCCTCCTTTTGCTCCCATCCTACCCACACGTTTCCAAAAAAACATAATTTTGGCTTTTTTTTTTTTTGAATAATTGTTTACTGTTCTGTGGTTGGATGGTGCCATTTCCAAAGCTGTAAGTTGAGCTGGCATATTACCAACATTCCTAATGCTGTTGCTGCATTGGGAAAAAAGATTTCCCACAAACCACCTACACGCACAAAAATTCCGTTTGGAGAAGAGGCAAAGCACCGAATTGGAAAAGGATAAAGGTCAAACCCATAGCACATAATTGCTCAGAAAAAAAATGTTTGAGGTTTTGTGGTGTAAAAGTGACATGAGTTTTTTATCAAACAATGGTACACTGATGCTGTCATGCTTTAGAGATTATTCCACTTCTTCACTCAGCACTCAAAAATGGCCAGAAAAGTAACTTATAAAGGAATAAGTAAGTTCAGTGATAACTTATGCAGTAGTGGATGAAAACTACTTGAGCAATCTGAGACACACAATGTCCTAACCACAAGACTGCTACCAAATGTTATTTCTTGTCACCCGGTGACTCACTTAAGAGACAGCTATGAAAACCACGAAGTTCTTATTTCTCCTCTTCCCCATGAAGGTTGGATCTGTTTACTGAGAAAGTGGATGACATAGGAGCTAATGCTGGGTGGTTTATAGCAACAAACTATTAAGGAAGTATAAACTGATGCTGACTTGTTCTGTTCAAAGTCTTTATGATAAAAGTGTTAATTTGAGTCTCATTACAACTACAGTTGCTCCATGAGTAGAAGAGACTGAGCACTCCAGCCATTTCAAGCTTGCTTTATGTGGAACATGCAATGTTAGGGTCCAGTTTCCAAAATGTGCTGTATTTCACACCTCCTTCTTCTGCAGTGCAAGGAGGAACAGGGTGGGGGTTTTACATGTTGCATGTCCTTTTGTTTGTTTGTTTGTTTGTTTGTTTATGAAATAAAACTTACAATATTTAAACAGAGGGGAAAGCCCCTGCAGAAATGTGGGAATGCACACAGTATCAGGAAATAATACCCAGGCAAATGAACTCTCAGGGTGGACTTGATGCTAGATGCTAAGCCAGCCATCCTGAGGGACACTGCTCTCACCAAAAGCTGGTATTTGAAGAAGTAATTTGCATCACTGTGAGAGTAATTGCTCCGGCAGGTAATGAAATCAGATAAAACTCTCCAGAAATAAGAACAGCTGCACATGCTGTCTACAGTGAGAAGAGGGCAGGAAACTCGCTGGACTGGGGGCTTTACGTGCTATTTTTCAAGTCTTGCAAATTGCACTGAAATGTGCATGAGAAGAACAGGTAAACAGCAAATGACAGAAATGTTCTTTATGTCTGGTCCAGACAACAGCTGAGGCCAAAGTCAACACAAAGACGTAGCTTTAGTCATAAAACCTCTCAGTCAGTCTTGATAGTTTGGAGGTTTTTCCTCCTTCCTTAGTAATGTTGTCATTATGTGTAACAAAGAAGGATTTAATACAGCTTGCTTCAATATTAACTACTTATGATTTGAGGAGAAAACTAACCACAGACTTTGCATAAATATTCTACTGTTACATGCCAATGAATGATACACATCCCCTCTTCTAAAAGGGCATCCTGTTTGTCCCTCCTCAGCAGTATGCAGAAAGTCATGATTGCTTGCTTGGTAGCAAGAACTGCTTTACACTGCTAGTAAGGAGGGAATCAGAAAATTACGGTTACATGATGGGCTAAAATATACTATAATGGACAGAATTAATGAAAAGAAAACACAATATCTGGAACAAGAGCACTGAAGTCTCTGGGGAAAGAACCTGCTTGCAGACTATACACAATGCATTGGAAACAATGCAGCCTCCAGAGAAAGGAGACATCTCATCTAAACCTCCTTCGGAAAGAAAAATGAATACATTTCAAATCTGTACTGGTAGACATTTGAAACAAGGAGAAATATTTGTGCTGCACTATTATCTTTGCCATTTTCAAACTGCAGTAAGGACATTTCCTATGGGGAGTTTATCCTTTGTCATGCTTGTCAAACATGAAAGGACATAATTGAAATGGCCTAGTTTTTTATATTGCCTGGTTTGGAATTGCTTGAGTGCTTATTTAAGATACCAGTTCAGAGTCCCTTTCTCTCCATCCAAATACAGCTCTGGGGAGGCAGAAGCTGTAATGCACACAGAGAGTCTGCTCAGCCCATGACTGGATCAGCTGCCACCCACAGCACTTCCACCATCATTTGCTGTCTAACCCTGGGTACAAAGGCAGGACCTGAGCAAGGTTAAATGTTACCAACATTTAACACTGACGAGCATTATGGAAATTAAAACAACCCTCCCAGAGTTACCGTCATTTACACAAGAAGGGGTGGGTGAGTGAGTCCACAGGGAGGCAAGGGAATAGGTATCACAACAGAGTTTTGTTGCTCTTTCCTTGGACTGCATCTTTTGTGGAACACAAAGCTGCCTGAACCTGAAGTAAACCAGCTTAAAGACTACCACATTATGGTTGCTAATCATAGCTATAGAAATGCAATTAATGAGTGTTATTTAACTGATGCATTCATTATATAACCACATTATTGCATGCTTGGGTTTTCACTTACGTCCTTGTTGTTTCAATACCGTGACTAAGCAGAGAATAATTCTTAGCTTATTTTCCAGCTCCTTTGTGGTCTCTCTCATTGATGCATGTAGTATAAGACAGGAGGAAGACAGCAGGGAAACAGTTCAGACTCTGCCACTGTATGTAGACCTGAAAGCCAAATCTTCAGACCTTTTTGCATCCAGCACCACTCACTGATTGTGCTGAATGTTTGGTCTCATTCACTGGGGCTGTGCTATCAGCTCTGTGAGCTGTCAGGACTGAAGTGGCCTAAATATTTCTCTCCCAGCCTTTGCACAAACGCCAGCCGTAGTGTTTCCAAAAATAAGAGCGTATGAGTGGAGGATATGATGCATCCTTCCTAACACAGGATTTGTTTCAGACTCCCTTACCCAAACTGTACACTGAGCAAGTACTACTTCTCCTGAGTCAGATCCCTAGTAATTAGCTCTCTCCTGGACTGGGGTGCTCATCAGCTGGTGTTGCTCCTCCCTTCATTCTCACCAACTTTATGGCAGTTTGCAGTGTTTGCAAGGCTGGGCTGTGAGGATGAGGGGCAGAGCACACGCAGCTTGGCACAGACATGGACTTTACCATCCACGGAAGACAGTTGTTTGGATGCTTCAGAGGATGAGAATAGCAAATGTAAAACATTCCTGAATCTCTGATTTTTACTTAAAGATTTAATCATGTCATTTGACATTTTCCATTCCAAGATTTCCCATGGTGAGCTTCTTGAATCGGGTCAATGCACTGTGTAATCCCACATCTTCAGAGCTGTCAGCTGGATCACTGAGTCTCCTCCACAAACATGTTTTCTTGAGAAGGTGATTAGTGTGTGCCTGAGATGCCTGGGAAGCTGTACAATCCTACGAGTCACTGTTGACTGGAGGAAACAGACCTCAGCTCCACAGAGTTTTGAGAAGAGGTGTCTATTCTTTTTTGTGTGATTTGAACTAATTTAACAAACAAGGTAATTAAAGACAGAATTTAAGGTTTTGGAGAAAAAAGGTCAAAAAATGGCGAATGTTCAAAATTGAAACTCTGGAGAATACCTTGGAATCACGGAAGTTTAAATCTATAAGGACCTCAAGATATCACCTGCAGCTTCTTTGATCCAGATAGGAATAGCTGGACCTAAATGTTTTAAAAACTTCCAATATTGCAGTCTCCAAAATGTGTTATGTAGCTTATTCCTGAACTTGAAAAGCTCTTTTCAGTACTGCAGATGATTGCTGATCTCTTCACTTTATGTCTTGCTTGTACTGAACGTGCAGAACAATTGATGACTATCATGTTTTCAACAGCTTTTTAATGTTTGAAATCTAGTATCAAACAACCTGATGTCTTTCGTCTGGACCAATTATATTCTTTCAAATATACTCACCTTCCACTCGGCTCTCATCATCCTTCTTGATCATTGTAATTTGTGATATCTATTGTGAATTGTGGTGCCTTTGTCAAAAGATTTTGAAGGCTTATGTCACCAGGAATGCACTTTTACATTGTCTTAATTTTGTGCAAATTTGAGGCACTGAAATTTTGTGACTTTCTGTTCATAGACCAGGAAATCTCTTTCCCCTTTGACAGAAGATTTCAGCTTCTTTATAACATTTTAGTTACTTGCATTATTTCAAGTTTTAAATGCTTTTCTCCCCAACAAAATAGACAACTATTTGTTGTGCTAATAGGCTCAGATAATACTTGTGCCCAGCCACGTGTGAATTCAATGAACTTCCCTTCAGTTCCATTTGCTCAACACAATAAAAGACAATGAAGATCTATCACAGAATAATGTTTCTAACATTTAAGGTGTGCAACTTGTACATCAGTGGACTGGGTGTGCTCATGTGAAGTTTATTTGTAGTTGTGTCATCGAATGTCCTGCTGTCCACAGCAGGAATAATTCCTTGATTTTTCATCCCGCTATCTAACACTCAGTAAAACAGGATTAATAATACAGCATGTTGCAAATATTTGTTAAGGATTATGAGTAATTTTTTTTGGTCTTTGTTCTTACACAGCATTTGGGCATCTGTCAATCAAAAATGTTGTGCAACACTGGTAACCATCCTCTTTTGCAGAAAGAGCTACTGGCATTCTCCATTGTAGATTTTGTTTGTTTAACATAGTGATCAAAAGGCACATTGTATTGCCACCAAACCCTGAGTCACCCTCCCCAAGGAATAACCACCCTTTCTTTCCATTTGGGTGGAGATAGTATATTTCTTATGAAGGCAGTGGTGATCTCAGTCCAGAATTTCTTGATAATACTTACTAAGCTGAAGCAGATTATTTTATATCGAGGTGATGGAGAAAAGAAGCTCATTGCATACATGCCAGTAAGCTTTTGTCATTGCACTGCTGAGATCACAGCAGCAGCTGAGTGTCTGTTTTTTCCGAGCTCAGCTAAAGAGGGAGAAGGAAGGAGCATCAGTGTAGCTGGTCCTGTGAACTTTGCAAAAACATCTGGCAGATCCTGGCTGTAGCAAAGAAATAGAAACGTCTCTCAATTTTTTTTTTTTTTTTTTTTTTTTTTTCCAGACACGCTGGCTGTGCATTTCCTTGGTTTCTAACAGAGACATTCTTCTGTGGAATCACTGGTTTTGACTTTTTAGGGTTAGGAAGGTGCAGCAGCATCAAGATACAACAACAAGCATCCTGATGGCGACAGCACATGGTAGCAGAGGCAAATGGTCAGAGGTGGAAAGTGATGAAGCTGCCCGTCGTGTACTAGGGGACAGGAATGGAGTGTGAGTAAGACTGGCTATTCCTGCTCTAGAGGAGGCAAAAGAGAAGACTTTTCAGCCAAACGCTCCAAGATGAAAAGCAGAGAGGAGGAAGGAAGGGAAGGAAGGGCAGGGGTCAGAGCCAGGGTTGTGGCAAAACCCACTCCTGGGGATCTTCCCGTTTCTTTCCCATTACCCATAGCCATAACCCTCACAGCAGTCAGGTCAGGGGGAGGAGGGAAGAGAAGAGCAGCTAAAGGGAAGTGCAGGGGACGTAGGGTGGCACATCAGAAATTTGCTGCAATTGGTCAGTTGGGCTGGAACATGACAACGCTCTGGAGAGTTACTCATAATACAAAGTTTCGAAATATGTGCAACTTGTGCTCAAAAAATGGTTTGTGTCTGAGGGTGGGGAATGTTTTCCTGAGCCCCTGCTTGTGAGACAAATAGGGAAATGGGGGCGGGAGGGGGGTGAATTGCTACAATAAACTCTTTGTTAAAGATAATTGCTCTGAAGTTTGCTCAGGTAACACTTAATCTTGCTGCCTGCTTCTTAGAGACTGTACAGGGCAGGTACTTGATAGCACAGCTGGGGCCTGATGGGACGCAGAAGAGGCACAGGAGTGTGTCTGTAAGCCTGAGTCTGGGCTCAGTAAGGATTTTGGGGATTTTACATAGGCTATCCTATGAATTAGTAAAACGGATACTTAGTGCTTAAGTTGCTTGGGTTTTTGTTTTTTGTTTTTTGGTTTTTTTTTTGTAGACTGCCTGCATTCATGAAGATTATTAATTTATTTTAATTGCTTGGAGACTGTACGTGCTAGATGATAATTGCCTTTAGCATGTCATTTTTTCTTATGTGAATTTTCTTCTCTTCTTTCCCAAATATGTAAAAGTATGAATCTCTTTACAAACAGGTACGCTTCTGTAGTATCAATGTCAAAAAATCATTACTTATGACTGGTCCAAATTTTGCCTATGCTAAACTGGGTACCAGTGCCACTGCTTTACCATCACTGACCTGGAGTGATCCTTTCAAAGGCATATCTGAATAGAGACATTTGAGTGATGCAAATGATTCAGCTGTGGTGTTGCACAGTTGTGGTGTGACTGACAGGGACCAGTTACCTGGATTTCTCACAGTCGCAGCAGATGAAGCAACAGAACAATGTTTGAGCCTCATGGGAGGAAAGCTTCTTCCCAGTCTGTCTGACTTTAAAAAGATCTTCGTTTGCCTCAGCCATGTATCAAGTCACTCTGACCTGCTACAGACAGATTTCTATAAATACAGCCTACAAAAGGAAATGCTTGCTCCAGCTAGTGCTGCAGGAAATTACAGGTCAATTAATTTATCATATTCATCAGTATAATACAGCACTGGGTGCACACACTATTCCTTTGATTATTCAGAGCATTGTTTCAAATCATTTAGTGCTGAGGACATGTTCCTGCAGATGGCAAGAACCAGCAAGTTCAGGCTAAATTGGGGAGTTGTAATTTACTGTCTCGCTCAGTTACACTGACAACTAGATGGAAGCCTAAGCCATGGTACAGTGGGATGTAGTGCTCTCATCAGTTTAAAATTAACCTTCAGGTAATGTCCAGATTAGATGTGCATCAGGAGCCAGTGAGGGCCATTCTTGTCCAAAGTGGAGATGCAAACCTGGTGGGTACTTTTCCACTTTTTGTCTCTGGCTTTCCCCTTTCCATTTCCTTCTGTCTTCACTGGAAACCTGTCATCCTCACCGTGCTGGGTACTTCCATGAGTCTGCTCTTCTGGAAGCAGAGGAAGCCTCGAAGTGTCACTTAAAGGTATTGGGAGCCGTCGGAAGAATGGCAGATTCCCTTCAAGTGGTTCATTCCCTGATGCTCGTGTTCCCTTCTGCCCAAAGAACTTCCAAGTATTTTCAGTTCTTTTGAGTTTAGAGGCAAAGAAATTGTTGAATAATATCATGACCAGATACATCTTTAAATACTTATTTGTGTTTGCAGAGGTTTACAGGGTGAACATTTTGGTGGGAAGAAGTTTCTGGTGTTTTTAACTTTTCTCTCTCTATAGCCTTACCAATTTCCTTGCATTGCAAATGCTGGGTGAGGTTAAAAAAAAAAAAGTAGTTTTCACCTGTTTGCCAGTGAAATTCAGTTTTTGTTTCTCACACTGAGGCCTCAGAGGGTTGTTGTCCTTGTCACATGCAGCACTTTATGACCGGAAAAGGATATTTCACTACTGAAAGTCATCAGCACGAAGATTTTGGCAGTGCCAACGCACTTGATATGTACTTAAATCTACTATTTTTTTAAGCGAATTAGACCTGCTTTTGCAGCAAGGTGTTTAGATTTGGGCACATATCAAATTGAAAGAGAAAGCTGAACTGCTGGTCTATTTCAATGTGTATTTATTTCCTGGACTAAGCATACATTGGAGAAAGCTGATGAAACAGTATTTCTGTGCGAAAGTGCAATTTGGTTTATGAATTCTCTGCACTTCCAAAACTTCAGTGTGCTGCGAAACTAGGTTGAAAATGTGATACTATTGCAAAATTTTCAAAAGGAGAGCTGGAACGAGGACAACTGCTTACTTAAGCAGTTGTGAAGGAAGGAGATAGAGCGTGGGATGAGGATGATAAACAAGTTAGTTGCTGCTTCTTCCTAAAATCCACTAACATTTCATTTTCACCACAAGGTACTGACGCTCATGTAGCTGCTAACGTGAGCAGAGTAGCTTAGAAAGTCATTTTTCATGTAGCAAATACCAATGCATCATCTTGTGTTCAGGTTTCCTTTGCACTCACAGTGGCTGGAAACGAACCTTTTAATAAATGAAGGCAGATCTGAACAAATTTTACAGCAAAAGTGAATGCCATATTTCAGGGTCACAGAAGTCACGCAGCACACACAGGTCTGACATGAGAAGCCTGGCCGATTCCTCTCCAGGCATTTTGGGGATTAGTGCCTTCCTTATCGGGAAAGCTGAGCTCAGGACCTGGGAGGAGAGATGGATCACCAGAGCAACAGACCTCAGCAGACTGGCTCTATATCAGTGGCACGAGGAACTGCAGGTAAAGCAGTTCCTCTGGTGACAGTATCCCTGTTCCTAGGGTGTCTTCAGAGCCTCTTAAGAAAGACATTTCAGATGTGCAGAGCCCTTCTGGGCCTGCCTTCAGTGCTCTGCTTGTGACCCCAACCCCAGCTGTAGTCCCAAGTACTGTTATTCTGGTTTAGGGCTTTTCTCCAGACATGGGGTGCTGTCAGCACCCCTTGGTCAAGATGGAATATGTAGGGTTTGGTTTTGTTCCCCTAGAGAAACACAGTAAATTTCAGCTACATTCTGAGTTAAATCTGACCTAAAATGTGATGTCACCTCTCATACACTGAAGTGTGTTAAAAATACGAAAACACAGTGTGAATCATGAAGAATCAAGTGACTCTGGTTCCAAGATTATGATTCTAGCTGGAAAAAATGAGAGTCAGTAAACTAAGGACTCAACATGATGCTTCGTCTTTGATGCATTTTCAGGGTACCTTAAAAGGGGAGAAGAAAGAACTAAATGCATCAGTTAATTAGAGTATGACAAGGAAACACAGTATAGCTTATTGCTGTTGATAAATAACAATAGCATCAATAGCAATAGTATCAACAGTTTATTACTACAGTAGAATGTTCCTTGTTGAAATTCCTGCAGTGAAAAATGAGTCTTTATTTGATGAACTTCAATCTGTAAAAATACCTGACTGTTCCTGTGCACACTGGAGTGGAACAAATAAAGGCAAATATGCTTGTCAAGGAGAAGATAAAGGGCATCAGATTGTTTAGTCTAGCAAAATACAGATGAGTTAGTGGAGTGGGGATACAGTTACTGTAAGTAAATACAGTGGGCCATTACAGAAGGAAAGGAAGAGAATACTTAAGCTAAAGGATGCTAGCTTACTAAAAATAGGTAAGAACTGGTCAGGAATACCTCTGTGCTGAAAATGAGATTTCCAGACCAGAGAGGAAAGAGAATTTGGAACAGCCTTCTTCTAGGCCCAAAATCCCTTAGTGGTATTGAAAGGAAACTGGATGTATTTTTGAAAGCAACACCTGTGATGCCCATGGAATATGCCCAATTGTGCAGAAGACACTCTGCTCTGACATTTTTACTTTTAGTCCTTTCTTTTAGATGCAGCATGGAAAAAATCCAGAAAGTATGCAGATCAGATATGCACCTCAGGATGTGTTTGCTGCAGAGTTACAGGGCAGTAAGTGCACCTCTTGCACATCTGTCAGTGGGAGCTGAAACACGTCCTTTCTCAAGCTCAGAGTTTTTATCAGTTAAATTAAGCAAAAACAGATTTTCAACAAGTGAAAAAAGTTGCTTGTTTCTCCCCACACTGTATTTTAGTTGTTTGTTCTCAAGGCACATAAGCCAGGAATGTACTCCCTTGGTAGGAAGGCTAAAACTGAGAAACTTCATTGCTCTAGAAATGACCCTGCTGAGTTGCTCCAAGACAGTATAGTTTCACATTTATCAATGGCAAAGATTCAGTTGTTAATACTTTTTTGTAGGAGCGTAAGGAATCTCCGCTAGTATGCCTAGGCAGCAACAACCAAGAGGGAACAAAATACCTAATTTAATGGGCAGTGGTGAATCTGAAGGGCAGAAGAAGAAAGGGGGAATCAGACCTGGAAAGCTTTTGCTACTTCAGACCAGTCAGGTAAACTGCCTCTTGTGCTTTTCTGCTGCCAGCATGACTCCTCAGGCATCAGCTCCAGGGAGATTATTAGCCTGAACAAGGTACCCCTCTCAGCAGAATTAAGTCACAGTCTCCACACATTCAGACATTATGACTCAGGCCTCACAGAGGCACAATTTTTATCTTTAAAAGGCCTTTGATTTGTTAGGTATGTGTGTGTCTAATCTGATAAAACTTTAAATGCTGTTTTACGGGTCTTTTGCATAAAAGATCAGGACAGATTAGGAGCTACCTAATCCTCAGTGTGAAATTCTGACGATGCTGCAGGCAGTGGGAACTCTTTGAGTGGCTTCAGTAGACCAGATGCCTCATTTGCTTTTATCTCAGGAACTCTTGCTACTGGCGAATGAAAGCCTCATTTGCGAATTACAGAGGAAAATTAGTTCTTTTCCTTTGTAATTGGAGAAATTAGTGACCAAGGTTCAATTCGAAAGAAATTGTTACCTAATAAAAAACCGGGGTGGGGGGAGGGAGGGAAATGCAGTTTCTCAGTGGATATTAAAATTAAATTAAATTTAATTTTATAAGACGTTATTTCGTAGACCCTATGGGAGCAGGGTACATTTGGAGTTTATTACAGGCAAGAAAACAAGCAATACAGGACATGTTTCTCTGATAAATAAGATGAAATTTTTATAATGTCTATTTTTAATGTCTATTGAACCACCTTGCCATGTAATTCATTGGCCAGTGGGCTGCCTCTCCTGTGAGAGCTCTGTTAATTAATGCAAGCTCTCTGAAAGTCTCAGATCTTTTCTGTAGCCACACTTGATGGTAATGTGAATAATCACATCCCTAAACAGTGCTTCTCTACTGCTGCTTCAGTGCTGCAGAGAAGACAATAACAAAAAAATACCTCCATGCAGCAAGATCTTGAGAGAAATATCTTCAGGTTGGAAAGGATGGGAGACCAGAAGCTGGAGATAAGGATCAGCGTGAAGTCAGCAGCTGAGCACCTGCTTTTGTTCACCAGTGGTAGTATGGGACATTTCTGAAGGTCTTCATAAGTAAGAGGAAAATGTGGCCCTTGTGGTAACTAGATGGAGTATCTCAGACACTTATACCTGTCTTTTGAGTTCAGAGAACCAATCACTTCTACAGGACACAAGGGCTGTAATGGTTTGATTTTGGTAGTAAGTCAGTTCCACAAATTCCTTATGATCCACATGAAAACCAGTGACAGAAAGGAAACAGTGTTTGAAAGTTATGCCAAGTGTTTTGAGGAATGTGATTTTTCCTGTGAGCCACCAGAGCACTAGAGCATCCAAGGGCAAAGCCACATGGGAATGATGCTTGTGATGCAAAGTTAAACATACTGACTCCAAAAACCAGTATCTGTTACTACAAAGACTTATGAAGTTTTGAAGGAAGATGTGGAATGCAAAATATTTGCACTAGGTACTGGTAGGATGTGGTGGAATCCTGGTCACATCTGTCTCAGACATAAATTTCGGTGGCAAGATTATTGGAAGGGTTTATTACTGCAAAGTCAGGTGTTGATAGATCAGATAGTTTCAAGATAAATGCTTGTATGGCAGTAAGTCATCAGCAGGACAAAGACAGCCTCCCAGGCAGAGCAGAGGGAAAAAAACAAGTGGATTTAGTGCTGGGGCAGGATCCAAAAGCAACTTTGAGCCTCTCTCTCTGGCTCAGGGTGATGTACCACCACAATAGCAGGTTCTGCTGGCAAAGACCAAAGTAGAAAGCTCTTCTTGAAGATCTTGCTACCTTTGAGGTGTTGAGAGATGTTTGGGTTTTTTTGAGCTCCTGAGGCTGCAAAAAGCTGCAGAAGAGAAAAAAGATGGAGGGGAATTCCATCTTAAATGTAGAGGCTGGAGACTGATCAAAAGGAATTACAGAAAAGCACACCAGGAGCTGCTTGAAAGAAACTGAATAACTGCTAAGGAGAATAGAACACCAATGGCACTGCTATGCAGGTTTTGACAAGGCAAAACATCTGATCATGCCCGATGGGGTGCACAAATATCCGCAGTAATGTGCACATTGACAATGTTCAAAGAAATAATCCAAGTTTTCTAATTGCTGTTTTAAGATATGATTGAAGTAAGTTATTTTGATAAACTACATATACAGTTAAAGTATAAATGGTGTCACAAGTTTTAAATGACAGGTGCCATTTGGACATTTCTTCTCCAATAAATGAATTGTTGTTCTCTATTTATTTGTGCCATTACTGGAGGTGTACATTGATGGTTGTTATTATGGACACAGAAATTGAGGGACTAGAGCCATTATTTTCTGAAAATTATTACTCTTATATAGTTTCATATTTATTTTCAATCTTTTTATTTTTTTAAAAATAATGACAGTGACAAATGCTTATTTAGCATTAGCCATCTAACTACTGCAAACTACATTATATTAACATGTTCTTCTGTGGGTATTTTCATAGTGTATTTTGTCAAGAACCAGAATCTATTGGATTTTACAAGTGGGCTGGTATGAAAGATCTCTCCAAACCTTACAAGACAGGAATATCCCATCTCTGGCAGTGTTCAAGTCTGGGTTGAATGGGGCATTGAGCAACCTGGTTGGAACAAAGTAATCTTTAAGGTCCCTTCCAACCCAAACCATTTCATGCTTCTGTGGATAGCTCACCCTGAATACTGAAGCTGTGGTCTACATTTTCAGAAGTGTTGTTTTGCTCACCCCATTTATTCAGTAATCCGTTACCAGGCTAAAGTGTCCACATATCAAGTGAATACGATTCATTTTCTACTTTGCCCCAGATTTCTACATACTGTTTGCAGCTACTGCTCCCTTCCCTGAAGCTGGCTTTCCAGCAGGTTTCAGTGCAATGTTTAAAGCCTACACTATATCCAAGCATGGTGTGATCCTTCAGAATTAAAAGTGCCACCTAAGATTACCAGCCTGCTTGCCCATCCATGGTAGCCATTCAAGTAGTTTCCTTAGACCTCTCTTGCTCCTGAGCTTACAGACCAACTGGAGCACATTATAGTTAGAAATGAAGGAAAGAAACCATATAGAGATCAATTGGCAGAGTTCCTTCTTATTTTCTAGACAGGTTTGTTCTTAAATAACCTGAAATCAGATACCACTTTAATGTGACAGATTTTTCACTTGCAAACATCAGGACAGAATAAGTAGAAGGGGGTTGCCATGCCCTGGATCACCAGAATGCTACAGAGGAGCTGTAGGAAGCTGCTCACGGAGGGTTCACACAGGTTTGCTACCCGTCCCATGAGCACGGGCCCACCACAGACTGCATGGGCTCTCTGTGTACCTGCTCCTCCTGCCCGGTGATTGTGACCAGCTGAAGAGGTAGAGCTGCTGCCTGATGTGTTCCTGTGTTTCTACAGGATGCCAGTAGAGGGCAAGGATGACTTTAGGCTTGATGTGAGAAATCGCACAGGTTGCCCTGCACTGCAGAAAAATTGCAGGAGTTAAGGGAAAAGGCAAAATGATAGTCTGGGGAAAAGAGGCGCCCCACGACCGCTTTCAGAGCTCTTTCTCCTGTCTTGTGAGCACAAGATTCCATGCAGCACAGCAGAGTGCTGTGAGTTATGATGAGAAGTCCCACATTGCAGCAGGAGCACTGCAAGACTCAAGCCCAGGAGTCTGTCTGTCCTCAGTGGGACGGCTGTGCCCCTGCCCGGCTGAGGTGGTGTCAGTCCCCATCCTGCCTAGGAAAGGGACAGGCCTGGCTGCTGCACCTGCTGGGAACAGAGTCTGCTCTGTTACAATGGGCCAGCCCTCGCTTCTTCATCAGCCTTCCCTTGGTCTTTTCTGAACAGCTGCTTAACATGGGCCCCAAGGAAGGTTCTTCCACTGGTACCATGTGGGACCTCATGGCAGCTGAATACCTCCGATTTCTTTACCAGGAAAGCTCAAAGACAAAAGAAGTTTTTTTGTGGCTCTATTCTGGGGAAATGGAATTAACTATAGTAAAAACAATCTTTAAAGGCCTTGCAATGCAAATAACCGAAGAAATTAAGACTCAGAAATACAGGTCTTATTTAGATCCTTTCTGTGAGCTGAATAAAACATGATTTATGGCAGTAAGTATTTCAGATAGTCTGTAATATACCTTAGTAAAGCAGGGGTTTTTTTCTCTCTTCCCTGCAATTTCAAATCATATATCCAGCTGATTTGTAAGTTCATTATAATATGTTTCTCTTCTCTACAAGCATATCCTAGGTGTCCGAGAAAATTGTTTATTCCTCTGCTCCAGAAACAGAAATAGCATAAGGTTTTGTAAATTTGTAGTGGTCTGAAGGAGCTGATGTCAAACCTTTTGCAAAGCATCTGTGCTACTCTGGAGGGCAAAGACTTTCACAGGATTTCTTACCTCTTCTTCCATCCCTTCTATTAAGTGGTGAGGTAGATGAACAGGGACTTGTTACACAGAAATCCAGAGAAAACTACTATAACTTTACATGCATGACAACTGATGTACAGTACAACCACTTTGTTCAAGTCACATAAATCCATACATGTGGCTGAAGAGCAATGGAAGATAAATAAGGAGTGAGAAGAAAAGTTAGAGAAGGAGGACACACTGTTTAAGGAGAAGTTGCTTTAAAAGAAAAAAAAATTGCTTTTTCAAGTAGAAAAATAGGTGGAATACAGTGGCCTAGACATAGCAAACTGCCTTAACACCATTATATCCAAACACTGAACACTGGAAAGCAGATCCCATACTCATCATTTTCCAATGGCTCTGATGGCTAAAGACGTTCAGGAAATAGAAATTACATAGAGTCTCCTTGTCTTTCTATTATGTACGTGGGTTCATTCTTTTGTATGTGAGTACATTTTAGTACTTGTTAGGTCTGTCAGTTAATCTTGGTAAGTGGAAAAGAATATGTTATTTCTATGATGTGCATAAAGTATTGCATCTGACTCATCGCAGAGTCTCATTATGCTGAGTAACCCTAACTACACAATACAGGTATAAGTTAGGGAGTGATAGAACCAGATCAGACCTCTTAGAATGGACATAAATCACAGAAATGTAAAGCTGAAAGGGTCTTCAAGAGATAACTGAATATGCCCTTTGTATTGGGCATCTGTAAGTGCAGCAACACTATCCCTGACAGTTGTTTGCTTAAACCATTCTCAAGTCCTCCAACAGTCTGAAGTCCATGTCCATTTAGAAGAGTTTTTTGCTCATACAGTTGGAAAACATTTTGTGTCACCAGGCCCTGTCTTGTTTATTGCAATGTTGACAGATTTCTTTTTTGTATTTTCTCCAAGGCCTACAAGGAACAGTTTAGCCTCCCCTTAGCACTCTTCAGCAGTCATTTACCCATCAGAAAACATGTGTACTAGTTAGTTTCCTTTTTTTTAGTCTGAATAAACCCATTTTCAACCTTTTCTAATGGCTCTCTCAAAATATCATGCTTTCTTAAAGCATTTTCCTGTTGCTGTGACTACTCTCAGCTTACCTACAGCTTCCTTAAAATCAGATGATCTGAGCCCATGCTAGAGTTCATATTAGCCCCACCATCCTAGAGAGTGGAATAGCACCTCCCATAACTCACACATGCTAATTTTGCTCATACATCATGTATGTTTAGTGGGGGATTTTTTACATCTCCCAGATCTTTTTATGCGGTAGTAATTCTGATCCCTTTGCAGATATTTTATTTTAATTATCTTTAAAATGTTTGGGATGACTTTCTTAAGGTGGGAGAATGGGATTTTAAGAATTTCCTGATATGGGCATTATACTGGCACATACTGGCATATACTGGTTTCTTTTCTCATGAATTCTGTTTGTAGTTCCTTTTTATTTTGCTGCCCAGAGGCCACTGTACCCAGGACAGCCAAAAATTAAAATGAACATGGAAAGAGGAACTAATTATTTCAACTTGATAGTGGGAATATGAAATGATAATGAAATGAAACTTCATAGCGTTACATGTTACACATAAGAAAAAACCTTCTAAGGGAGGTGCTGGAAACAGCGCCAGTAGATCTCATTAAAGCTACTACTCACTCTCAGCACACAGTCCTATGGGTTTGCTTACTGCAAGGAGTAGTAGATTAGTGAAGAAAGATCTGCTCACACTTTTTGGCCTTCCAAGGCCATAAGTAGCATTGAACAGCTAAGGAAAATGAGCCTTGCATTAGGGATTCTGTGAGGGAGACCTACCTAAGTTCTGCTCTGATCCTGAGGGGCTCTGTACCACTGTCTCTTCCTGTGAGAGAATGTAGAACAGCAACAGGACATGAGACACCTCATAGTTTGGAACAATAGAGAATGAGGTTATCACTCCAGTAATGGCCAGATGCCCTCCTGATGAGTCTTCTTCTCAAGAGAAAGTTGTACATTTCCCATGGACCGTTTACACATCATTTTTTATTTAAATGCCATATAATGCAGACCTTTAGTATGAAGGTATAGGCTTAGCTCTTCTGGAATCACTGCATTGATTCAGTGAAAGAGAAGAAACACCTTTCTTTTGAGGTGACGACAATTTTTGCTTCTCCGAAGTCCTTTCCCAGCAGGTGGCATGTGGCAGCCCATGCCCTCCTCTCCTCTCCTGTGGTCTCCTGTTAAGGTAACGTCACATTCCGGAGTCCCAGTGCACAGGCATACTTTAGGGCCTTCAGCTCCAACAAGAAAAACAAAAGAAAATGTTCTAAAGCTCTTGCAATCCACCTAAACTCATGTTCTTATCATTCCCAATTCAAATATGAGCCAGGCCTAAACATAAGCCAAAGCAAAGGTTGTTTAGCAGGACATGTGTATGTAGAAGAGTCTTCTTATTCTCCCTCATTTAGAGTACCTACTGTGTGATGCTCTGGAGTGAGTTCCATTGCCCTCCTTCTTTCCAAAGTTCTAGATGATGACTGTCCTTTTCTACTCCTGTTTATCATTCCTAGTGTTTCATTTTTGTGCGCAATTACTTTGGTGCTGCTAGACAGCCCTGGTACTCCAAGAAGACTCCTCTAGCTTAGTTCAAGATTAACTGGCCAAGCACTATGGAAACTATGTAAATATCTCTGATAATTCTGCCTGGGGCCAGTGGCAGCTGCTATTCATGGTCTGTTCTGTGCCTGTAACAAGCTGATTGTCCTTGTCTGAAATGTTCCCTTTACACTCCCTGGCAACATAACACACTTGAACTCAACTATGGCATGTGGCACCAGCTACATCCATGCAATGAGCTTGTGCTCTCATGCATTACTAGCTTTCTATAGACTCCTTCCTAATCTCTTGGTGGGGGCTTCTGAGCAGATGTGGTGTGAGACCCCATCCCTGCTCCTGCTCTCTCGCTGGCATTCCGAGGCCACTTACATCCAAGTGTTACAAAATACAGAAACAGTTTCTGACATTGATCTATGATATTTTTAGGAGTCACAGTTTTGGCATTTATTGGGAATAACTGTAACTGGGAAAGCAGCACATATGGGTTTCTCTAGTGCTTAAAAAGATTCCACTGTGGGAGTTTTCTGTACCCTAAAGACTCTACATGTAGGCTGTCTAGGTTATATTGGTTGCCATCTGGCTCTGAGTCCCACTCTTTGTTTTCAGTCTCCAGGCCATTATGTCTTAGTAAATAGTCAAACATATTTTGTTCTATTCAGGTTCTTTTCTTCTGTTGCATTGTTGATTATGAGCCAAACGTTTATTTAAACAGGTGACAGTTCTGCTGCTTACTTGGTGCAACCAGAACGTGGTTTTAGGTCATATCTACAAGACAAATGTAGTCATGTCTAGAGGTCTGAACACACAGCAACAAGCTAAACTGTTCCCAGTTCAGAGGCTGGAGCAGCAGGAACAACTGTGCATATAAAGTGGGACTGGGGAGTGTAGGAGTGGTGGTAAAAGAGAACTGGAGTGGGAAGAAGCGGAGGAGGAATATGGAGCTGGAAAAGGTGCAGCTACAATTCACAATAGGCATAACCTATTTTAAGACCTATTTTGATCTCCAGGCTTACTAATAAGTCTCTGTGAGTATTTCAGTAGGCTTGGCCACTTTGTAGTCTTGCGGTGAAGCTCTACCCTTGCCCTTACCAAACTACATCTGTGGAAATCTTAATGCACAGCAGATATAAATAGCATGGCTGAAAGTGCAAAAGCTTCACATTTTTCATGGAAGGAAGCCATGAGCACTCAGCTGGGTGCCTTGGTTGTTCAATCTCTGTCTCATGAAGCAGTTCAGACTGACACTTCTCGAGTGAGAGAAACCAAATCTATCTTCTGACTGTCAGCCTGAAATATCAATAGGTTGCTGTGTCTTAAGGCATATGTAGTGGGTTGACCCTGGCCGGATTCCGTGGACTCATTAAATCCCTCTCTGCAACTAGGCAGAGGGAGAGGGGTCATCCACCCACCAACCTTTATGGGCAAAAAACAGACTCAAAGTGAGATAATACCTAAATTTATTACTAACAGCATAAAAGCTAAGCTAAAGAGTGAGGAAAAAAACACAGTCTTAAAACACACACCACACACACACACTTTTCCATGGGGGGTTGCAGTTGGTTGCAGTTGCTGCCACTTGCGATGTGAGTTCCCCCACCCCTCGGGGTCACTCATGGGGGCAGTAAAGGTTGAGTCCCTGCACCCCAGTGGGCCTCCGTGGGTTGCAAGGGGTCATCCTGCTTCACCATGGTTTACAGGGGACCACAACTGAGTCCATCCCCTGCTCTGTGGGGTCCCTCCCACAGGAGACAGTCTTTAATAGACTTCTCCAACGTGAATCCCCCACCCCGGGCAGCAGCTCTTCCATATCTGCTGTCCTGAGGGCCACAGCTCTCACTCGGGTAAAACCTGCTCCAGCGTGGG
>VWZG01009618.1:140382-181165 GCA_013396735.1 Grallaria varia
CGCCCCCCCCCAACACAACAAAAAAAAAAAAAAAAAAAAAAAAATTTAAAAAAATTCAGCTACAGAAACCCAGGACACCATATAATCAAGAAGATGAAGAAGACAAGCCAGAAGATAAAGAGAAAAGGGGTGGAAGTGGTATCCTTCCCTGAAAAATTAGCTGGGTCACTACTGCATAGATCTGAGTGGAACGAGTGTTTGAAACCAGCCACAGTTCTCACCATCCTGAATCTTGTTATTGCTTTGAAGAATGATGATTTTACAGTAAATAGACCCCAAAGTATTTTCCTCCCTCTCTGTTCCAGAGGAAGCTAGGTTTATCCCAAGTGTTTCCAAAACCACACAGCACTTGAAGGCACAGTAATATGTGGGGTCTGAAGCTTTTAAATAAGAGCCAGTTAGAACTTCAATCCATCACCATCTTATTTTTTAATTTCATTGCAGTCTCTGAAAGAAGAAGCCTGTCTCAAGCCTACAAGATTTTAAAAGGCTGCCAGTTCTTTCCTGAAGATTTTGCAGCTTTCAGCTGTTATGCCTCCATAAGGCATCTACTTTGCATCTACTGATAAACGTCATAGAATTAAAATCCCTCAGAGAGATCAATACCACTTCTTCAGAAAACCACTTGAAATTATTTGCCAGAAAACTAATTTCCTCGTGTTTCAGAGCAAATCTCCCCACAAATAACAGATTCCTCAGCTACTATAGTCTTGGGTCTCTGATTTCCTCCTGTATTTGATACAAATTGTATCTCTTGCTCTAAAAAATTTTTTTCTCAATTCAACACCACATCCCTTCAACTTTGCCAGAGTCATATGCGGGGGTTACCATAGCTGGAGTTACCAGGCTCTGTCCTCAATTTAGAGCAGCTGTAAAGGATGGAGAGCTTGCACGGCAGAACTACAGAAAACCTGAAGGTTGAATTTTAAGAATAGGCATTTGCTTTACTTTCTTGCCTTTATCTGATCATACATTTCAGAGTGTAGTCTGGTATTTTACATAACCAAATTTCACTTTCTGAAGAAATGCAGCACAAAAAAAAAATTTAAAGCCTGAGTCATCTTCATCGTCTGAAGTCTTGCAAGTCTTTCTCACTTTTTCATCATGTATAAAAAACTAACCACCACAAAACCAGCCAAAGAGTACAGTGTCCCCCTCAGATGTCCAAGGCATGTTTCTCACTCCTGCTTTTATATTTAATTTCCCATTCTAATCTGCAATTAAAAAGCAGGCCAATTAGCTTACTATTTTCCTTCCTTTCCAGCTGTGCCAAAGATGGAGTTGGCAAAAGTCCCAGGCTGAGAGGAATAGAAAATATCAAAAGATGTTGTCTGTGTCTGAAGTCTGAATTTGTTCCTTTCCTTTTTGCAAACTGCCAGCGAACAACCTATAAGCCACAAATATGAAGGCTGACAGAAAGGGACAGCAGAGCTTTATGAATAAACACGTATCCTCTAGCTTCAGAAGCTGTGACTTCTATTTCAACATGAACATGGATTTATTTCATGTTGGCATGCACATATTTTGCACTTCTGCCCAGCAACCAGGAGTATGTAGGAACAAGTGCTCCTCTGCACCCAGTTTATTTTGGTTGGTATGGATAGCGCCCAACCCACAAGTAAGCACAGTCTCTGATCTTAGCAGCATTAGTAATTATGATACTTCCTTATACACCCAAAATCTTAACTAGATGAACAAAAATGTGATCAAGTGTCCAAAGCCAAAAGTCCACAGAACAGTGCAGAGACTGTCAACAGGCCCTGAACAGGAATTGTTTGCTTTTGGTCATTTATACAGAGTGTATTCATTCTCCTTCCAATTAAGCAGCACATTACTGTGCCACACACTACTTTTATATTAAAATAAGATTAAAAGTATGCCAGAGTACTTGTTTTTTACGTGAATTAATAATGCGTAGATCTAATTTAAAAACATAAGTGCTTTCATTTAGCATATGTAGGAGAGTAGCCAAAAGAATGTTATTAAAGGTTAGCATGGGAAATTTCAAAGAATGTCTATGGGAAAAATATTAACTTGCACTTCAGCTATTCTGTGTTTTAACCTCCTCAAACCAATTTCAGAATTCTTATTTTCAGATTTTTTGTTCTGCTTTCTTTGTCATTCCCAGCCCCAATCCAGTAAGGAGAAAAAGGGGGACAGGGTGTTTTTTTCCACAGCTTCTTCCATGTAGGAAACAACGTAACCATCAAAACAAGAAGAGTTATCACCATCTCTCTTCTGCTCTTCCCTCTGAGCAGCAACCAGTGACAATAGAGAGAGAACTTCTAGCATCGCATAAAAATATTCTAAAAAGAGAAATCCAACACACTTTGAATTCATAGTTTAGTTCATCTTGTAAAATCCAGAGTGATTATTAAAACATTTCCATCAGCATATTTCTTGTATGTCAATATGATTTTCATATAGGTACCTTTTTTTTTTTTAACCAGAAGGCATTCTGGTTATAGGCTGTACTTGGAAGCTTGGGTCACCAGAGGAAGCCCTTCTGACTACAACTTGCTACCTGCCTTTCAAGGAGCCCCTTTCTGTGCAAGATAGTGCTTCCAGCACCCCGGTACACATCAGCTCTCCCTTTCCAGAGAAGTCCTTCTGAAGTGAAATAGCAAATTTAGCTCAATCTTTGTGGTTGTTTCAGTCTGGACATCTCTGCTCCTATCAGTTGTGGCAACACTCCCTGTGCTAGCCTGGCTGTGTAGTCCAAGATAGCCTCTGCTTGAAAGGTTTTCATCCCAAGAAATAAAACAGCTGCTCAGACACCTATTGTTTTTCCACAAAATATCACCCCCTCCAAGAAGAAAAAAGAAATCACCCCTTATGAATCTGTTTTTCTTGGGATCTGGGAGGAAAATCAAGGCAGTGAATGGTGAAGACGGTGAAGGTAGGGCACCCCTTTCTCCCTAAGACTTTGCCCACGTGCTGTGAGTCAGAAGGGTTTGCATTAGCTGCATCAAAGAAGGCATTTGCCAACAGGAAAGTGAAAAGCAATCCCTCAGCCACCCCTTCAAGTATCCCAGGCTGCGCAAGACCTGCGGGTGATCAACAAGTTCCAGTGGACAGCGAAGGGCCTGCCAGGGAGGGGCAATGCCAAGAGTTTGCTCTCAGCGAGGTACGTGAACCCTGGCAGGGCTAGGTTTGCTCCCACTCACCTGCCCATCACTTCCCCTTGTTCCTCAGACACAGAGTCACAATGAAACCACAGATCCCAGTCATGCTCTGAAGCCAGAAATGATATGTGGAGAAGGTCCAGTCTGTGTGCAGGTCAAGGGAGTTCTCTAAGAAACAAGAATTGATAACCTCGTGGGTGCTGTACTCAGAGCAACCTGTTATTTCTAGGTATCACAGTATTAGTTATCTTATGAAGGGGAGGGTGAGGCTAAAAAAAGGTTCAAAAAAAAAAAAAAAATCAACACCCCCCAAAAATATCCAACTGTAGCTTAAAAAACCCCAAAAACTTGGCACAAGGTACAAGTCATGCATTTAAAGAGAAAATTCTTCCTGCCCAAACCTCCTGCTCCACCACCTCCTTCCATAACAATTGATTTTTCAAGTTCTTCAGGACCAAGGCCCAGCTACAGAAAATTACCTTGAAGGGAATGAAGTAACATTTTTCTGTGTACAACAGCCCTGAGCAGCAGCTCTTCCTGCTCTATCCTGCCTTCATCTCCCAGAATCAAAGGTTTCCATTCCCCAAGTCCATGAGCTGCAGGTTGCTGGTATCATGTTGCACCATGCATTGTGAAGGCCTATGATAAGCATTTAGTGAAAAGATTTCAGGTTTTTTAAGTGTCAGCTGGTTTGTGATTTTATCTATTAAGCTATTGTGTTCGGAGGAACCTGCAGCCAGGCACAGACCATAAGAATAAGCATGTAACAGATACAGGTTTGTCCTGTTTTCCTACTTGTTGCTACCCTACCCCTTATAAATCAATAACGCTCTTCTAAAATACTGAGGGCAGAAGGTGAACAACAGTCTGTGGGCTGACAACCTGCTGGGAGCTGACAGAAATGTTGCCAGACTCTGTGTGATATCCTGCTCTCAGCTCCACGAGGAGACTCCACCTCCCTCTTTGGCTCTTTTTGGCATCAGTCACCAGTCAGGCACCTCTTCCTCCTTCACTGCTCCGCTGTTGTGGGCCTGGAGGGAAGCGTGGAGATGGGCTACCCTTTCCCAAATCACGACAGCACTCACCCTTCCCTCCTGTGCCCATGGCTCTCCTCACCCTCCTAGTTCATGCCCCAGCAATTTCACTCAGTTGCTGCAAAGCGAAGGGTCTCTTCCTGCTTAGGCAGAGGTTGTCCCAGTTTCTTCAGATGGCTCCATCTCTATCGTGGGTATCACAAAGTCACCTTTTGCTGCCCATTAAAGCAGGTAGTTAGCTGTTTTCCAATGTGTTTTAAGGAAAATTAAACTTCAGCTGGCGCTGAAGGACTGCAAATACTTCTAGTCTGCAAAACGGTGAGCACTGCTACTAGAAATGTTGTGAAAATTCATAAACAGCTACTCAGATATTTTAATAGTTCTGGCTTGAGATTCAGATACCAGTCATAAATGTCCATTTTATTTTATCGCAATACTAATTAATCCTAACACTTCCCCATCTCAGTGCAGCTTCTTTAAAAGCAGACTCCTGATAAAACAAAGCCCCTAAAATAAACTTCAGTTTATCTTTCAACAGCTGTCCAAAATCCACACTGAATAATACTTAGCTATGCTGTATCTAATTGAAGACTAGATGCCGTTGGACTGAAGTCATCAATACCCCATACAAGTTCAGACATCTGTTTGCATAAAACAACTTGCTTTTTTGGCTCCTTACCTTTCAGCTCTTTGGAGCAGGACCAGTCTCATCTGTGAGGTGCATTACAAGTGTAGGTAATTGTAAAATGAAATCCTGTTTACCATTCTTCTCATGACACAGAGGATAAATTGTAAAATTTTTATTGCAAAATATTAAAATAAATTACATTTTACAAAGACTTAGCAAATATTTACACACAGTATGATTCCAGTGACAATCAGCAACAAAGAACAGACAGACAGGCATGTTATGGAGTGATAAGAGTCAGAACTGTACAAACTTCAAAAGCCATATGAAAGACAAGCTAATTTTTAAAAGTCCATCACAAATGGAATGAATCCCACGAGGCACAAAAATTACAAGTCTACAACAGAATTCTTTTGTTTAGGTCAACAGACTTGTATATTGCTTTTTGCTCTCCTCATCAGTGGTGCTTGTCTGTCTCTACACTCTCCCAGATCAACTGGAGAAAGAATAAAATCTCAATATATACAAATGTGTCACCACGATCTGTTATCAGTCTGGTTTTCTTTCTGGATGCTTTATGATATCCGTTGCCAGCAACAGACGCACGAATCATTAGTTCAGAAAAATTTAACACTGATTTTGTATTTCCTCAGTGATTTCGTACCAGTGTATCAGATGTGTTAGACTGCTTGATGTGAGACAGGTATCTGAAAATGATGCCCTTCTGGTAAAAATAGAGTTCAACAACACAATACAAAACCAAGAAGTGCCACAATGATGGCATAAAGGGTGCAGTCACATAATCTATGGCACTTAAAAGGTCTTTTGTAGGAACAGACTCCTGTGGTCACATATCAGGATTTTTTAATTTTTGAAAATAAAATAAAATTGAAGTACTGGCTCATCTTGGCAAAATTAGTAAGTGGACCCATCCTTCACATGATGTGACTGGAAATACAATATACTTGTAGGCAATAGGTAGAAAGAAGAGTTTCCACTGCCATTCCAACCCTTCCTTATATGTGCTTTTAAGGTTTTTTTCCTTCTTTTTTAAAAATCCTTCTTTCCTCTTTCCAGGAAGAGATCTGTCTCACCTATAAAACCAATTCCACAACATCAAGAAAAGTGTTAACATTATTAGTTAGCCAAATGAAATCTTAATTGCCATCCAAAGAAAATGCTTCCAGATTGATGAGAAAATTTAAATAATTACAAAACATAACCAAGTAGCACTGGGGAATTCACTCAGAGGCACTTTTGGGGCTGAATAGATCAAAATCCAGCTTGGACACCCCTCTAAGTCACTACACGTGAATCTGAAGGCAGAAAGACATTAATTTAGACCCCCCCCGCCAGCTGCTTTTCTCAAGATGTGGAAGACAGGCAGGCAAAAAGCTGTCTTGCTTAGCACTTCAGCAGTTCTGAGAGGGCACTGTAATTTTTAAAATCCTGGGAATGGTTCAGCTTTTTGGAGAGGGCCAGTATGACAGCTATGTGCCAACCAAACCCCTCCAAAACACTGAAACAACTAGGGCTTAATGAGACCAATCGTGCTGGCCCCTGTGTATAAAGGAATTTTTTCCCAGTGTTAAGATTACATTAAGGCACATGGTGGGATATCTTGAGAACAGTTTTGTGAGGTGTGATCATGTTTCCCAAAAAAAGTGGGAATATTGTACTTTGTTTTAATAAATTTAAACTATTACTTTAAATCCCATGATACTTATTATGCAGACTTAGTCTATGTTGACTACACTGGGAAAGGCCAGAGAGCCACATCTACTTGATAATATGAAACAGATCCCATCTATTCTCAGCTCTGGCGTACAAGTGCACTTTGCTATGGAGAACAGAGTCTGGGTTCCAGTGCAACATCCCCTTCCAATCAAAGCAGCCCAGCCAAGTGTCTGGGTTGTATTATTTCTGTATTAAAGAAAATTTTTTCCTTTTCTTTTTTTTTTTTAAATGAAGATTGGACTGTGCTTTTCCATTCACGCACTTTCATCAAGTCTTTTCTCTCCTCATTGTCCTGCAGCTTTCTAACTGTTACTAAAACTTTGATCTCTGCATCAATAACGGAAGACAAGTTGGAGGACATCAAAAGTTATATGGAGTGTTTTCCCATTTTAAGTTAACATGCACTTTTTGAAAACAAAAAACATACAAAAAGAGAAGGCTGGACTTGCTACACAAGCATCCTGTGCATCATGCACGTAGTCTTACCTACCATTTCTTACAGTCACAAGGTATAGCCGTCAACCACAACCCTTCAGATATATACAAATGCTTGAAGGGCTTGGAGTCATTTTAAAACAGTGGGGATGAAGGGAACTTATCAGAAGTAAATAAGAATCTTCTTGATATGGATTCTCCCTCTTTCCTGTCAGATACAAGTCAAATTCATACAACCCCTCCTACTCCAAATTGCATTAATATAACAAAATTTGATTTCAAATGAGAATCTCTCTTCAGCAACACTATCATAAATTACAGATTAACTACCAAATCCAGTTATGTTGATTACACATTTCTGTAGTATAACACAGCTGTCCCTAGTCTTGTGTTCACTTTCTATTTGAAAAATGCCATATATGTGGAAAATTCTAGGGAAAAAAAATAGGCTAGTAATGACAGTCCCTCATTTCCCAGTAGATGAGTTAAAAACTTCCCATCAAAATGCTATCCAACCAGAGTGCCAGTTTCCCACATATCCTCCTCCTTCCATGAAAGAGACCAGGTGCAGCCAACATTTGCAGTTATTAGGAATTCAAGATTAGCATTGCGAGATTCCATAAGCTCTTCTTACAGAGCTAGTGAGTCTACCAGCACTACACTGAAAATGAGAATGAGACAACTTTTAACTGTTCACTGAACATCGGAACATTTCGGACATACTGGAATAACTTAAATACTCTAAAACTAAACAGAACAGCAAAACTTGACATGTTAATGTTGAAAGGTCTTGGCTATTTTTTGTTCCAAGTATGTTGGATACAACTGAAGTCAGTACGTTTTGCCAACATGTAATCAAGAGCCTCATTTGAAAGAGTTGTCAGGGTTAATGTACAGATATGGAAAAAGATAGAAAAATAAAACCATGATAAAATTTTCTTTGGAGCCAAAACAATTTGGGCATAAATACTGTGAACAGACATATTTCCTTCTAATGAATAGCCCATCTCCGAGTCAAAAGATAATACTTTTAGAAGTTTAGAGCCAACGTTCATTTTAAAGAAAGGTGCCTTATGGCCTGAAGTCACTTGATCACATCTCAATTTGCCCAAGGTTTGATATTGCCCAACCTTCTTTGAACTGGGATACAATAACCATTGTATATGCACATAGATCAAACTCAAAAGAAACCCCTCCAAATACGTAAAGTGTAATCAACTGTTTCAAAAATCATCTCCCATTCAAGTCTAGTCTGAAGTACCAAGGCAGGCAGGAACATCAAACTACAATACTGACTAACACACTGCAGAGATCAGCAGCAGTGCTACAGGTCCCTTCTGACAGGCATTAGGGCATTTGGAGAATATCTGTGCCTCCCAAGGTGATTGTTTCCTAAGAAAAACAGTGTCAATAAATCTTCACCTGCACACAGATACTGTATAAGGTTCATTCAAGTATTTCCTTTAGGAAACGGACAGTGGAAGGACACTTTCAACACTTAAAAAGTTCATTACATCCTGCTTGTGCTCATGCGTGCTTTGATCAATAAGTCTTCCAGTCACTTAACAGTCCTCAGGCTGATGTGCAGTTTAGCAGCCCAATTAGCGAGCTTCATCCCAGATGATTCTTCCTTGTTAGAGGGCTCCTTCTCAATCCATTCCTTTGGAATTTTTAATTTTAATATTTTACCTGTGAAATTAGAATTCACTATCATTTGACAGATATTCTAGACAGACGTTTCAGAAGCTTTCTTTTCAGTCTGCCAGCACACCTCAGCTCAGATCTGTGTGTCCTGCTATCCCACCTAAAGTTTCGCATTAAGTATGGCCAGGCAACCCCCTTGATTTCATTTGTGATCAAAGCTGGATTTGAACCCAGGTTTTCAGAGCTGAAAGGCTAATGGAGTAACCGAATATATCTGATGCCCAAAACAGTCTCTTTGCCACAGTATCCTTACACTTCCAAACTAATTCCTCAATGAAATGCATGAACTCAGAGCAGGTCCAGTGTATTAACTAGTCTATTTTTTTCTACTTTGTTCAAGAACCATAAAATCCCAAGTAGGAGTGGGACTCCAAATTCAACTGTTATTTTACAAGATTTTCAGAAAAGCAAAGCTGATGGGCTCAGAAGCCAACTTATGATGGCAAAAGGAGACTGGAGTTTCTTAGTCTGGGACTTGCTTTTGTTTTCAAAGAGACAGGAGAGGCTGCAAAAACATACTTTTCTCCTTGCTCTGTTATATGTTCATTATGCACAGACCACTTTCAGAAAACCATTGTCAAACATGCCTCACGTGGCAGCCTTCACATTGCTTACTGTATTATATTCATTCATCAGTTGTTCATAAGGCACAGAAAGTTCTAGTTCATTATTGGTAAAGGTAGATTCATCAGAGGATGGGAATTTTACCAGTTTTTTTGCAGTTTCAGACTCCTCTGCAAGATTATCATCCATGGAGGATTTTGAAGTTTCTTCATCATCTGAGATATCTTCCTCTTCATCATCATCTTCATTTACAAATGTTATATTGGCATTCTCAAATATTAAGGGTCGATAGTCTCTGGAATCCCACACTTCGCCTTCTTCTTCGCTAATCCTGTCCAGCTGGTTTACAAACATGGTTCCTTCGAGAGGGCTGTCTCCAATACGTTTATCATGCAGGTGTCTCAGTACATGACCATTCTGAATGTCCAGGGAAGTCTCATCATACTCAAATGACTCTGTCTTTGTGTAAGTCACCTGAACATCTATACTGGCATTCATTTGTTTGGCATTTTCTACTATAATCATTTTGTCATTGCTTGTTTTCAGGGCCTTCTTCCCAATCTGCTTTATAAGATCATTGTAGGTCTCTTCCTTCTTTGAAAGAAAGCTGAAAATGTTTACATCCTTTGAGGTACCCATTTGAAGGGGTTTTTTAGACCGAGGATGGTTGTCAAATGACTCTTTTCTTTTTTTCCTCCGTTTCTTGATTGCTTTGTGGACTTCCACAAACATACTGACCTTCCAGTTAACAAAGAGTGAAAGCCAAGCTAGTCCCAGATAGATCCATAACTCCACAAAATATCTGTAAAGGGCATGATAGTTTGCATCTGGATTTACACCTACAAGGAAGAAAAAACAAAAACATTACTGAAAGAAGACTCATAGCTGATAAACTTTTGAAGTTATGACCCTGAGAATTACTCCCTTCCACACAGATAGAGCCTGGTTGTTCAAACACTGCTCTGAGAGGTAGCAAGTGGTGATCTGAAAGTCTTCTGACAGAAAAAGTTGATCTCACATCTTCCACTTCCTGCGGCCGCATGGACCACTGGACTAACAACAACAACAAAAAGGCAGCATGTTTATCCTCTCCCTATAAACTAAGAAAGTAAATTTTTTCCTTTTTCAAAATTACAAGTCATCTCCCTGCCATTGAGGTATGTATATATCTGCCTTCCTTGAGAAACAGATCCAGAATTCCACTTGCAAGGACCATCTCCGAAGCCCTGGACAAGCCAATGGATTTTGGAGAGGGAAAGGGTTTAGGAGAGAGACATGAGTATGCTCAGCATTTCCCACTGACTAGTTTTAGAGAGCTTCAGAAAGCATAGCCCAGTACCTACACATCCTGCTTCGTACACTGGATCCTATCCAAAGTGCATAACTACCATGGTGGACAGGATAGCTCTTTGCCAGACATAAAGACCTGGGGCACCTGAAAGATTTAGGAACTCTAGAACCTGGCTGCAGACTTGCCCAGTAAAGGCCTTAGGTATGTATACCAAGACTGAAGAGCCAGATCTAGCCCACTGGATCAGCATCCAGCATTAATTGAAAGTTCTATTCAGCAAAATGCTTTGGAAAAGCTTAGAAAACATCTTTTCAAATTAGATTGGAAACAGAATTGCCACATCATGCATGTAATGAAATAATACATAGAATACAATTACTGACCAGCAACAAAATCTCCAAATCCTATGGTGGTGATTGTGATGAATGAGAAATAGAGGCCTTCAATGTAATTCCATCCTTCGGTCACCATAAAGACAAAGGGAGGAATAACCAGATGGACCAAGACACCCCAAACAATGAAAATAGCCGTGCATGTAATTTGTGCTTTCCTCTGTAAAGAAAAAAGACAAGAAAAGTCAGGGAAAGATCTCAACATTTTCTTTTCCTATCCATGGCACCAAGAACTACCTGACAATACCAGACATTTCAGATTTTTGTGCTAACAATTCAGCTACTGTAATTACAAGTCACTAAAACTGACTGAAGTAAACACACTTTTTTTCCCTGTTAGGCAGAACTCTCTATTGCTACAACTACTTGCTCAAAAAGTTATTTTCTCCTAGCTTTCTTTCACACTCTTGAAAAGTTTAAAGCGTCCCTGATATTTTATAAATAGGCATGGCATATGGACATAGCACTGTAGTTTAAAAAGCAGTTGGTACCTCTAACTTTCCTTTTATTCATTTGAATATAGAAGGCTAGAAGTGTTTTAAGATGCTTCTCTCCTATTCCTGCCTCCTTCCCTTTGCCACTCATGCAACACCCATACAAACCTGCATGTGCACATGCATTTCACTATTATTTTCTGTACTTGCCTCTCAGGTGCTAAACCAAGAAAGTTCTTGCTCTGTGTCTGAAACCAGGACCCAAACCAGTCCCACTGTCCTTCAGGCACTACAGCCCTGCATTGCCTCCCATCTCTGTGCAGAGTTGGAACTGGGAACCCACTTGGAGTAGAAGAGGGGGAGGGAGGGAAAAAACCCCAACAAACCACCACCAAAAAACCCAACAAAATGTCACAAATAAAAACCCATAAGCCAGTAACTCAGAACAAAACTGTTATTTTCCAGTTGGTTCACTGCACAGCAGGAAGTGCTCATGCTAGCATACAGGCAGGTGGGAACAAAGCAGGACAGCTTATTTCTGTGCCTGATGGGCTTGAATTAAATGTCTGTGAAATGGAGCCTCACCTACCTTTGTCCTAAAGGTTTCTACTGTAAGGAGATACATTTAGTACTAAAGGTTTCTATGAGATCTCATTTGCTAAAACTTCTTGCAGAACTAACACTTCAGACCCAACCCACTCTTCAGTTATATCTATTCAATGCCATTTGGGAAAATTCATATTTATGCAAGTGTTCCTTTACAAGATGAGCAGGTAACTTCACAAAAGTAAGCTTAATTCATGCATCAAAAATACACAGTTCAAGGGTAAACAAGTAAGGGCCTTACCAGGCTCACTCCTCTTTTCGTCAGGAACTGGCCCAGCCTCTTGGCACGTCCTCCAAAGAACTTCCCCAGCGCACTGATCCATGTCAAGCAGAGAGGAACTCCAAAAAGCCCATAAAATATGCAGAAGAGACGCCCAGAGGGTGTCTTTGGTGAAACATTTCCGTAACCTAAAAGAGATAAGTATGTGCTCCGTCTGTTCTTGTTCTTGTCGAAGTGAATTCAAGGCAATTCTACCCATGCACCAAACAACAGTTTGGGCTCCTGCTGTATCAGACAGACGATCGCTACTTCACCTGTAATAGCTTTAGTTTACTCCAGCTGCTTGTCTTCTGAGTCTGGATGCCTAGCAATCCTACTCTAGCAAACACATATTCCATTAATGCAAACCGAGAGGGTTACTGCACTTTCTTTCCTAGATTCTGTGCATCTTTTTCTTGACAAGATGGAATAAATATGAAATACAGCTCATCTTAAAACTTCTAATATGATCCCTCAACCTTAAGCTGCACTGTTAAAAACTCGATTGATTCAATTTTACAGTACAAAAATCCAAAATTCATCCTGAAGCCAGCTGCCACCAAAAAGAGCCACTATACACATTTAACTTGTGGTCTGGTACCTTTGCAAGGTAAGAGCTTGTGAGTTAAGTGCAAAGCAAGGAATTGCGAGGTATTTCATCCAGATTTAGTTCTTTGCTGATCATAGAACCCAAGAGGGCATTACAGGCTCAGGCTCTAAAATCACCAGCCTATTTCCTGAACTTCTGCCAGAGCTTTCTTATTTAGGTGTTATTGACTTCAGTGTTTTGTCTTAAATTATAATATAAGCTGGGTGTTGTGAGTTTCAAATAATAAAGAAAACCACAGTACTGCATATAGTTAAATAGATTTCTTTTTCTGTACACATCCAGCCCTGTCTGGTTATTTTGTATTCCCTTTTTTTTTTTTTTTTTTGCTTCTGCATTGTAGGTGTAGCAAGTGTGTAACAATACCATGTAGCAAAGATATTCCTGTAAAAGCAGAAGGCAGATGATGCAGAGTTCTGAAAATCTAGATATCACAGGAGGAAGAAGTCTTTCCATGCAGAGGGTTTTACAAGCACAAATCAGTACTGATACTTAAAAACCAGTTGTTCTGCTTCACCTTTTAAGAGACTCATAAAAAGCCCAGATTGTTCTGCAAGCCAGGATCACCAATAATTCAGTAGTTTAAGAGGATGCATGTGCGTAACAGGACACCTATACCAAAACCTCATATGCGCTTACTTAGGCATTGGTTTAATGGAATGCTTTGTTATGTTTTTGTTTGGGGATTTTGTTATTTGTAAATTAAGGTGCATGAATCAATGGAACTGGAATGACACGAGTCACCCCCAAGCACACCTTAAATCCACTACTTATTGGAAAGGCACACTTCTCTCTTCTTCAAACCCACAGAGAGAGTGCCCAAACCCTCATTTTTGACTCTATGACACTGCAGGTGAACATGTACCTTAAACAACTCCAGCCATTGGGACTTTATTCACTGGCTAGCCTGACACAGAAATGGAAGAGAACAAACACACTAGAGCCTACAGAAAACTACAATTAGGAGAGCTGACATAATAAATACTTACCGATTGTGGTGATTACAGTAGCAGCAAAGATCACAGCATTAGGCCAATTCCAGTTGTTGAAAGTATTGTTCCCAGTGATGGCAACTCCCTGTCCAGCAGCATCTGACACAATCTGTAAGGAAATAGTTTACAGTCAATCTTGGAAAATCCTGGCAGCCTAAAAAAGAAATGTGTTTATCCCTCTCAGGTTTTCACCCTTTGCTTATACTTTCAAAATAATCAAGATTTTTGTGAATCCTAGCCTAATATATTCATTGACAATAATTTTATGAAATACTGAAAACTTGCTTTGCATAAGAAAAAGTAATGCAGGTGTTCTGACGTTTAAATAGGGAGGTTAATTAGATAAACGTTTACTTGATTCACTAGTCCTAAACCAAATGGATCTCTTCCAGAGACCAAACATACGCCTCCAGAGTGAACTAGCATTTAACCTCCAATGCAGATCTTGAATTTGGGTTAATATTAGGGCCATCATTAGAACTACTATCCATTTCAAAACACTGTTACATGCCTCAGCTTGACTTGGGCACGTGCAGGATGTCACAGAATCCTTGGCAAAGCTAGTGCAGATTCTTGTTAATTCACCTGCTGTGCCTGGCAAAGTCAATCCATCTACAAGCCAACAGTAAAACTTCGCATTTCAAAGACAGAGAAATTACCACTTTCTCAAAACATTTCATGCAACAGGATTCCAGTCCTTGCCCTTGAATCAGACCCTTTTCTCCTCTCAGATTTGAATCTAGTATGTCATGAATGCAAAGCACTCATTACAATGTTTCTGGGAAGTTAGTGAGGTCCTTAGTAAGGTCATTTCCACGGATTCTGCAAGTCAAGTTTTTAACAGCTGGTGGAATCTTCATGTGCTCAAGGATTCTTAACCACCTTCACCTTTTGTAGGAAGGGACTTGAAAGATCTAGCTTCCCCACCTTTATGAAAACTACGCTGTGGAAAACGCATTGACGAAAATCCTAATTACTATTTAGTGCAGAAAGTGAAAGTTTCAGATCAAAACCATGCATCTTGATGATTCTGGCATACATTTCTACCTCCCCGAAGTAAAAGAAAAAAAAAAACTTGATTTACTGTGTTCTCTCCTGGAAATCTTTAGTTATTTAAATCTTCCCTCTGTCACTTTATGATGCAGTTAAAGCTTCCCTGGGTTCCTCCGCTTTTTTCCCTTCAGTGTAAACAATGAACAAAAATCTGAGTCTACATCCATATACAGGAGAGGTAAAGATACCTTCAAATGTTGACTCATAACATTATCACACTTTCTCTGTTTCTTCCTCAGTAAGGGTTGAATACAAAAACTATCTTGAGCTAAATACCTAAAAAAATTGAGGCAATACACTTTAAAAAAAAATAAAATTAACATGACAAGTGACATTTATCTTAAACTGACAAGAACTTACAGATGTAATTACAACCTGCTCTTCCTTCCCCCTCCCCTTTTCCTTCCTTTCTACTTGATTAAGATCTGATCTTGGACCCAGCAGAGACTCAACACAAAGTTCAATCACTACCGAAAACATGCACAAGTTAACACAGGTTTTAATTATTCTTGAGACTTATTACATATCACCACCCTCCTACTGTAAGAAAAATGCCCTCAAATGAATGTATTGTGCATATAAAAGATGCAAACAATGTAATTAAAAATGCACTTTCAACACGCAAGCTGCTACAGAAGATAAAAGGAGAAGCATTGAAAGTGAAGAAAGGTACAAACTGGATTTTTTTTCCTGCTGGCAAACTCAAAGTGTGTGGAAAACAGCATGCAGTGTCTTTCCAAAGTCTACAGGCTCTGGACAGAAAAGGATAGAGTTCTCACCAAAGCACTCACTTATCATAAGGAAGTGATGTAGAAATGAGAAATAGCTCAAAAACAGGCAGGTCAAGAGCAGGCAAGTAAACACACAATGACACCTGACTTACAAACAAACAAAAACAACAAAAAAAGCCTCCACAAAAACAAAAACTTGCAGCAACTACAATGTATCACAGTTCATCTGAGTAGAGTCCAATTAAAGTAACATCACTCATTTCGGCTCTGGTCTGCAGATGAACTTCCTAAAAGTTCCAAATTACATTCAAAATACCTGACAAACACAATCTGTTCTCTATTATCCCCGAGAAGATGGCTTGACTTCTTCCACTGCTTAAATGCTATACCAAACACCAGTTCTCCAGTCATTTTCCATTCCATAAGCACACTTGGATTTATTTTTGTTCCAGTGGTTGTTTCCTCACAGAGCAACTGATCTCATAAGAGACACAGTGAAGTATCTGTTTCCATTGTCACCGGGCCATAATCTCATTGCTTTACTCCACCTTCGGTCTGATCTAATGATCTCAGTTTCTCAGTACATACACTTATGTGAAGATCTGCCAGCATTTGAGGAAAGGAGGTGTGAAGGGGGCCCAGATCTGAGGGAAGAAGCTGCTGGGCTGAGTAGCACCCAGCTGCTCTTCACACCCAGGCAGCTAACATTCTGGGGGAGAGATGGACAGCTCTCCAAGTTATACGAACTCTTTGTATAGAGAACCACAGATAATACTCCAGACAAAGCCACCACCCTCTCCCCATCCCTATTCACACAGAGCTATTGGCTATTTGCACACAGTTATCTATGATCTATGGTCTAGTCTTTTAAGTTCCTTTATACCTGCCATAAGCCTGAATGCACTATATGCATCCCAGCTGCAGGAACAAAGATGGTCACAAAATAATCTTAGTTAGCTTTGGTGCAGTGGGAAATAAGTAGCTGCTTTCCAAGCAGCATAACTTTTGCCCATACTGAAATAATCATATATTTTGGCTCCAACAAACAATGTGAGTGGCCACTATACAACTGAACAGCAAAAAAAAATTTTTTTTTTCTTGGCAAATCTTCTAGGCAATGTTGGAGATGCCTTTATTTTCATATACTAGGATACAGAATGCCCCAAGTTGCCTGTGCTTTATTTCTTAAACTACAGAAAATTTCCTCCAAAAAGTCTTTGGGTTGGAAAATAGGGGGCAAGGAGGGAGAGGAAGAAGAGAAGGAAGGTGTGTTCTTAATATTTTGAAATATGTCATTTAGTAACTACCTTCTCAAGTATGCCCAAATGTAAAAGCTGAAAATAGTTAACTAAGTCAGAATTTACGCATAATCTGAAATCTCATCTCATGACAGTTCATACTAATAAAGGCAGGACTTTATTTTCTGTTAAATTACTTTTGCTTCACAGGAATCAAACCCCCTCTTCTCCCTCACTCCTCACTACCCCAATTTTGGATTTTTGCAAAGGAAAAAGGGAAAAAAGTTCTAGAGACTCTGATGTTACTGCTGAAAGTTAAACAGACTTGTAACCGCAGAGAGAGATTTAACACACACGAGAAACTAACTACACCTTCTGCTGACATTAACGTAAGTAGAAAAGGGGATGTAATTTGAACATAATCAAGCAGACAATATACCCCATTTGCAAGGTACTTCCCCACTACAAAACCCAGTGATGCTTGAGTTTCCTGGGTTTGGTGACTTTTTTTATCAGCCCTCTAATGACCAGGTTCGCTCCAGATTCACAAGAAATAGTTGTTAAAACCCCTCTACCTTGAGCAAAGGAGAAGAATTTCTCTCGGATGCTTTGGGCAAATGCCACTTGAATCCCCCCTATATGAGTAACTTTAGAGCTGAAAAGTTAAAATTTCCATACAGGTCACACACCATTACTGATTTTAATCTAAGACTTAAGGAGTACGAGAAAGCTGCGATACAGGGTTTGCATAACAAGGAGCAATAATTTAATATTTGGCATGAATCTTTGATACTTTCGTAGGGAATAGCTGGGACTGATAACAATAAGTAATAGGAAAGAGAAAGGACTTTGGGTACTTACAGCCAAATAGACAGATACACTGGACTAAAGACATGAGACAATAAACAGGCTATATAGAAACCAGAGCAACAGATTCTGCCCCACAGGCACCGTATTACACACAGGAAGAATAACCAGATACTGCTCAGTGCCAGGTCTCTTGAAGAGGCCAAAGCCTCCCATGTTATTCAAAGCCTTCCCTGGAGGTCTGACATGAAGTCTAATGGCAGTTTTAAGATTCTCCTAGTGACATGAACAATTCTCTTTTGAAATGCTATTTCCCTGTAAGAAAGGAGACGTAATTGAACTATTAAGCCTGAAATCAGAACAGTGGCTTTCATTCTACTCAACAGTATTACCAGGTAATGCACAATCACAGCTGGCTGCAACATCCAAAAAGAGAGTCCATTAAAGCAATAACTGATGCATCCTGTCAGAACTCGTAGGCTTTGTCCTCACTTCTGATTCTGAAATAACATAGAGTAATTTTGTTTCTTTCTCAAGTCCTTTTATCAAGAGTGTAACAATTTAATGCACAGAAAGCCACCCAGAATTGCAAATATACCAAGCACTTTAGAGACCTTCCTACAAGGAATAAAAATTTCAACATCAATCTCTTTTCACATTGACATCTAAATCTTTTACACAATTTGAAGAAACCAGGCAGTAGTTATCTAATCATGGGTACATACCATACTGACAACTTAGCGAATCATAATAAAATTGTTCAGACTTATAAAGTTCAAATTTATACTGTCAGATGAAACGCATTTACTGCTGTTCATCTTTACGCAGATTTCAGTTTTAACCAAAGCCAGTAGTAACAGGGCAAAACAGGTAGATGAAGTGGTACATGCAGTTGTATGAACAAAAAGCCTAAAGTAACTTCTAAGTCATTTAAAAATACATAAACAATTAAAATTCATGCCATGCAAATTTCACACCCTTTTACTTGTCCCACGTGGATTTTGCAGTTACCTAAGTTTTCTGGCTCCAGCTGTAAAGTTACAGTAGCAGTCAGCTGTTCATAATAATAATAATCATATTTTTAAATGCAATCAAAGTATATTTAATTGCTAACACTTATCTTTCCAATAAAAAACCCCTTGAGTCACATGTCAAGATTCCTGGGCCAGATATACATTACAAAGTTCTGCTTACCTTGATAATATATTGTCTCGGGATTGATTACACGTAAACAAAGAGAAAAGACACCCTCTCAGTCAGTACCCCTTTTGAAGGTTAAATGTCAGTGGGTGGTCACAGCTCGATTGAAAGAACAACTTTTTCAGACTCATTATGCAGACAGGCAGCACAGTGGCCATGGCCAGAAATTCCTTGCCCTATTGGCATGTTGCACTTTGACATCTGCTTGCATATGAAAAGGAGCAGAAGCTATGACACATGCAAAGTCTGAGTTTAAAAGTACTTTATAGCTAGACCAAGCAGTAGATTCAGTCAAACTAGGAATACATTAATCCTGCCTGACAGTTGGCATAGCTCATCTATGGAGTACGTACATCTAGTTTTTAAGCCAAAAATATATATTTAACATAATACTACATTTTATAAGCTATTGTTTTGAATTTCAGTCTGGAGAAAGAGAGAAAAAAGAAACAAAAAACCCAGATATGGAAGGCCACTGGCTTTCATTCTGCACCATAATGTGTCCTGACTGAATGGAAGATACTGCCCATTTTCCTCCCTGAAATATCTTGGCAGCTTGGAGTTGGAGTAAGGAAAGGGAAAGCAAAGCCAACTATGCAACTAATGGTTTTACCAATGCATAAAAAACTATTCCCCCCCCAACTACTTTTCATGTCTAGATATATGAGGTGTATGCGTGTAATGTTTTATTAAAATTTCCTGTTTGAGTTCTTCAAAGCCTTCCTACATTGTTTCACCTCTCTTCTCAACCTAAATTCCAAAGACAGATGCAGTATTTTTGAGAAAATCTTGCTATGCCACAATGCTCATGTTGGTAGCCAGCGACACAACGTGGCAGAGTTGCAGAAAGCCAAGAGAATACACATACGGTTAAATGATTTCTTCAAGGCAGCAGAAGGATCAGTGATTGCAATGTCATCTTTAGGACATTGCTGCTATACACGTGTCTGTGCACAGAGGGAAAAAAATAATTCTTTAAGGATTAGAATACAAAACCGCACAGAATCTAGAATACAAAACAGCAGCACCCTATTTGGATACACATGTTTCTGCCAGCCACTTGGCACCTGGCACATTTAGTACATAACCAGCTCAAGGTAAGAGTTCTCAGGGAAGGATGGTAGGAACTATCCTCCCCTACAGATCAGCTCAGTCACCAGAAAAGCACACAGTTGTGGTTCCAGGCATCTTTTTTTTCACCCCCAACTCTAGCATAATGACAGACTTACCCTGATTGCTCGCTTGTGCTCAGCAGTTCCCAGCTGACTGAATCACACTGGCGTGTGACCAGGGCCAGCACACAGGACCAAGTGAACAAGCCTTTGGGGCTGCCTTAGCCCCTTGACAGTCTCTGCAGGACGATGCAAACTAGCAGGACTTAGGATAGCTGACCTTTCATTTCCCTCTCAGCATTATCTGTGCTGGCAGCATGAATTTCATGTTTGTCAGGACAAGAACCGTCCCAAACATAAAAAGAAGTCTTTTAGCTGAGTCCTGGATTTCCTACTTCACTTCTGTGGGGAATGGTTTGCGACCTTTTTTGAGAAAGAAAAATAAGACGAGTGAACCACATTGTCTGGGTCTGACAGGCAACACCCTTGTGTCTTGCTAACCTGTGAAAGTTTTACTGTCCTTTACTGACCTATGCAGAGAGTTGGGTGGGAAGGTGGTTGGGCAAGAGGTGCAGGATATGAGTCAGCAGCACCTGCATTAGAGAAGGATGGTGGGAATTAATAAATTCCACATTAAGTGAAGAGGACATCAGTTGGCTGCACAAGTTTGATTCCAGATCAGCTGAGCATACAGGAGTGAGTCCCCAGCTGGCCTATACTAAGAGCTGTTAGGCTCTGCAAGACTCTTGATAATCCCAGAACTTGTGTATAGTCTGTTTTAAGAACCAAAATCCAAGGCAGAAGCAGCTTGTTTCATACAGCAAAATTGGGTTATGGCTAGTAGCCACCCACCATAAGGCCAAAGTTTAAACTGAAGCAAAAAGTAGGAATTGAGGGAAAAATATTAACTTTCATTTCTAAGAGAATACAAACTCCACAAGCTTCATGTTTGGTGTTGACAGATGTAAATAACAAACATAACCAAAAGCATACAGGAAGATTACCCAAAAAGCTGGAGGTCAATACAAGTATGCCGGATTCCTTCTCCCTTATCTTTGAATTGAAATAGAAAAATTAAAAACAAACCATGGAAAGCAAGTGTTAGTCCCTGTGTTTACATTCCTACATAGATCAACTACAAATAGTAGGGCATAAGTTTTCCCCTTGCTGTCAGAACCAACCACTTTATAAATGCAGTGCAACTGCTATAGCAAGTAAATACATATTTTGCATTTTTCAACCAACAGTTTAGTCTTAAAATACAGTTCCTACCAAAGGACAAACTTCTGAAAATTCCCACTTGGGAAAAAATCCTGGCAAAATATGGATTCACATACTTCATGGGAGGTTTTTTCTGGCACTAGCAAGATTTTGTCCAGAATGAGATGGTATTTTCACACTCCTACTGATACAGCAGGTAGAATGCTATCTTGTCACTTCTCCACGCTCTTTGGAGAAAGGAAAAGTTAAAGTTCTCCCTTACTCATTTTTTTTAACTGCTTCAACTTATCAAACAAACTTATTGTTTGGGGGTTTTTATAAAAGTTATATAAATTTGCTAAAAGTGACTTTAAATGATCCCCTAATATCTTGCAGCATGCAAAATAGAAAGGTATATGCATAGGTCAAATGCACTGTTATATACCACATTTATCCAAAAGGTTCCAAAGCAAGATTGAACTTGCTCTGCAGAGAAAGGGTAGCTGATCTTGTTGAGTCTTCGTTTACCAACTTCTTAGTGTTTCATTCTATTCATGCAACAGTGCTTCTCAATGCATAAATGAATTACAGAACCAAGGCACTCTATTGCTTCCCCTTCATTATGCTTCACTCTGGTCTATCAGCAACTTGGACCTCCACCTAAGCAGACTGTTTCTTACCTAACTGAGCCTTCAGAACATGCCACTTCATACAAATCTGTCCCTATATCGAAGCTTGATATTTAAGGAATGCATGTGAACACATGCCTGGTTTTCACTTTGCATAGTTTTGTGATATAACAGGACAGCAGACCAGACATCATTTATGGCCGTTAATTTAGAATACAGCAATCAGGGTTGTAAAAATACCAAATAATCCAACAAGGGGGTTTTATGTGTTTCTTGGTCTTGACTTCTTAATTTTATTTTATTTTTTTTAAAGCAGCCTTGCTAGTTTTATTAGATGGAGAAAGCTCAGAATGGGAAACCTTGTCCTTTACTGGACTTTGAAACCAGATTCCAACAAAAGTAATTAAGTATATGCTATGAAGAAAACTGTAGATTAGAGCTCCAGATCCCTTCGAATTTACTGATTAGCCAGTGTGGAACAGGCTGTCTAGTAAGAACACCTGAAGATCACAGAACCAAACACAGTTAAGACAAGAAACTACCAAACACAGAGATGTATAGAAGTCATCTTCAGCAGATGGAAAATACTCTTGTCTAAATAACTGCATCACTGTGCTGTAAAGAAAACCTGTGTACATCCTTCAAAGGACATGACTGAATTTGAAGAGGGACTAGAAAACATTTTTATCTTAATCCTACAGACATACTTTTACACTTGAAAATATTCACTATTTAGTATAATTCTGAGGAAGCTTCATTTGAGGTTTATTTAGGTGCTCAGAATTGAGGAAGAACACTGACATATTCCAGAGCAAACTGGAACCGCGCAACATGAGCTCCCAGATATCTCTGCAAAAGACTTTTTTGGATAAGCCAACAAATTCCTATGTGCACCTGAAGTTCTATCAGGTTAGCTGTTCTTTTTACAATTCACACTACCCAATCCCAGAATAACCTGTATGTACAAAGAGGATTTAAACAACAGCATCCTTGCTATGAGTTAGTGCATGTACTGGGTTTCTGCGGCTAGGTTTTGGTAGGGCAAGGGCAGGGGCTATAGTGGTGGCTTCTGTGAGAAGCTGCCAGAAACATTCCCCACGTCTGGCAGAGCCAATGCCAGCTGGCTCCAGGACAGACCTGCCACTGGCCAAGGCTGGGTCAGTCAGGAGTGGTAGTAACACCTCTGTGATAATAGATTAAATAAGGAAAAAAAAGTTATTGCACAGAAGTAATTGTGGCCAGAGAAGTAAGAAGTGAGAATATGTGAGGAACGACTATGTAGACATCAAGTTCAGTGGAGAAGGAGGAGGAGGAGGTGCTCCAGAGGTGCCCCTGCAGCTCGCAGCACAGTCCATGGCGAAGCAGTTGTGCCCCCGCACCTCATAGAGGTCAAAGGTAGCACAGAGATCCACCTGCAGCCTGTGCAGGACCCCACACCAGGCACGTGGATGCATGAAAAGAGACTGTGAGCCTGTAGGAAGCTCGTGGTGGAGCAGGCTCCTGACAGGGACTTGAGGACCCATAGGGAGAGCAGCCCATGCTAGGGCAGCTTTCCTGGTAGGACTTGTGGCCCTGTGGGGGACCCACGCTGGAGCAGCCTGTGCCTGAGGGACCGCACCCGGTGGAAAACTGGCCCACACTGGAGCAGTCTGTGAAGAACTGTTGCCTGTGGGATGGCCTCATGTTGGAGAAGTTCGTAGAGGACTGTCTCCCATGGGAGGGAACTCACGCTGGAGCAGGGGAAGGACTCCTCTCCCTGAGCAGCGGCAGAAACAACCTGTGATGAACTGAACATAACACCCATTCCTGTCTCCCTGCACCGCAGCGGGGAAGAGGTAGAACCTGAGAAGGAGGGAGGGNAGAAGTAATTGTGGCCAGAGAAGTAAGAAGTGAGAATATGTGAGGAACGACTATGTAGACATCAAGTTCAGTGGAGAAGGAGGAGGAGGAGGTGCTCCAGAGGTGCCCCTGCAGCTCGCAGCACAGTCCATGGCGAAGCAGTTGTGCCCCCGCACCCCATAGAGGTCAAAGGTAGCACAGAGATCCACCTGCAGCCTGTGCAGGACCCCACACCAGGCACGTGGATGCATGAAAAGAGACTGTGAGCCTGTAGGAAGCTCGTGGTGGAGCAGGCTCCTGACAGGGACTTGAGGACCCATAGGGAGAGCAGCCCATGCTAGGGCAGCTTTCCTGGTAGGACTTGTGGCCCTGTGGGGGACCCACGCTGGAGCAGCCTGTGCCTGAGGGACCGCACCCGGTGGAAAACTGGCCCACACTGGAGCAGTCTGTGAAGAACTGTTGCCTGTGGGATGGCCTCATGTTGGAGAAGTTCGTAGAGGACTGTCTCCCATGGGAGGGAACTCACGCTGGAGCAGGGGAAGGACTCCTCTCCCTGAGCAGCGGCAGAAACAACCTGTGATGAACTGAACATAACACCCATTCCTGTCTCCCTGCACCGCAGCGGGGAAGAGGTAGAACCTGAGAAGGAGGGAGGGGTAGGGGGAAGTTGTTTTTGAGATCTATTTTGCTTTTCATGATACTGCTCTGATTTTGCTACATATAAATGAAATTAATATCCCCAAGTTGGATCTGTTTTGCCTGTGATGGTAACGGTGAGTGATTTCTCCCAGTCCTTAGCTCAGCTCATGAACATTTCTCTATATTTTCTCACCCCTGCCCAGTTGCAGAGGGGAGTGATAGAGCAGCTTTGGAGGGTGTCTGGCATCCAGCCAGGGTCAATCCACCACAGTGTACTACTGCATACAGACTCCATGACCTTCCAAAAATGTGTGTGTGTGAACTTTTTCAAAAGCACTTGTGTTTGGATGCAATGCTACGGTAAATAAATANCGGTGAGTGATTTCTCCCAGTCCTTAGCTCAGCTCATGAACATTTCTCTATATTTTCTCACCCCTGCCCAGTTGCAGAGGGGAGTGATAGAGCAGCTTTGGAGGGTGTCTGGCATCCAGCCAGGGTCAATCCACCACAGTGTACTACTGCATACAGACTCCATGACCTTCCAAAAATGTGTGTGTGTGAACTTTTTCAAAAGCACTTGTGTTTGGATGCAATGCTACGGTAAATAAATACTGTCACGACTCCCTATCTTTATTAGGCTAGCGGCTTAAAAATCTGTCCTGACTTTGAAGAAGAGAACTTCTTCCTAACTATTACGCCAAGTGGAAAAAGAGTTGTCCCCCACTTTCTCCCAGGCATTGATGATAGGACTTTTCTACCCTCTCTCTGGCATCACTATTTTAACACACTACCAATCATCCATGTTAAACAATGTAGAAAGTTCTTCAGTGGACTAAGTCTCAAAAGGAACAGAGTTACAGTTTAAATTTCAGTCTGGGCTTTTTGGTTTTTTTTCTCCTGGGTTTTGTTTTACCCTTCTGCAAGTGCAATGTGTGTGGGGAAACAACACTAAAATGATAAATTTATAATAGAAACCAAGCATTGAGCTTAATTAATCTATAACTGCTGTCATTCACAAACCAGCAAAGAGAGGAAATAACTGATTGAACATGCACAGGGCAGTCTCATTAAAGACAGTACTACAGGCACAAGCATCTCTTCTTGCCTCTGTGTTCTCTTACTCTATTTGCTTCCTAGTTGGCAAAATGAATAAGGATAGAGAATGCACATTTGTCACAGACAGAAACACTTGCTATTTCCGTCTTCTAAGTGCTCATCTGTTTTCTTGTTTTTCAATTACAATTTAAACAGACTAAGTGATCCTTTAGAAAGGCAATCTGTTAATTAACCCATATTGGGCAGCACAAATCACGTTCCTCAAGCACAATCTCAATTTATTATCCAGATATATGTCTTATCAGACAGAGACAAGAAGTGGGTGAAAGGTTTTTACATGCAAATTAGAAGACACATGCTCTACCCCGGTTTTAGTTTGTTATATGAAGGCCATACAATAAACCATTAATTTAGATTTATACTTGCTTGAACGTGAGAGACTCATAAAAATTTAATTGTGGCTAATATTTATGAGTGTGGAGGCTTCAGGACACAGTCCAGTGGAAACAATTGGTGAGTTTACAGACAAATTAATTCCACATTATTTTTTGGAAACAGTGACCGTAAATAATTCTGCCAGCTATTCCCTGCTTGGAAAGATGATCAAAATTATACAAAGCATGAGCAGGATGAAACAAGATACGTAAGACTTGAGGATAAAAATCTTGGGCATTCTATAGTGCCAGCATTCAATATATTCAATATTTTTCTCTCTTACTTTCCCCTGCACACACTCCACCCCCTCCCAATTAAAACCAGACATTCATATGCTGACCATTTTAGTAGCTCATATAGATGTAAATGCTGATCATTGCAATGAATTCTACTCCAGCTACAGCAGATCCTTAGGGTTGCTTCTACCTGAAGAAACATTGTCTTAGTATTGCAGTAACATACTGCAAGATTACCTTCTCAGTCAGCACTAGTAATTAGCACCACCACCTTTACTTTCCCTCCAAGGTGGACACAAGCTTCACAAAATATAGTGATATGTTTGAGTTTTACATGGAAAGACACAGCTGAGTAATAAATCTAATCAAGAGAGCTTTTCTGAGGACATGATGCTTCTCAAGATGCAAGTGCACTTTTTTTTCCTGTGTCCCTTGGCATAGAGAACAAAGGCTGCGAGTTTTACAGCTAATTGAAAATATCCTGGGAAATAATCCCCATTGGCACAACTAGCGAATTATCTCCTGTGGGACAAACGAATGGGTGGAGATCAAATTTAACCCTCCTAGCTTCCCAACTTCTGCAATATCTGAAAATTAATAGAAAAACAGTAGTACCAGGAAAGGGTTCCTGGAAATTCTTGTTGTTGATTTAACAACAACTATAGCCTTTGACAAGAGAGAGCAGACTAGCAAAACACAGTTTAAAATTATCTAGTTTCTCTAATTTCCTACTTCACTCTATGCTATGAACAGAATCTCTCCTTCAGTTAGCCTGAAATAGGAGGAGAGTTCCAGGACTTCTGTATATTGAAACTAGACNATAGCATTGCTTCTTTTGAACTATATCAGAATCAATACTGCAAGATCACAAACAAAAGCCATTTACACAAAAACCCAGTTTGGTATAAGAAAAAAAAAAAAAAGAAAGAAAAAAGAGAACGAGTGAAATTAATCTGCCAATTAAAACAGGTTCACAACTATGCAGTAATTGTTAATCAAAGCATTCAGCATGGTGGTGTATATGAACCTCCCTGCCTAAACCAGGATCCAGATTAACAGTGATTGGTTTAGCTAATGTAAATTTTTCTACAATGTGATGTTATAGGTAAGAGTTTGGATCTAAAATCTGTATTACTATTATAATGCATTGGGGAGCATATTTTTGTCCCACAGTAAAATCCTCCTAGCAAGAGAGAAGGAGTTCTTCAGGCAGATGTAGTGTATAAGAGCAAACACTTTCACTGTTTCCTGTGGCTCCATTCAAAGATGTGCAGGAGCTTTTCTTCAACGATGAACATGATGCAGAGTATGCAAGAGAGAAATGGTAAAGAGTAAAACAAATTCCTTGGGAAAAAAAAAATAACTCTACTGATAATAGAACACCAACACTTTTGCAGCACCAGCTTGATTTATAATTTTTCCTGATAGACATCGAACAAGAGTTTAAAAAGGTCTTTAAGTAAGGTTTGAGCAACACAGGACACATATAATTTCCTTTACTGCATATACTAATGGTTCTACAAAGTGGACACATTTCCTTACTGACTTTGTGAAGCCTTATCTTAAGGCTACATTTAAAAGAAGTACAGGTCAAGATTAGTGAGTTTGTAATGATAATTCGCACTTTTTTACTTGTACAAAGTGCTATTCTACTGAAGGTTTGTAGATGGGTATTATGTCTACAGGTACAGACATAACACGTTTCTGGAAACAGAAGACTAATCTGAGCAACCTGGTGCAGTGGAAGGTGTTCCTGCTCATGCCAGGAAGTTTGGAACTAGATGAGCTTTAAGCTTCCTTCCAGCCCAAACCATTCTATGACTTGTGTTTCTGTTTTGTAAAAAGCAAAGCAAGAGTTACATTTATCTTTACAGCTTTCCATCATCAGCCTTTGTTTTACAAAATAGTGTTTTAAAAATAGTCAGTTTAAGACATTTTCAGTCAAAACACACATATGTGTTTTCTAAAAATTCCCTGCATTGTGTGCATGTGTGTTTGTGGAAACCTGTTGTACTCTGCCCAGACCTGATTTGGATAATGCTTATTGATTTCATGGTCTGCAACAAGTCCTGTGTTTTGCATTTTTCCTCTTCCTCATGGAAACTCCCCATTGCTTTCCCAAACTACCTTTCCTGAAAGGAATGCCTCTAGTCTGAGGCTTCATTTTTCACACAGTAAATTCAAGAATAAAGTCACAGAAGGATGGTCAGCCCAAACAGGGCTGGACCTAAGCACACGCCCCTTCTTCACTAAGGCAAGGTGAGGCCAAGACAGCATTGCTCAGGTGACTTGACAGAAAAACTGCGAGTAGGCAGGGCTTTGGAAATATTTGTTGCTCTTTCTATACCATGAAATCAAGCATGCAATGAAGCCCTTAAGGGAAAGAGGAGAACTTAAAGCAACGGCTTAATCAGAAATTAAGCAGTTAGTTGTAAGCTGTTACATGCTGAATTTTGAGGGGTTTTGGTAAATTGAGCCATTACAATTGAATGATTAAAGCTTCCCCTCATTAGCAATCCTTGCTGTACTGCTTCTAACCTTCTCTTTGACATAACAACTGGATGACAGCATGCTTGATTAGTGACCTCCAAGTCCAGATGTGTAAAACCAGAAGACCAGGGGTAAATTACTGTGATAAATTAATTAATTCTGCAATAACTTCACAATGTTTTGGAATAGCATCTATTTTAGAATGAAATATGAAACCAAGTAAGACTTAGGTGGTAAGAGTCCATAAAAAAATTAATTTGAACAGTCAGAGCTCTACTCTAGTCTGCTGTACAAATAGGTGTTACTGTTTCCTCCGGAAAAAAAGTTCTAATCTGTAGGGAAATTAACCTCTTGGAGGCATGTCAATATTTTTACAGCATGCACTGTTTAAGACTTGCTTGTGTATGATGTATAGCATGGACAGTTAATTTTCCTATAAGTCATAATTCATAGGACAAACAATGTGAAGGATATTAATGGAAAGAGATCAACAAGGTTATTTCCTTTTCATGGCTTTCTGCAGAGTTAAATAATAAGTGAAACTCATAATTCAGCAGATAAGTTAACTGGAATTATTTTGTCATTGTGGAATCGAATGCTGAAGCTTACCTATTCATGATACTTGCAGATCCCATGCTTGAATGAATTAATGCTGCTTAACTTTATTTCTCCTTTCTATTTATGTGCAATGGATGTAAATACCAACTGTTTTGAAGAGGTGTCTGGCTTTTTTGACAGGATCATGGCTACAGAATTTAACAGTTGATATAGATTTTTTCCCCTATTAATTTCAGGGCTAAATTCCAGTTTTATGAAGTAGTTAATAAACTATTTTTATGAAAAGCATATTCAGTGCTTTACCAACATTCCCTTGCTCTTGTGATTAATACAATAATAGAACTGTTTCCTTTTCACTTTCCCAAGTTCCACATAGACATGTTTTGAAGACAAATTAACTAAAGGTTACTGCTGCATGAGAACTGCAGCTGTTCTGCAGATGCTGAGTGTCCCAACTTCTCCTTAACCTCCAATTATTCAGAAATCAAACCTATGAGACTATTTCATAGCTTTCATTAATACAGCTTAATTTTGAGGTCTTCCGTGTCAGTGGGCTTACAACACATTTTGCCTTGGATGGGAAAAAAAAAGTATTTCAACAACTTTTATGTTGCATCAGCTGAAATTAAGGCTTTGGTATAATCTATAATAGCAGATTAGGCTTCCTTCCTATCTGAATACATACATGATGACTAATGTAGCCAACTCCCTTTAAAAAAGGGCTTTGGAAAATGCTGTTGTCCCCATTTCAGAGATAAGAAAGTGGAAGCAGAAGAGTCAAGAGTTTAATCAAGACCTCACACCAGCTGGTGACCTGTGTTAGGCAGGGTTAGAACCAGACATATTTGCATGAGAGTCTTGCAACAGAGGTGGTACCGATTGCATAAACACACGGTAACCCATGCAGCAGACAGTTTCCAAAATAATATATTTCAGTTTAGTAGCAATTGATTTAAGTAGATTTAAATGAAACCAAAACAATCCTATTGTAAATAAAAACAGCTTATTGAGAGGCACTTACTAGATGAAGAGGGATTGGACAGAAAAGTTTTGATACTACACAGGAGAAGTAGAAGAGGAAGCTGAGTTTAAAATGAAGCTTCTCCTGTTCCCACCGTGCTTTCAGTATAAGAATAGCTAATTAGAAAAAGTCAAAATACAGGTGATTGAAGCTTGATAGCTTTGCTTACAGAGGCCCAAATAAGCTTTTCAACTCAGTGAATGAATTGCAGCATAAAGTAACTTTCCAATAGAAAGCACACTACACTGTCCTCCATTTATAGTCATGCATTAAAATATGCTCCAAATTAAGAAATTTACAGAAAGTCATGGGTTTTGTACACTCTAAGAACTGTCCGTTTCTTAGGCACTAGGAAATGATGTTAGACTCTTGGTTTCACAAGCACTTTTGTATTTCATCCCTGAACTTCAATACAACTTTAAAGGTCTTGCTTCTCTGAAGTCAAGCTAGAAGCTGCTGCCAAAGTGTGCTAGTAACATCACACACCTCATTTCCTATTTAATAATCTATCTTAAGGGGGGGGGAAAAAGAAAAGAAAAGAAAAAAAGAAAAAGAAAAAAGAAAAAAAAAGAAAAAAAAAAAAAAAAAAAAAAAAAAAAAAAAAGAAAAAAAAAAAAAGAAGGAGGTCCAGGTAAAACAACAATTACTTGTCTGACAGTCCAGTGAGCTTCAACATCAACATGCTACAATAAAAATCTTCTTTGTCCCAACAATATCAGATTAAAAAAACAAAAGTGATCACTTCTGTGGAGCATTTTTAATCAAGTAGACTTTTGAACTGCAGAACAGGATCAAGAAAAAGACACACTGTTGGCTATTAACTCTTTAAGACAGTACCTTTATTAACTCACATTGTTAAGCCAAACAAACAACAAGGTTTCCAGGGTCAACCAAAACCTTTACATAACCTCAACCACACTAGTCTCTCTCTCTGTATCATTCCATCAGGCAGCAGGAGGAGGAGGCAAGGCAAGGCAGGCTTCCAAAGTCAACATGTACAGGATGATTTGGATGAAAAGCAAGGTGATGGGTTTGTATTAAGAGGCGTAACAAGAGGGAAAAATTGGCCACAGAAACCCTATTTGCTTTGAGATTTCTGTTACTATGTATTTAGCTTTATCCAGGGCTTAACCTGAAACAAAATGTTTTTGTGTTACTTGCTATAAATCTCTTCAACCCCAGATTAGCTCAAGACTGATCCTGGAAGAAGACTGGGGAAAGAGTGGAGGCTGCTCTGAACAAATATTTTCAAATATAGAGAAACAGTTATGGCAGGGCAGAAAGAAGTGCAATCAGTAGCTAAGATAAGCTCCCCAGGAAACAGTCTGATCTAGACACTCTCAAACCTGTAACAGCATTGCATGCCTAGTCTATCTTGTTCCTTCTTCTGGGTAAATGAATTAGACTGGCAACAGCATTAGTTTGCTGCTAAGAACTGGCTACGAATCAGAGTATTTCTTAAACACGGTTGTGTCACCATACATACAAATCCCATTTCTGCAGGAACAGTGTAACATTAAAAACCACACGAACAACATGTGCACTGGAACACAATCTTCTGCTATTTTAACACATTCAGCACTATACTACTAAGTACACAGAAGGGGTTTTCTTCCCAAGAGAGCTTCCAACCAATTCTTCAATAGTCTTTTCCATCTCATACCACATTTAGTTCCCGGTCAAAACCCAACAGTAAACAAGTAATTGTGTATATCATGTAGAAAGGGTTTTAAATAAGTGAAAAAGTAAGCTTAGTCAACTGAAAAATCTTTTAGCTTTAAGACCATGCACTCTTCCAGATCCATAAAGTTTCCCATGTCTCCCATGAACACCTGACATGAGACAAGTTGAAGGCAAAGAGTAATGTACCGCATTGATGTGTGGCAGGTAATTAACAGATTCTGTGCCCTGTCACTTCTCAAATGTCCCATCCCTGAGGATGTGTGAAAACCAAACCATTTTGTCATCTTCTTGCAATTGCATTAAAGGAAAGCGGGATCAGCTGGCAGAAGCGCTATAGTTGCTGCCTTCTGTTATACTCTTTTCCTTCCTAGCCCGGATTTCCTGCAACTGACTTCTCTGACCGCTCAGCTGGCATCTGTTACTTTCCAGGAAGCTGAGACAGAAGAAACACTTGCACATTTCTCAGGAGAAAACCCTCAAGCTTACAAGCTGCTAAGACACAAGATGCTACAGCAGTCATCAAAACCACTGAAAAGCTGCACTGACATCAAGAGAATGAGTCTGTCTTCCTAAGATGCAAAGAACTCAGCTGAAAGTACCTAGTCAATGTTCAGTGTGAAACTACTTTATTGCAGTGTTTCTCCACTAGGAAACAAGAAGCAGCCAGCTGTGGGGATGTCTGTCCAAACAACCAAATGTCTGATGGTAGCAGAGCCAAACAACCATTAGTAAAACATATGCAAATAAATCCAAGACACTTTCAAAGTGGGAACTATATTTTACTTCCCTTAAATGTAAGACAAAGACATCTATGCTCATTTCATTAATTAAGTTGACAGCTTTAGGCCCTTACAGACTTTGTAGCAGCTTCACAAAAAAATGCAGTTACCCTACAGTCACAATCTAGTCAAGACACTACCTGAAAATCTATGATTACTGTAAAAAATAATGTAGAGACACAATAAAATTGACTACTGGTTTTGCTGTTACAACAGAATCAACTTCAAAGTTTTTCACTCTTCCTCTCCCTTCTCTTGTCTTCCACCCCAAAAGCCATAAGAAAAAAGAAACCCCACACTGGAAACACGCAAGTACTATTTTAAAAGGACAATTGGTAGTGACACAGGTAAAATGCTTTCAGAGTGCACCAACACAAATAAGAAAGAGTGAAGCATAAACTCCACTCACCTTCAAAAACCCTTGTGCCAACAAGGCAAAAGTTGATTAAGGAACTGCCCTCTGTCCTTCTGCAGTCACGTACACACCACTTAGGCCAGAAGGTTTAAATTCTAACTTAACTGGCAAGTTATCATAGATCAACTATTTAACTTGATTTTAATATATTTGCATTACAGTCTGAAGCTGGTTAACAGCAACTGTAACAAGCTGAGCATGTGGTAGGTTCAGCGTTCCAGCCAGACTAATGCAAGAGAAGCCAAGGGAGAAGTCGATACGACCAATGAGTTTGATTAGACCCCTTCTTTTTATACAGTTGCTTGGCTCCAAACACTTCCCATTTCTTTGGTTCCTGGAGGAGACTTATCAATTTCACTCCCTGCACAGGTCAGAACTAAAATACTTAAGCTGCTGTTTCTCTAGCAGGGGACCACACAGGATTCTTGAGCAACTTTCCTTCAGACTTCTGTTTGCTCTTGTGGAGTGGGTTGGGAGTAGCAGAGAGGAGCAGCAATACGAGCATTTGGAGGTCACACAGAGAAGTCATCACTGATTAATGTGGTATGTTAGCTACCAAAAATCCTGTATCATATCCGACTATGCTTTCCACCTCAGAACCTTCACAACGCTTTGCAGATTTATCTTCAAGTTCCATTGGCTATCACTCACTCACTGCCAGTACCTGACAACCTTATGACTTACTTTGCAGTCCAAATGAATGTTAGCTGTTGTCTTTGTTGTTAAGAAGGACCAGAGTTCAGAGACCTGTGATAGGTGTAACTGGGACATTTTTGAGCCTGTTGCAACCTCAAAGAGACACACAGGTCTGGGTTTTGTTCCTCAGCAGTTGGAACCAGCTTACACAATATTTGCAAGATGCCGGCACAGAACAAAGTCAATTTAGTATTTACCAGTTTGCTCAATCACAATCCGTGTCTACCTTTTCATTAAGGCAGAAATATTGCTACAGATCAGCCAGTCTGTAGGATTATTGACCCCACAGTAGGGGTTAAAAAATAGGTCCATCATACAAAACACTACAGATGTACATATAGTTAGAAAACAATATTGATTTCAGATTCAATAGAGGCTACAGAGGCTATGATACACAATCTATTAGTTTCCTACTCCCTTTTTATCATTCACATTTCTTTCTCTTATGAAAACAATGTATGAGGTTTGATTTAAAAACATTTTGGAAGCTATTTTGCACCTAAGAGTGCCTTCAATCCACTCAGGTTCACACAATACAATGCATTCCTTACTGATTTGACTGTCAGTAGAGCTACTATGGCAAGGCATGCCTAGGAGGGATCTCTCCTGCCTACATGTTGGTAAGCACATAACTAAAACAGTAAAATTTAAGAACTCTAATATAAAGACATGATAAAATAACATGGGTGCACACAGAAAACAAACAGCCACCCTGCAGTTCCCTGGTGTTTTAAAGAAAAGACCTAGTAATGCTAGAACCAGCAATGTTGATGAGGGACCTTAATCAGAATGAAGACATTAAATAAAGGACAATAAAGTTATGCTTTTAAGCCTAAGCCATCTCTTCAGGAGATAAAACTAATAAAAATGCTGTGTGAGTCTTGCATGCTGTATTTTAAAGGCTCAATCTGCCTCTGAGCATGACTCTCCTGAGGATATCTGCAGCATCACAGGGGCTTCAGGTATTACCACAGTGGGCTTTTAATTTAACTGAAAAATGCAACTCTTCTCCTGTTACCACATTCTGTTACATGCTACAGAGCAGACTCAGTTTATGATGTGAATTCATTTTGGACTAAACAAAACCTAAAGACATACTCCATGAAGAAATTTAACTACGCGTTCATAGGTCATACTGGAGCCAGGACAAAATAAACCCCCTGATCAGCAGGTCTATACACCAAAGTGCAAAAGCATTCTCCTTTGCTCCCCAGCTGATCAGATTTTTGGCTGCCACTTGAACTCAGCTTGCTTCTGGTTGTATGTTACTGTGTTGACATCTACTTGCAGTACGAGCAAGAAGTATGATTGCTCTGAAAGTCAACAGCATTGAGTGAAAAGCAAAACAAATCATTATGTTTAATTAGTATTAATAGCAAAAACAGCAATTTGTTTTAAAAAAGGAAGTCTGTACAAAGTCATCATTACACTGTATCTCACTGGCTGCTGAAGGTATCTTGCAATAACTGTACATACAGTACAAACCAAGGCAGGGGTTCCAAGACGTTATAGGACAACAAGCTGTGGATAACTCACAAATCTGCTTGAATGCCATGGTCTCTAGAGCAGACCTTGCCAAAAAACACACCTAGTAGCAGAAGGTAACATGTAAGGTAACACAAACATTCAGTTCTAAGGTAACAGAAGGGCAACATACTAGAAAGGATTAAGTTCATAACAGGAAAAAGGAAGGGCCCATAGCAGGAAAATTATAACTTCTGATCGATTACTATTGCTCCATCAGCAGAGAGAGTTGCAGTGCATGCACTATCAGCTTTGTTTAACTATGTTCCAAGACAGTTCAAACAATTTAATCGTTAAACAGGGGAAAAGAGGGGGGGAAAAAAAACACAACACAAAAGCATGCCTGCTTACATTTGATTTTGTGTGTACAAACACACAGAGAAAAGCTGTGGGATAATGCAGTTGGACATCAGGAGGAATTTCTTCACAGAAAGGGTTGTTAAGGATTAGAATGGAGTGTCCAGGGAGATGGTAGAGTAACCATACCTGACGGTGTTCAAGACATGACTGGATATGGCACTTGGTGCCATGGTCGAGTTGACATGGTATTGTTTTGTCAAAGGCTGGACGCAATCTCAGAAGTCTTTTCCAGCCTAATTGATTCTGGGATTCTGTGCTGCCTGTCCTCAGTTCTTTTCTCCTAATGTTGCAGTAGCAATACCCATAACTCTTATTCAGAGGCATCTTAGTCAACTGTTGACAGTGGTCCAAAATTTTCATCTCAGTTCATCCCTGCTGACTTCAGAGGACGCATTATTAAAAATATAAATTTGAAAAACCTAGCGATACCTACTTCTCAGGCATAGGCCTTAATTTACACTGTCAAATTATTATATGAGAGCTATTAGATGTAGTCATTAACAACTGTGCAGTTACAGATGCTTCATTGGAAGTCACTTGTCCTTGTCTGACAGCTCCTCAGCTTTACTTTGTTCAGCCTATGAACAAGGTTTAGTCTTGGAAGGAACAAGTCAACTGGCATTTCAGCTAATGAATTCAGTCCCTCATTTATCTCCCCCACCTCCAATACCTTGGATGAAGGGGATCAGGAAGTTAAAGATCAAACAAACAAATTCAAGTAAGTCTATAATCTCACTTATACATCTCCTGAAGAGCACAGAAGGAAGAGTTTATGAAAAATATGTCCCTATAAAATTTACACTGAAAAAAAAAAAATCACTCTACAAAGTATAAGCAACATTAAATGTTAAACTAACAAAGAGCATTTAAAACCTAGTTCAAGTTTTATAGAAAGCTATATTTTGCAGATTCTCTCAAGGGTATTGCAGATAGATTTAAACTTTGAGCTAGCAGCTGGAAAGTAAAGCACGGTGGGAAACAATGTTCAGAATCAGAGATAATTTTTAGATTTTCATAATAAAACAGACAAATTCCAAAAATATACCAATCCAGAAGCAAATTTCAGCTTTCTCAAACACAAACCAAATTCCTGTAAATGCACCTGTAGGTACTTGCGAATTGAGAAGACGTCTTGGTTTTAAAAAATAGAGGGGAGAAATTACTATTAATCCACTTAACTGTTATTTCCTTTAGCATAAACCATGTGCCATGTATATCCCAGCAGCAGTTATCCTTAAAAGTCTTCCAAATGTTTGTTCACAGCACTGGGGTTTAGGTCTAAACTTTTAGGTTTCTAAAGTTATCTCTCAGGCCTGTTTAGAGTCTTGTATGCTTTACAAATAAAGACCTCAACTGTTTGTTCTCATACTCAATATGTTTGCTTGCTTCCCCTAAACAGAGCCAGCAGTTTCTCTTTTCATTTTATTGCTGATTTTCACTCATCAAATTCTCCCCTTTTCTTTTCACCAGCCTTGATGTTTATCAATGGGAAGCATTTAATTTTTTGATGGCTGTAGCAGGTCAGTAAAAGATTTCCTGGTAAATAAGACGTGGCAAACCTTTGCTCATGCGAATACTGACATGAGGGTCGAGAGGGCACCTCCTCACATGAATAGCTCCTTTATCATTAAGCTGATGTTTCACAATCAGGATGGAGCAATAAAGAGTAAAAGTAAGGAACTGGAGAGGAGGGAAATGATTGAATCACCTTATATTTGCTTCAGTCTTCAAAACTCATTCCTACAGCAGGGTAGGCAAAGGTGTCATCACTGTGGGTCTCTGCTTTGTCCCCCCCTTTCTTAAGAGTCCCAGGATTTAGGGCCACTGAAACAGGTGGCAACGACAAGCCATAGACTTTTATCAACAGACTAAGATGTTACACTATTTTTAAGCTTCTACAATGCTAATAAATATGGTGTTGTAACATCAATATTAAAAATATATTAGTTTTTGCAGGTATTCCACAGAGTTATGAGACTTTTTTTTTCCCCAAAGTAATTGTACATAGTGAGGAGATATTACACAGTTCCTTGTGTCAATACATGGTTGTTGAGGGTCTTTGGAGGCTTAAACCAGTTGCCATGTGAAGCATCTCAGCCACATTTTCATTTGAAGGATCAGCTTTACCCAGAAGAACGTGGGCAGGCAGCAACCAGCCTATAGGCTGCTGGGAGTGTGTCACCTTTCAAATCAGGGTCTATATAGTATTACTCCAAGAATGTTTAAGTACTTTCTTTACCTCTTCTAGTTATGATAAGTAATACGGTACTCACAACAGTCAAAAGCAAATGGATTCTTTCCACAGGAGACTTCTAAAAGCTGTTTTTATAGAAGTTTATTTTTAGGCATTTCTCAGGATTGGGGGAAAAGGCTTTCTTTTCAGCATATTGTACAATACTCAGCTTGTAGATTTCTCAAAGTGTGTTAAACACATTTCAGTAAACATTTATTGTGGTGTATTTGTGCTGTAATACACTGTGAAATTTTTATTACAGAATATAAACTTTAGACAGTATTTGAGGGAATACAGCCCACTCAGTAATCACGTGAACTGTTGGTATAGAGATACTAGTCTATATGTGCATTGAGAATCTGTGCTGCTAATCTCCTTGTCTTTTTATGGGCTTAAGGTCAACACTATGGATCTAGCTTTGTAGTCACTCCACACAGTTTCCATCGCACTTACAGCTAACATTAGGCTCAAATGAACACACGAGCTAACCTGCATGGGGAACAAGGGCAGCAGAGAGACCGGTCTCTGAATAAGTCAGTCCTTGTCACCTTTCAGGCTGCTTCTGGAAACAAAATTAGTATTGTTAGTTCAATTTGAACATTTCTTGGCATCTTTGCATTTTACTAACAACCATTTAAAATTCTAAAAACTTTGGTGATATTTATTGAAGGAATTGATCCAGGGGATATTAAAGAGAACATCAGCAAAGCACAACGTAGCTCTGTAGACTCATATGAGTGTCAGTGGAGACCAAAAAGCAGAGTGAAAGAAAAGGCTCCAGGATGAAGCCACTTATAAAAGAAAGAGACAACAGCAGAGAAATTAGTTAAATCATGCAAAATCCCAAGAACAAGTTCTGGGAGTTCATGGAAGAGGCTAGAGGAAGAGGCTCAAAAGAGTAAGACAGAAGCTGGGATGAGGATGGAGGGCATTAAATGCTCATTTTCAAATCAACAACATTCTGGATTTATTACAAGAGAATAAATTTGAAGGTTTAATATAAGAAGAATATGATCAGGATTTGTGAAAGAGAACACATGAGTAATGTTTTAAAGATTCAGTAGAACCCAACAGAAGTAGCAGTAGCTGAGAAAGGGCAATTACAAAGACTATTTCTGATATGCTTTACAGCTTACTCAGGACAGAATCCTAAAGACCTTACATGATTTCTCCTACCACAGTTACCTTCAGCTAGGTTAGATTTCAGCCTGCAATTCTCCTGTCAGAAATGCCACTCCCCTCCTTCCCATCACTTCTCACATAAAAGGTGAATAAGAGTACGAGCAAAACTATAAGTCTGAAAAAGTAGGCAGTAAAGTTTGCAGTCAGCAGTAAGAGTGAAATAAAGGCAAAGTAAGACTTGCATTTTAGCTAAACTGAGCCTAGGACAACAGCAGAGTATCCATGAGGGATCATCAGACCAGCAAGACTGGACATGGAAAGTAGGATATGAATGGAAGTAGTACAGAGGCAAAACTCAAATCACATGGATATGATACTATCACCAGGAGCTAACATGCACTGAACAGGAAAGGCCCTCCGTGTATTTTCATTGTCATCTTGTATTTTAAGAAAAATATTTCTGCCACTTCAGAATTAATTGTGATAGGGATCACAGGAGAAAAAAATAGAACTAATGGTTCCCTCATACCAACATGAATTTCAGCTGAGGCAGAAGTAAATTCTGCATTATGTTTGCAGCAAGTTAAGCATGCCAGCCTTCATGTACATCTCAATCCAAATAAGATTTTTCTCTTGAGGACGTTAAAACAGGTTTGGGATATAACCTGGAGTACAATATCACTAAGATTCCAGAACAGCAAAAGCGTACTCAGAACTCATGTCTTTCATTTTCCCTTTACAGGTTCAACCCTCCCCCCAACCTGTTCCACTTTATACCACAAAGAAACACTTAACAGGGTCCTAAGATGGCAACAATAAGGACACTACCGCCAGAAAACTCTGCTATCTGCAGCAGACAGAAGGCAACCACCAACTGAAGGAAGAGAGCTTAAACCACAAACTTTTAGGATCAGGAGCCTGTACTCTTCTAAGCTTACACGGTATAGAGGCATTCTGCCAGGTGAGCGAGACGGGACGATTCCCAACTCCTTGCGGCTCGGAAATGAGTTAGTCTCCTAAAGTAAAACAGCGCTAAGAGTTGCGAGCATCCCTCCGTGCGAGCCGTGCGCCCTTTCCCCAGTTACCCCGACTGACCTCCGGGACCCCCCAGGCACCTCTTCGGCATTTAGTACAGGAAGGAAAAAAAAAGGGGNGAAGGAGATCAGACCAAACAGAAGAGGATCGAGACACTTGGCTTCACCTTCCCTTCCTCGTAACACACCATGCATTGAGGCAGAAGGAACCACCGCGGGTGCTAAAACAAGAGCCGCATTCACGGCGCGGGCTGGGCGGCGGACGGGCGGGCTGGCGGGAGCGCGCTGCGGGCGGGCACCCCGGGGCGGCCGGCCGGCACCCAAACCAACGCCGGCTCCTTCAGCACTCGGGGGCAAAGAGGAGGAAACGCGGACCCGTCTAATGCCCCTCTCATTAAGCAGTTAGGAACGATTAAGAGGTTTCCTACGCTCCCGCTCCAGGGACAGTTTTTCGGCACGGGGCTTTGTGAAGGCGCACGCACGGTCCGGAGCCGGCTGGCTGCCCTGGCCGCTCACAGGCGCGGCATTTTCCGCTCCGGGCCGCCCGGCAGCACCTGCTGCTGCTGCTGCCCCCTGTACCCCCCGCTATGCCCTGAGCCCGGCCCCAGCGCCCGCTGTACCTGCAGGATCTTGTCCAGCCCCTCCTGGCCCAGGCAAGGGAACTGCTTCAGCAGCTCCATCTTCTGCCGCTTGTAGTCGTCGGTAGCCGAGCGCCAGTGGGGCTCCTCCAGCACCTCGAAGATCGCCGCGCCGATGGACAGGTAGAAGATGATGGCCGAGGTGAGCAAGGGGCCCCTGTCCACCATGGTGCCGGCGGCGGGGACGGGGCGGGCGGAGCGCGGAGGGCGGACCGGGGCGGCTGACCCGCACTGTGGCCGTGGGTGC
>VWZG01009618.1:181187-223557 GCA_013396735.1 Grallaria varia
CGCCCTGTGCTTCCCCTGACAGCTCTGCCTCCCCCCGCCGTCCGCCGCGCCTCCTCTCCCGGCTTCTGCCGCGTTCCCTTAGTCTTCCACACCCCCCTCCCACTCCCTTCTCCTCCCTCCTTTCCTCCCTCCTCCGCTCCGCTCCACTCCCCCCAGCTGCCTCCTTCCCCCTGTTCTCTCCCCTCCCTCCTCAGCAGCGACTTGAATCTGGTGTTCTCCCGCTCCCTCTGCCCTCCCGCCCGCGCAGGCGGGGCCGCCGTCGGGGGAGAGGCCGGCGGACCCTCCCGGAGCCGGCCCGCGGCCACGGCGACGGCCGGGCGGCCCCCGCGGGGCAGGAGGGCGGCGGAGGGGCCGGACCATCGCCCGCCCTCGAGGAGCCGCCCGGGGGAAGGAGGGGGAGCGGGGCCGCCCCCTCCCCTCTGCCCGCCCTGCCGCAGCGGGGGCCGAGAGGGAGCCGCGGCTGGGCCGTGTGTTCCCCTCCGTCGGGGCAGGAAAGGGGTAACGCCGCTCGGCTTTTGTTTTGGTTTTTCCCTCGTGCTGGCAGGTTCGGCGGAATTTCTCGTTTTCGAAGCCGAGGGCTGTGGCTTTCCTGGATGCGTGGGGGGCAAGGTGAATAGAAGTTCCAAGGAGGAAAGGAGGGGTCTGTCGGCAGGTTTCACCCCTTCTCTGAGGTGCTGTCCACACGCGTGCATTACAGATCCTTCAGAGCAGAAACTGCATCTCCCTCCCTTCATGCGCTTTGTACCCTTAATAAACGTTCCTATGCACGCGCTCTGTGTGTTTTGGGGGTGAGAGAGGTACCGGGTAGTGATTTTCCATGAGATGCTCAAAACCCCTTCCAGGCTGAAGTTCTCTTGAAGCTCGCCCTGTTTGTGCACCCCTTAGAGCTGTGCACAAGCCCACGCTGCTCCGTGTTCATGCTTCCAGGCAGAAGAAAGGCAGCCTACCTGTTTTAAATTAACGGGGCTGGAAATGGGGTTAAATGGGTCAGGGACAGTGTATAGTGATGTGTTATGCACCCTGGCAAAGCGCTTCTGGGGTGGACACGGTTCATCTTACAAGCACTGCTTTTGTGGGGGTGACTTGTTTTCTTCCTTCTCCAGCCCACCCAACAGGAAATAAACACTCAAGAAACAGAGTTGTTCATATCAACTGCATCAACACTAAGGATTTGGGGAGGTACAGGTACATCAGCTGGCGTACATAAACCAAAGGCCGGCTGAAACTTCTCCTACAAACATAGTTGAAATGGGAGGAGTGGGAATGGAGGAGAAGGGGAAAGAGAAAGGAAACAAGTAGAAAATATTCAACAGAGTATGAGAAAATGTAAAGGAGAGCACATACAAGGCAGAGGACCATGCCTTGGTTAGAACGTATATGGAGACAGCTGTCTAAAACTTTGAATCGTGCCCAATGGATGCTCATGTGCAATAGTCCACATGGCCCTTAGGCAGTCCTTACCAGTATGTATAGTGCTTAGTTAAATACATCTGCAAGAGGTTCCTGGCAGCCTAAATGCAGGACTGGAGAAACCACAAAATCCACAGGCATGTTAAGTGATCAGTCTTTGCATGGGATTCTCCAGTTATTAAAAGGAAAAGGATTGCCAAACTGCAATAATTAATAAAACGTCATTTATATATGCTAGAGGACATAAGAAGAACACCATAATAAACATTTTAAAAATAATGAGTGTCATAAGGAAACTACATTAATCTCTTTTTTATTAAGGCAAAAAGGGGGATCCTTCATGAAGCTGGAAGACAGAACTTCTAATTAAAAGGAAAAGAAGAACTTCCTGACACACAATTACCACATAAAAAGTCTTCCCAGGTGTTATCACTTGGCCCAAAACCTTTGCAAAATTTGAAAAGCCATTGGCCACAAAAATCAGTAATGTGAGCATCCATCATTGCCTCACTCACTGATTTAAAAGTAAAGTTCAAAATCATAAGATATACAAATACTTATGGCAAGTGACTGAAAGTATTAAAGAACTCTTTCAATAGGCAAACTATGATATAATTTTCCTTTCAGGGCTCTTGCACCTTCTTCTGAGTCACCTGCAAATGGTTAGGTTATTCCAACAGCAGCACTGGTAGCCTGACACGTTACAGCAATATTACACTTGTGTGTTCCTGACCCTGAACATCTGTGCTCCGTAACTGGAAGGTTTTTGATTAAATTTTGAAACTGTATTCTTTCTTCTCCATCTGTCTCTAAGTCTCTAAAGGCCCCTTATACCCTGAAACAGTATCTTAAAGGCACAAGGAATGACACGAATGACCCTGAACCCACTGCAGTTATAAAGCGCAGACAAGAGCAAAAACACTTTCAAGCATTCTATAGAAAGTTTGTTTGCAATTTTGATTCAACGTTTCTACTTTCCACTCTAAACTCCCAATCACTGATTGCATAATTAATGCTCTCAGTTAACTGAGTCAGTCAGTGTTTAAAAACAAATCTGTAAATCACATACCATTTTTCCCTGTGTTGAAATGCTATTGCACTTGTTAGACTGTCTCCCTGTGTTTCTCTGAGCTTCAAAGGTGAGCCTGGTAAGGAACAACATCCAGAAGAATAGTTTATTCCCCAAGGAAACATAATCAACTACTCCTACAAGTAGAGCTGATCCACTGAATATCAATAGACTTCTAGCATTTAGATATTTCACTTGGATTCCATTGTCTTTTGCAGAACAAATCACAATGTATAATTTCATGCTGCTGGCCAAGTGAGTGTGGCAAGAAGGAATGTTTTCTGTAGCTGGCCTCTCTTTGCACCTCCTGATCTAAAATGCTTCTCCTGACCTCAGAAAGGATCCCATATCCTTTTATTCATGGCCCTTTTCTCCTCTTTGTTTCCCTTGGATTAAACAGTACCCCTATTGTTAACCCACAGCACCTGCCACATAGGCCCCACAGCTTTTCATGCTAGGCTAAGTTAATGAAAAGACTAGGGTTATTCACTCACAGCCTTTTAAATCTCATTAAAAAACCAAGGGAGAAACAGCAGATAGCGCTGTGGTGAGCAATACCACAAGTATCAATCATTTCTATTATTTGCATAGGTCGTTATTTCAGGCTGTCCAGTCCAAAAGGAAATCTCTTTCATCCAAGCTGTATGTCTAAGACACATTTGCTGTACAGATGTTTCCTAGAACAGCCTGAAATGAATGAATAAATGTCAGAAATTGTTTTAGATGGAGCAAATAAAAGACATTATTTGGGCAAAGGAAACGTGTCAGGTAGTGGCAAAGACTGCATGTTGTACTGAGTATGAACTATGAGTCTCTCCAAGCCTCTACAGTTTTTCACTTAGAAGCCTGTTTTTGGCTGGTTGATGACACTGTTCTTGATGCCTGTCAAGTCTGCATCTTGTACTTTTCTTTATCTGTTGAAATTTGGACACCTCAGCATTGCCTTCAGGTGTTACATGTCTAGCCATGGAAGGTTTAACTAAGATGAGAAGTGCACTATGGTGACTACCTTAAGCAGTTTAGCTTCTTTGGTGCAGTCTAGTGCACACAGAGGCGGTAAGGCTGGTCTGAAGATGATGCAGAATTTTATATGAGACATTTGTAGAAAGTTAAAACATTCTCCATGGGATTGTTCATACCTTTTGGCTTGAGTATTTACACAAAGCACGTTTTATGCCCTGAATGTAGAGTAACACGCAGTAAATCATAATAAAAAGTAATAAAAACCTTTACCAAGACAACCTGCATTCCACTGCAGCAGACTTCTTCACCCATAGACAGATAATGAGTGAACAAACACCACATGACATATGTTAGTCATGTTGCTTAATGAATAACTGGTGATGAGTACAGTACCTGTGTGGAATGACTGTAATATGTTCAAGGGAAAATATGCATTTGGATCATCAGTTTTTCACTGAAGTACCTGCAGTGCTTGAGAGAAATGTCTTCATCAGGAAGAAGCCTATGTATTTCAACATCTTTTCTGCATGTATTTCCTTGACTGCATTGTTCCTTAGCCATCCACAGCAGTCACTGGATGATAAAACACATTTTCCTTCAAAATACTTTAAAAAGAAATACTCTAGCCTTCTCTTTCTGCTCCACCATGGCCTCAGTGGTAGTGCCAGAGGTTTTATGACAGTCCTTCACACTGACATTCACGTCAGTGACCTAAGCAGTTCAGCATACAGCTCTACAAAAAAGCCCAACTTGTACAATGTCAGTCCTGGACGGGATTTTACCATCATGATACCCAGAGCACATTACTGTTCTAGCCAGTATGCTCAAGGATAGCTAGGCACCATGGCAACAGAGTCTGTGAATATGCAGCAATCTGTTATTTTGTTATGTAAAACATCACTGTCAAGTCTTATTTTTGTGTCATTAAGATGGACTTAAATTTTATTTGTGTATAGTAATATGGATGAATGCCTGCACATTGCTCTGAGACTTGTTTCCCAAACCAGTTTAAATGAATTTATGTCAATCTGGTATCATGCAGTGCATGGAGTGCGTACCTTCCCCAACACTACTGCCTGAATGTGATGGGTAGATTACAGGGAAGAATTCAAGGAGCTATTAACCTCCTCTGTCTCCCAGCTGGGTTTCACACCTCCGTGTCTGTGTGCCAGGTTGTGCAATGAAGGGCCTTGTGTGACTGGGCAGCTCCCAAATCCACATCGGGCTTGCTTCCATGCACGGTGTATAGCACTCACGTTTTGTTAGTCAACATGCTCAAAGAGCTGTTCCCACCTACCTCTTCCCTTTATAGAAACAAAGTCAGCACATTAATTTTGGCAGAGGAAAAGCAGAGGGAAAGTTGATGGCTTTTTTTTTTTTTTTTCCCTCCTGGGTGAATAGAGCCTTGTGGGTAACAAATGAGGACAGCTATACACTCAAAAAACATTGAAATAGATCATATTCTTATCTTCTGTTGTCCTGTTCCAAACCCTGCAGCAACAGCTTGTGAGGTTAGATTGGGTCTTATCTGGGGAAAAAAAAGATTGAGTAAGTGAGAGAGTTGGCTACAAGCAGTTAAAGGAGTATGAATTTTTAAGATTTTTTTGTTTTTCCTATGGACACTAGTTGCTTTTGTGCTTGGTATCCTGGAATGAAAGAAGACCCATGGCCCATGCTGGTTTTTTGCATCTGCCTCTTCCTTCTATGCTTAAAGGAGCTGTGGAAGAAGATAAGAGTTCCAGGCATAGTGTGCCTCCACAGCCCCTTTTCCTGTCATGTGGTCCTTTGTGGTCCCTCCTCCATCATGTGTGGTATTGGGAAAGAAGAGAGCAAAGGCTGAGCCCTAACACCCACAGCTGTCCAGCAACTGAAGGGTTTGCAAGCTGTTAGTGGCTTTTAACTTATGCTTTGCATCCTCCAAGACCATCATAAGGAGAGGTATTAAGAGGGTTTGGAGGAACTTGGAATTCAGTGTTTGTTGCCTTCCGATGGTGCCTCCCACGTGCCAAAACCAGAGTAGAAGTAGAAAGCAAATCCAGGTCACTCACAGATATGACTCTAGGGAGGCAACTTGGCACAAAAATGACTGAGTTAGAACCCCAGAAAAACATCCACCTGGTCTAGTGCTTCAGTGAACAGCAAGGCTGTTGTCAGTGCTGCAGCATAAAAGCTGCTTGCAGGTTCTAACTTACACTGGCCCTTGTCTCATGGTGAGCATCATGCTTTTGGCTCTCAGTGACTTTTTAGGGATGTATGTGTGGATGGTCACAGTTAATTGCAGGAAGACCCGTGACTGAGGTGGCAAAGCAAGTCAGAGGCTGGAGATTTTCCTCTTACTGCGTAGCACCTCAGCAGTGCTCTGTTCATCATTCCATTTCAGAAGTCCTGGGAAACTGAGGCAGCAGTGAGAGAATGGGAGCAGATTCAAATTGCCCATATTGCTGTTCTCCTTATTCCTTCCATGGGGAAGTCCTGATAACACAGGTCGAACTCACAAAGGTGCCAACAACGAAGTGTAGGAGAGGCCTGGCAGGAAGCAGAGTTGAGGGAAGGCAGAGAGCATAAGAACAGAGAACCCCTAACTATACCTGTCCATCTGCAAAAATCTCTGCAGCAGTTGCTAGGGACAGAGAGAAAAGGATATGGGGAAGGGAACACTGACCTCATCAAGATAAAGGGATGTGGTGCTCTCTAAGGACATCCAAACAGAGGTGAACATCCCTGGCTTCTTTGTTCATTCAAGAGGACCATCTGAGGCCAAATGTCCCCGGTGAATACTGCACTGCCAACATAGGTTATAGAAACTAAGGGTTAGCAGCCTCTTAGATGTTTCACAACTCATTTCCTTTGAATATTAGTTATTTCTTTTGCAAGAGAGAGGCAAAAAAGGGAGGAGGAAATAAAAACTAAATGGGCTAGTTAATTTACTTTATAAGATCAAGTAAATAAGCAGGTGGGTGAACTCTGCAGATGACCTTGCTTCAGTCACAATAGAAAATTCGGTATTTTCCTTGCATGTGGGTTTTTTTGTGGGTTTTTTTGTAATATTTCTTTGGAAAAAGGAAGTATATGCAAATAATGAGACCAATCTGCAAACGTTCACCCGTCTCAGCAGCCAAGAACTCTCACTGACTGGGGATACTTGTAAAAATAAAGATTCTCCAGGCTGGGGGGCCTGGCTATTAGGTTTGCTTCATCTTCTAGGCTTGCTTCACTCCCTACTCTCACCCCCAATCTTTTGCAATTCAGTGACAATCAGAGTTAATAAAGGTGTGTCTGTGGTCCTATAAAGCAATTTGCATCATCATCTCTTGTGATGAAATTTTCACGGGGGAAGGAGGAGCAGCAGCATTTTGTCCAAGTAAAGGTTGCCCTGGCAATATACCAGGAAGCCTGAAGCCCATAATTTTCATAAGAGAGATTTGATTATTGCAGCCCATATTGGAGTGAAGAAATGCATCCTGCAGAAACTTAATTCCCCCTGCCCTTCACTCCCTCTCTTCCAAGATAAGTCTAAAATTAGTCTGGAACTTACAGTCTTCCATTACTGCCACTGTGTCACAAGTACATGGACAGGCTTGGGCTCCCTTGCCAAAATTGTTGTACTAGGTTTACAGCAGATCACATGACACCTGCCTCTGCCCTACCAAAAAACATCATTTTCCATAGCTGGGTTGAAGAAACTATTCTGCTTTCACTAAACAGAAGTGGCCAGAACCTGCCACTTGACGTTAACTGTGTTGTATGTTATTTCAATGTGTGTCTATTATAAACAGATGACAGTGCAACTTCCATTTTGACTAAAGGAACGGATAATCAACACAGAGCTATTAAAACATGACAAATAAGTAATGCCTAAGCCAGATGAATAAACGAACTGTCAGAAACGTCTTTCTTCTGCTGTGCTGTCTAGTGCAAGTACAGCAGCCTTGCTTAATAAAGAAGGCCTCATTTACTTCTGGGCTTGTCTCAACATTTGTCTTTTACAAGCACTTGGGACAAGATCATTAAACCTGCATGTATCAACTGAAGACATGCCTCCCAAAATTCTTTCTAATGCTGGGAAAGGCCCTAATTACACAACTATATATTAACTAACAAATATTTATTGTCAGCAGTGGGAAGTGAGTTATTTTGCAGCTCTGTATTGGAGTGTTCAGATGCCTTGTATGACATTTAGAGAGATTAAATTCCTTTGCAACTCTTTATTGCTGGTCTGCTTGTAGGGCACGCTGCAACACTGGTGCCCAAATCTGCTTGGAGAACAATGTGGAGAGATTAAAATTGGAATATTTATTATCATGATAATATGTGGAAATCTGTCACACGTTAACATGGAAGTGTAGGAAGAACATTCCTGGGACTCACAGGTAAAGCAGAGAGGGGATTTTGATATCTGTTATTACTGTAGGACAGTGGGAAAAGCTGGTGTGGTGCCTCACTGGCAAGACATAGTGGGGAGGCTGCTACTGCCAGCAGCTGGGCATTGGGAAGAAAGGGTGGGATAGAGCCTGCAGGAAAGGCTGTGCAGGCCGGCTGATTGCATTGTAGGCGGCAGCGCCATGTGATGAACAGATACTCCAGCTATCATTTTCATTTTCCAGAAAAAAGGTTGGCTTTCATATCTGGGGTGACTAAAGTAAAGTGTCTCTTCTCCATTTAATCGTGATGCAAACTCATATAATGTTTCTGAATGGAGATCCCAAGTTTTAGGACACAGTACAAATCTGAACCTTTTCTTTCCTTAGGGTCTCCATTTTGTGGAGAATGTGTCTGAGTCTGGCAGTTTTACATATCAGAAATCAAACAGTGCCACAGAGAGAGAAAGAGAGAGTAAAAATGCCTTGAATAATATAGATAGAATCTGGCATTGCTAAGGATGTGGATCAAATAACCTCTTGGTCTTTTCCATGTGAGACTTTTGCAGTTCAGCACAGGCTTTTCACAACAGTTGAGTACCTCACCTCAGGACGAGGGTGAGGGGTAAGGAAGAGCTCACACTAGCAGCTTGACAGCTTGCCAAAGCATACAGAAGCAATATGCACCTAAAAGCTAGTCCCTGCAATGAATTATGTTTTCGGCTGTACCTTACAGAGTGAATAACAAATAACTTTAGACTATAACACTGTCCAATCTGTTCCCCCAGATGCACTTCTTTTCCAAAGAATACACTGTACCATGCAGTAATGAGGGCGTTCAAATAACAATGGAAAGAATGACTCTGATATTCTCCTGAATTAATTTCGAAGCTGCATATCCAGTTCTCTGCCTTTTTTGGTCAGTCTCTTTACACCATTTATGCCTGGTTTTAAACAGACTGGGTAGGAGAAGAGATTCCAGCACACCTGATCCAACTTTTAAACTCAGTTTCACAGAAAGGCAGACATTATGCAGCCATAGAGTAAAAAGTCAGTAGAACTTTCCCTGCTCCGAGTACATTTATATTTCTTTAAATTATGCAAGTACTGTGTTGGTAAATTAGGTAAGCGTGGGAGGCTACGCAGGAACTGGAATGCAGGGCACAGAAAGCCATATCTTTCTGTAACACTGAGTATTATCTCACATATGGGAGGCCACTTCCAGGCAATATATCAGAACTCACAAATCCTCCTTTAGGCACCTGTAAAAAACCACTGAAACCAACCCAGACCACCTGTGACATGCAAAGCCCTCGGCTGAAACAGTCACTTTACAAAGCTAAGCTATGAAATCCTCTCTACTAAAAAGGCCTCCAGGCTAGAAAGATGTATTGTTCCTCTGGGGGCAATTTTAGGCACGTAGCTTATTCCCATTGAGTTCTGACAGGTTCTCATATTCTGATTCTTCTCACAGTATCTTCTCTATGTCCTGCAGCCAGCTGTTTTCTAGCTGGATAGGCTGCCTCTTTGGTAATACCAACACTTGTTGGGCCAACAGGCAAGACAGTGAAATCAGATACATATATAGGATAATAATAGTAATACTGGTATTGCTCGTATTGATTTTTTCTCTGAAGGATTGTTCACAGCACAATACTGCCCTGTGTGCAGGGCCAGGATGTGGTTTCTACAACACCTGGCTCTAAGTGGAAGATAACTCTTGTTACACTTCTGCACATGGACAAATGAAGGATCGTTTGGGAGGAGTGAGGGTATAGTTTTTTTCTTCTCATTCTGGAAAGGACCAGAGAAGCCCTTCTGTCTACTGAACTATAAAGGCAAAGATTGAAGGTTGCAACAACTATGACAGAGGAAAGGTTTTACAACATCACTGTCCTGTCTGAGTGGTCCATCTCCATACATTGTTCACGCTTTCCCAGTGTGATTTCTATTCAGAAGTATTCCGGTTTGAGAGTCTGCTAGATGCAGTGATAGTTAATAGAACATTGCATCATAGATGGTGCCTGGCACAGAGCATTTGTCAGCCTTTCCAACCTGCCGTGAAAGTTGCAACCAGCTGATTACAGTGGCTGTGATGACATGGATGAAGGCTCCCAAGTGCACTTCCTGAACCAAGTATAGTTTCTTGGAATAAGACAAGCAAAAACCAACAAACAGTTATTGAAAAACAGACAGCCCATTAGTTCTTTCAGAAATTCCATTTTTGGAGGGGATGGATACAAGCCCTTCATACATCTAAAATCCTCCAAGTCTTACAGACAGACGGGTCTTATTCTAACCATCATTCCAGATGTATTTTCTCCTCAATACAAAACAAGTCTAGCTTAATCCTTTGCACACCTCTGAACTGTCAAAAGCCTGGAACAGCAAGGCTCCCAAGTAATTGCGTCACGTGAGCGGGGAGGAGGTCAGAGGGAATCATTGCATGAGAATGCGTGCCCACATCTCAGCTCCTAATCCTGCTCTGACACTGGGCATGTCAGATCACGCACGGAGGAGATGCACAGGGCACGCCACCGCTGGCAGGCGCGTGCTGCTCAGCAAGGTAACTTTGAATGCTGGCCCCTGCAGGTTCTCCTCCACCTGCTCCAGCCCCGGGCTGCAGCGCTTCCTCTCTGCAGCCACAGTGCTGGCAACAGGTCTGGGGGCAGCAGGATGGCGCTACCAGCAGTGCAGGAGCAGCAGAGTGAATGTCACTCAAACTGCCTCAGGCTCAGCAGGACTCCTCTTGGCATCTACCAATGGATCGTGTCACTGCCTTCATAACCACAGAAATATTGACCAAGGCTAACTTATCCTTTCAGAAATAGAGAAATTTCATACAACACACTGTGTATTTCTTGGATGTTATTTGGCTTGCCACATGGCTGTAACCTGTCAGCCTTCAGTTTCTTCCCACCAGAACAGCCCAAGGCCTTCTCCATTCTCTTTAAAATGCTGTCTTGTACCTCATTGTTGAAAGATTAGTTTGTGCATGTTTGGGAGAGAGACTCTTTTAACGAGAGTCTTTTACATACAAGTTACTAAGCTCCTTATAGCTTCCTCACAGAGCAAATATTGCTTCCTTTCCCGTAGAAAAACATTGACATTGTCAAGGGATTAGCACTTACTAAAGAACTACAAAAAATTATAGAAAAGAGGCCAGAGAATACACAAGTTCTTTGGGTTCCTGTGTTTTGGAGCCAAAGTTCTGAAAAGCACTTCTATTCAAACACAGAAAATGCAGTTCTCTGTGCTCTCAGAAGGGCATCAGCAATTGCAGAAGTGTGGAAGAGGAGAGGAAATCTCATGGTGCCAGCTGAAGGGAGGGGAGGCAGTGAGATGGAAGTGCCACTTCAACTGGCAAGAAAAAGAGGAACCATGAGCTCTGTTTCTAAACCACTAGCTCTCTTTTCTGTGCTAGCAGGATGCTCCTCCCAGCCCCCGCTTCAGTTTAAATTTGTGTTTCAGAGAAGCAATGCAAATGCCCCAGGTGAGCACTGATTTGTGTCACAGAAAATGAACGTAACCCAGGAAGTCAGGGAAAAAATGACTTGAAAAAAAGCTGAGTTTCATCGCACTCTCTTCTCTTTGGCCTTGCTGAAGTTCAGATACATTCAGAACTGGAGTTTTGGAGCAGATGCATCTCTGTTGTCAACTCACTTAACCTCTGTTGTCATGGATTGTTTATTGCAAAACAGTGTGCGCAAGATAGGTAAAAATGTAGAAAAATGAGTTGTCAGTGCAGTGGCCATAGTAATTTTATTGTTTAAAATGCTTTAAATAATATACTTGAGAAAGCTGAGGACAAGTACATGTGAAGATATACAGCTTAAAACACTGAACTTTAACCTTGTAGGTCTGCACATTTGTACAGATAACCATGTCATAAACTCAAGTACTTAGATTCAAACTGGCTGGATTCATCAGGAACTGTTAGCTGTGGACAGAATATATTTCAGCAAGGTGGGAGTAGTACAGTATGATCATGGACTGAAAAGGCTTCTGAGTTTCAAAGAGAGCAGGATTTGGCAAAAAAACCCAACTATCAGAATCTCTTTGAAATAATGTAATAATAGAATATGGTGGTTTTATTCCTTTTACCTAATGGTCTCAAATTTATTTATAAGCATTATTTAGCACTAACTACAACTCTCAGTTGTGGGAATGTGTTTTCACAGGCAGCTCTGATATGGTCATGAGTTTTACACCATTTCAAAAACCTTTAAAAAAACTCACCTGAAACCAAAACCCAAACCAAAAACCAGCAAAAAAAAAAGCAAGCAGAGAAAGGGAAACAAGAAAAGGCATGGGAGTCAAGTGAGACTGGAACATGAGAGTTTTGCCTCCTATTCCTGCTGAACAATATTCTCTGCCACCATCATTCTCACTAATTTACCTGACCAACGGGATGTCAAGTTACACATTGTCATGGCTCTACATAATGTTGGTTATGATATTTTTATTTGCCTTCTTTTTGAATGCTTACCAGGTTCCCTCAGTGAGGGGTATGTCTCCCCTCAGAGAAGCCCAAACCGTATTATTTTACTCTAGAAGTAGTTTCTGAACCCAGTAGCTCCTTAGATAGTAGAGTAGGCTGTACCTGTCAAACCATCCCTTTTTTGGCTTTCCCAAGCATTGGATGTTTGTGCAGTGTTTTACATGCATATAATTACAATGGCACAATTGAAATATGCTTAAAAATACTTTTATAAGTCTCTGTGTTGTTTTTACTCAAGTGAGGTTACTTCTGTTTTTTTCTTATCACAAGAACCAGCCCTATAGGAAATGTATAAATCTTTTCATATGGGAAAAAAAAAGTAATACTGGGAACTTTGTAACTAAGATGATGTTGAGAAGTGTGCACCCATTAAAGGCTCTGACTAACAAGCCAGGTAAGTGGTAGCAGACCAGCGGTTACTGAAAGAAGGATGCTCTTACAGTTTCCCCACCCAGTAAAGGCTGGGTCCAAATGTTTGTTGTCAGTTGCCAGAGGGCCCATAACTTGACACAAACAGGCACTGATGTCAGGGCTTCAGGGCTAATACTGAGCTAAAATGTTGTCAGTATTTATAGCTAACCTCTTTTTATTACAGATTGATGGCATGAAGCAAACTTAAGTCAGTGTTTACCCCTACTCTTTAAAACAAGGAGAAGGGGAGAGGACAGTTGGTGGCTCCAAGAGGGCTTGATAGCCAAAGACTAGTGTCCTTGTAATTCTGATAAATAACAGACAGTCCAAATTTTTGTAAGAGCTCCAAGGTTTCCTGTGGGATTCTTTTAGATAAGAATTTGAAGGGCACTGGTTACTTCCGAAGGTACATTGCCCTCTCAAGGTCTGGCATATGGGGAGAAATAACTTTAAAACAGAGAGAAGGAACATATGGAGACGAACAACTTAAAAAAAAAAAATCCAAACCAACTACTACTTGTCACTTCTTTGCATAGAGATGGACTGTCTACATTTTCTTAAAAGTCATGCAGTCAGTGGATGCCTAAAGGAAGAGGAACAATTAAACAAGACAGTGGTGAGCAGAACCATAAAATACAATGGAAATGAAAACCAAACAAACCCTGCCATATGTGTCCTCCTGAGTACGGGCCATGCCGTAAATACACAATATTGTCTGAAAGTAGTGCATGTTGTATTTAAGTATCTAAACACACAATTACTACTTGTAAAATATTTTCCAGATTCAGCATAAGATCCTTTGGGTTGTACAATATGTTCCTTTAATAAGGGAGAGATGCCAATCCTGAACCTGCAGTCAGAGGTGCTTGTCTTAGACATGGTTCCTGGAACCATCTCATCTCAGGTTCGAAGGCCACTCAAATGTTTAGGCTCAAACCAATCAAGTTAAGTATGTTCTTGACAGATTATTTTCTCCTTTCCATAGGTCTCCCCTGAGGGATATTAGTCATAAACTCAGCAGAACACCTACACTGCATCCACACAGTTTGAGTTAGATGTTAAAATAATCCCCCACCTGAGCACACAATTCTGGCAACTGTTCATTCAGTTATGCAACTTGCATGTGTACATGAACTTTGCATTCACAGATAGATTCAAGCTTGTATTATGGATAGTTAAGAGTGGAATCTGAAAACTGTTCTATAGTAGTCAATTCTCATAATGGGATTTCGTCACATTAAATTAGAAATCTATATGTATACATGTATATCTATATCTACAGGCAGATACATATAAAAGATGCACAGAACCTATCTGTCTGTGTACACTTCTGGAGCTATAAGAGTACTCAACAAATTGAGAATGTGATGATCAAACTCTGTATAAGGTTGTCTTTGCTTGTCACATTTTGGGAAAGTGAGTGGGACAGCAAGCTTTTTCAAACTGTAGCGGCCTATGAGAACAGCTGATTTCATGATTCCTGGGTGTTTGCATTTCAGTTTGTAACACTGCAACTCTTGTTCTATTTTTCAGAATGCAAATCTTCAGGTTATGCAATGTACTATTTAAATTCTGTATTGTCAGTACTCAGAAAGGAAGTGTGTCACCAGTCCCACTGGCCTCTTATTGGCACCAAGTTGTTAGCATAGGGTTGTATGAATGCTGGGTTTCTGGCACCAATCTTTTTTAATAGTTTTTTTCTTTAGAGAACAGACAAACACACAGTTCTGACCTTAGCAGATGAATTTAGAAAAATAAGGTAGTTTAAGGTTTAAGATTTAAATCTGCCAGCTCTCCATAAGTATTATCAGTATTTGCAGTATAATAAAATTAAAAGTATTTTTTCATGATCAGTTCAGGATAAAATTGGGTGGTTAAAATGATCAATACTTCACCTGCCCTTAGAGAGTTAAATATCATCTGTTTCTCATGGAAGCAGAAATATCTTCCAGATACTCTTCTGTTAAAAATACAGCATCTATCACTCACATGTTTACAAAACTGTTTCCAGTATGATTTTTAGTTTCTAAATGGCTAAGAATTCCAAGAAAGGTCATTTTAGAAGTTATCCTACATTTTATGTTTAGGGATCAGATTAAAATTTACATAGAGGTAATGGCACATCTAGGTTTTTCAAATTCTTCATAAGAACCACAGAGTTACTCTTAGGAGCCATGAATGTGCCTTCTCCTATAGGCACAGCTTTATAATACAGGTTTATATATTTGAATATTTTCTGTCAGCTAAAAGAACATTAATCAATATAAGATGTTAGGAATTGATCGAATCTCTCTACTAATTCACCAGGGACATCTTGCCGCATACTGATCTTTTGGACTAAATGAAATATGTTTACCTCAAATTCTATTACCACAATGCCTTAAAAGTCTTAATCTCAAACATTACCAACTAATTTTTTTCGGGAAAAAACTCCAAACAAACAACAAAACCTGCAATATTCTTCATAAGTCATAGCACAAAATAGATTTCAGCACTTTTTCCTTGTAGAAAAAAAGATCAAAAGAATTCCTGGATTCTCTACTTTATTGATTTATTTTTTATATTGGTTTATTTTTTAAGAATAAGTTATTAATAGAAATTTAAGAATGATAAAATTTTAGAAAAAGTATCATACCAGTGAGCAGACATGGGTATAGGACATTAACAAACTAGAAAAATCAAGCTGATTATCCGAAGAGATGGGGACTCTTTCCTATGTACTTAAAACTCCATTTCTAGTTTGCAAATTTCCAACTCTAATGCCCCATGAAGAGTTAGGAGGCAAAAAATATCTTAAGGCTAAAGGCTTTATGTTCCTTTCTTTCTTATTCTATCATATTATTTAATTAGAGACTGATTACAGTAATTCAAATAAAAATAAAAACCTAATTATAAAACATTCAAGACCCCTCAGAGAGTCCTGTGGATAAACCACTCTTTAAAAAATAGCATTGACAACTCCTCTCAATTCCAGAACCTCATGACAACTAGAAAAACTATTATTGTCTCTTTGTAAATCACTTTAAAATCAGGTTATGTTATTTTACTTGAAAATGTCAAGCCTAAAACAGAAAGCGTCAAAAATAATGTTAGTTCAGTCCACTGATTATTGTAGAAGATGTGCTGTTACAGGCACTCTCTGTCCCTTGGTGGGTTTTGGCTACTGCCGACTGCCCTTGTTTTTACCCGCTGCTGGACTAGAGATTTACCGTATGAGATGCTGTGTTATAGTGCTGCTTCCTACCGGTGTGTTCCTGTTTCATTTCCCAATATGTGAAAGAAAACAGAAAGCAAGGCATTAAAGACATGGAAAATACAGATAAAGTTATAAGTCTATATCTTCTTTTAGTTGCCTGCTTCAGTCTTTATTATCCTTGTAAGTTTTTTATCTTGTTACAGTGATACACCGCATTTGTGTTTACTCCCCATAAAAGCCTAATCATTTGGGAATCCTTCGCATAGCTAAAAAGTAGGAGCACTTTTTCAGGCACAGCAAGTATTCTTCCATCCAGTTCTATCTTCACAACCTCAAGATGTCTTTGACAGATGAGGTTATTAACTTCTTTTTTCATTTTCAGCGTGGACTATTTAGTATTAGTATAATATTTTGGTCTGAGGTATGACTTTTACCAGCATAACTATATAGCTGAAATCTGAAGGAAAAATGCAGTTGAAAAAAAAGCATATATAATGTTCTGCTTTTCCTATTGTAATGAACTACTCTGATATAAATACTTCCCCGTCTATACATCCCCAGTTCAGAAGATAGTTGGAGCAGTACAATTTCTGAGCAGAAACATGGTCCAAATGACCTTTTCATGAACCTTCTTAAACCCACATGGCTATCCTAGTTAATGTGAAGTTATAATTCAGTTTGATAATGAATATATTTACTTTTGGTGTTTTTTTGAAAAAGAATGTATTTAAAACACTAAGAACACTAAGTTAATCTAAGATTAAGTGCTTTGCTGCACAGGAATTCAGGTAAGAGTTCTGATGAACCAAAAGCCAGTGAGTAAATGAATAGCTACCTGTTTTTTTAGAAATTCTCCTTTTAGATTACACATTCTCAAGATCAAGAATTACTGACTATTTAGCACAATGATTATTATACTTTTTTTTTTTTTTAAATCAGGAAATATGCTAAATGCTACCACATATATAGAATAGCAACTGTTTTTAAAATACAATACATTATGCTATTATTGCAGCATCCCCCACTATATGCTAGATGGACAGAATTCAGAAAAAGAGCACGTTTGTTCTGGGAAAGCAATTGTCTAAGGACAGATAGAAAACAAGAATTATGAAGAGAGAAATAATATGTAGGGATTAGTAATAAAAGCACTGGGAGGTGATGTGATGCTGAAGCAAAGCAGATGATTAACATATATAAGATAATTTTATCTACTCAGACCTCAAAGGCAGAGAACAATAATAATCTTTGTGAAGGTTACTTTTAATTTTTTTGCTGTCATTTTCCCTTGCAGATGAATTTTTAGACGATCTCCAAACACTAGCAGAATCAGATGAATCAAATAAGTTGGTACAGACTGTGTGAGTATGAAAAAAGGTGATTGTAAAAATTTAGCTGCTGAGAGTAGTGAGAAATTTGCAGTGTAAAAGGGTTTTATCATAAAATATATATTTATAAACCCCAAAATGTTTCACCAGAATATTTTCAGTGCACTTATGTTAGAATGCAGGCTGGTTCCACTGGTGATGCACAGTTTGCTCTGAGTCCAAGACCATTAGGTCTTGAATGTAACCAAGAGCTTGAGCTTCCAGACCCATAGCTCTGTGTCAGTGTGTAGTGGGTTGACCCTGGCCGGATTCTGTGGACTCATTAAATCCCTTTCTGCAACTGGGCAGAAAGGAGAGGGGTCATCCACCCACCACCTTTATGGGCAAAAAACAGACTCAAAGTGAGAGAATACCTAAAATTTATTACTAACTGGATAAAAGCTAAGCTAAAGAGTGAGGAAAAAAACAGTCTTAAAACACACACCACACACACACACTTTTCCCCCACCCCTCCTTCTGTCCATGGGGGGTTGCAGTTGGTTGCAGTTGCTGCCGCTTGTGATGTGAGTTCCCCCACCCCTCGGGGTCACTCATCCATGGGGGCAGTAAAGGTTGAGTCCCTGCACCCCAATGGGACTCCGTGGGTTGCAGGGGGTCATCCTGCTTCACCACAGTTTACAGGGGACCACAGCTGAGTCCATCCCCTGCTCCGTGGGGTCCCTCCCACAGGAGTCAGTCTTTAATAGACTTCTCCAGTGTGAATCCACCCCTCGGGCAGCAGCTTTTCCACATCTACTGTCCCAAGGGCCACAGCTCTCACTCGGATAAAACCTGCTCCAGCGTGGGTCTGCCTTTCCACGGGTCCACAGGTCTCCTTTCAAGTGTCCACAGCCCCAGCACGGGCTCCTCCATGGGCTGCAGGGGTTTTAGCTCTGAGTCCTTCCCCTACTCCATGAGGTGCCTCCTCCCGTCCTCACTTCTGCAGCGACCTTGATGTCTGCCTTGTTATCCCATGTTCTTGCTCTCTGGAATTTCTTCTGCGCAACAACTTCCAGTTCTTAAATATGTTATCACAGAGGCACTACTATGATCTCTAATTGGTTCAGCCCTGGCCAGGAGCCGGATGTCCCTCCTGGGGCCAAGTGTCATTGGCTCTCCTGGGACAGGGGAAGCTTCTAGCAGCTTCTAACAGAAACCACCTCTGCAACCCCCTCCACTACTAAAAAAAAATTCAGCTACAGAAACCCAGGACAACACTCCACCCCTCGCCTCTGTGTATCACATATTTAAGAATTTTAAATTCTACATTCAACTTACATAAACAAAAATAACACCTACCAAAACAGAATTTACCAAAAAATTCCACCACCAAAAATCTAAATACCAGCACCACAATTACAGCAAAAAATCTCTACGATTATTTTACTCTCTAACATTGCTCAGTACTTGTTTCACCCATTACCTCTCCCAGTTACTATCTCTATCTCAAAATCCTCATAACTTGCCTGCATTCTCCACCAAAAAAGTATAGTGGATTGACCCTGGCCAGACTCCATGGACTCATTAAATCCCTTCTGCCCAGTTGCAGAAAGGGATTTAATGAGTCCATGGAATCCGGCCAGGGTCAACCCACTACACAGTGCCACAGTGCTGACCTGATGGCTCACATTTATCAGCCCGGCTTTGCCACATGGATTGTTTCAAAACCAATGGTCCAAATGTTTCTTTGCTTCCTGTCTCTGAGCACCTATGCCGGGAACATGGGAGTCTGCGTGAAATGAGGTCTCTCTCTGATGGGAAGAGCTTCAGGACACCCAGAAATGATGAGTGATCATATTGTACCACATCAGAATTCTCATCTAAATGCATGACACCCAATCATTATTTAATTTAGGGCACAGTATGACATTATAGCAATGACAGTGTAGAGGCTGATGTCACTGAAAGAGTTCCCACTTCTCAGAGCAGTTCCTTGTGTAACTCACATAGCTGCAAAGGTTCTTATATTTCTATGGGAATCGATGCTTACCTGATATGATGAGTGGACATAGCACTCTCTGTATTGATTTAGCTTTAGTTAATTGCCTACTGACTTAAGCTAAATCCTTAAACCTACTCATAACTTCCTATGTATCAGGGTGTATTCTGTCTAATCATTATAGTTTTCTTTTCTGTAAAGTGATTTAGAAGTCCAAGACTCCTTTTAGAAATTACTTGCATGTCCAGGAGCCTCAGACTTTTTGCAAGGCACTAAAACTTAAGCTTATCTTGAAAATTGTATCTGTGGTCTTAAAATGGCAAGAGTCTGCACCTGCATTGCACAGCAAAAAGCCCTAGATTAGAAAACAAGTCCAAAGTAAATATTTAATTGAGGATAAACAATTAACAGTTCACGGAGATCAAAGAGAGAACTCACACTTCTGACCAGGACTGTTTGAACTTGCCCAGCTGCAAGTTAGAAGCAGTGATCACTTCGAGGTCACTTTCACACTCAGAAGTGACAGGAACTTCAATATTTAAGACATCTCAAATCTCCAAGTATAAGATCTGAGGAGAGCCCTGAACTCCAAGCTAGCTACACTTTTTCCACACCTGGGGATTTCTCATGGCTCATTTAATAAGGATCTCCAATCATGAAATGCAGTGGTGATCACAAGCTCTTAAACTGTCAGTTATCTGGTATTTGAATCTCTTACTGAGAGGAAAGAGCAGGGCGTGGAATGGGGAAAGATGGCATGCAAAGTGTAACTGAAGTCAAATAGAGAACTGCAAACATGCAGGCTGAAAAGCCAGCTGCTAAACTGTCCTGTAGTATGGAGACTCATAAAACGTTAGGAATGAGGATATATGTCCTGGCAGTGTCAATACCCAGAGTATGCAAAATGTTAGTATGGCTTAAAACAGCTTCATGATCTTAATTTTCCTTCCCTGCCTCATACATCAATCTGATAATTTAATATAACCAAGGAGATTTGATACTTTAATGTACTTGAACCTCCCTTGGATATGGTGGCATCCGTTCCAAATCCAAGACGCAAAGGTACCTCATCATCATATATTCTTGGCTAAACCTAAAGACCTCGCCTTGTAATGTGAGTAACAAAAGTTTTAGCATTAATCCCAGCTTTCAAGAGACAAATATTTTCCATGAGAAGGGAAGATGATTTGAACAGAAAAACATCTAAATATCTACATAAGAGACTCATAGAATAGCCTCTTTCTGCGTCTTGCAAGTGGAATATAGCCAAATGTGTCAGGGCTTGTTGATGGACCTTGTGGCCTGACCACACCAGCCCTTTATGTTTGCACTGTGAAGTTTTGAGATTCTGTTGGAGACTCTGGAACAGCTGAGCAATGCTGCTCAGTCAATGTTTGTATCCAGTGCACTGCCTTGAAGATATTAACAACAAGCCTCTCTTGTCAATAGAAAGGTCTAGCACGCAAAAAATGGTGAAGGTACAGAAGGGCCTTAATGTAGTTGAAAACAAAATGTAATCTGAGTGCAAAACAGTCTGGAAAGTACAGAACTGACTAAGATTACAAAGTCCTGCTGTACTAAGGTTCTAACCCACAGACAGCATCTCTTCTCTGTCCCACTGCAACAGTTCTTACAACTGCAGGTACTCTACCTTTCCTTTTATCTTCAGGTACTTGATGTTTATCAGCTACCTCAAGGTTGGGGAAAGAAAAAAAAAGAAAAAGCAGAATTCAGCACTGAAGACAAGCCCTAAGGAGATACTGAAAAGCAATATGTCTCAGGGAGTGGGTGTAATTTCCAGATGGATCTAGTGCACAAGCCACATTCCTGAAACTAGTAGATGAAAGCATGGCAGCTGATACAGCTTAAATTTGTGACTCCGGCAAATCTGTGTTTACCCGGATAGGATTAATGCTGATATCAGCCAGCACTGCAGTCACTTAGTGCCAGCAGTAACGGTTCTGGGATTGTCCATCTAAAATGACTACTTGCTCTACTGCCTGCCATGAATACACCATTGATTTCTTCATTTGTTTAAAAAGTGACAAAACAAACATTCCCAATACAATCTGGACTTTCATTTGCAGGAGGGCTGAGCAGGTTCAGGCAGGTTATGGTAATTTGTTGGCATTCTTGTGATGGACAAAATGCCTGTTATAAATAGGTTTGTTGATTCTCCCTCTCTAGTGGCCTCTCTCCAAAATTATGGTCTGATTCTGGCTTTAAGAGTTAGCTCTGTAGATACTGTGCTCCCATATGCAGTGCACCTCCAAACACTAAGAGAAAATTAATTAGATATACTACTAAGTAGAATAGGGAATTTCAGAAGGTTAAATCTTCCCACAGCTGAGTGGAAGAGATGGCTGACAAGTGTCCTTCCGTGGCTGGTGGATTCAAAGCCTATGACATCATTACATTCCATTGTCCAAGCAAAAAAGGATATAAATGATCCACAGGTCTGCAAGTGGCCTTGGCAATTTTCTTTTAAAAAGTGATTTTCTTCAAACAAGATCAGCTTGAAGGGGAGCGTATAAGAAAGATGGTGACAAACTTTTTAGCAGGGCCTGTTGCAATATGAGAAGGGGTTCTGGTTTTAAACTGAAGGAGAGTCAATTTAGACTAGATATAAGGAAGAAGTTATTTACAGTGATGGTGAAACATTGAAACAGGTTGCCTGGAGACATGGTAGATGCCCCATCCCTGGCAACATTCAGGGTCAAGTTGGATGGGGGTCTGAGCAACCTGATCTCACTGAAGGTGTCCCTTCATTGAGGATGTCCCTTCATTGCAGAGGGGTTGGATTAGATGACCTTTAAAGGTCCCTTCCAACCCAAACTATTCTATGACCTCACAAACCAGATCACATTGCAGACATGCAAATATTAGATCTAGCACAAGGAAGAAGAAAGAAATATGAGGCTGGGAAGGAGAAAAAGGAGAAGTTAAGATTAAGGCTGCCTGAACTTTAATCAGCTCAAGGTGCTTGGAACCCTACATATTTCAGCATATGCCTTTGAAGACACGCATTTGCTTTGACATCAATACAAAATTACTGAAATCATACATTCTAGTTGAGCTGATCTATCTGCAATTTAGTAACTGTATCAGAGAAGTCAAACCTCATTCATTTCCCGGGATCCCAGCACCCTTCAAGTCACACCCATCATTAAGGCACGCTTTACTTTCAAACCTTTTGCATTTTTAACTACGAACAGTTTCAGGATCAAAGCTTGCAGCTACAAAATGACGCATGGTGACAAAAAAGGGCTGCGAAATTCCCTCCTTCCCCCTGACCCCTCTGCTTTCTAGCAAGAATCAAAGCTGGAGAGGCACCTTGCTGTGCCAGGCACCAAACAGGATGCTCTGGTGAGGGACTTTGCAAAGGCTGCTGCAAATCCAGGATTGATAACAGAAAAGCATGATGAATGATCCAAACCTCTCACAGGAAGAGAGTGTGATACTTTCATAGATCAGAAGCAAGCAAGAGCTACATCAGAAAAGCATGTAATACTGCAAGTGGTCTGGAAAAGGGTGACTAGGAACTAACCTTAAAGAACAGGAGAGTTCTTTGATTTTACAGCCCAGTACTTAAACCACCCTGGGGCAGATGGATTTCCGTCTGTCTGACCACAATCTCAGGTGGGCTTGGACTAACTGGATGTTCAATCTGACTTCTCATGGAAATTCCTGCATTCTTCCAATTGAAAAAGGCTCTTCGTCCAAGGTTCAAGTCTGATTTCTGTGGTGGTATGTTTAAATGTTTTCGTAATTCAGAGTTTATGCCGGTAATTCTTTTGGGCACTGCAGAAGTTGCGCCACTCAGAGGAACTGATCTCTGCTGCCTCTGAATGGGTACAAGACTTAGCTCTGCTTGGCTGAATGGCGCATATTAACCAGTTGGGTGGGTGTTTATTTGAAACCATCTACTCAGTTAATCTGTATTACTATCTGAAACAATTCCTGAGGTCAGCCTTTTAAACAAGGAGATCGAACAGATGGTCAGGTTTACAATGCAGGTGGAGCACTGCAGGTTTGAGGAAGCAGATATAGCTCCAATAGAAGCTTGAATTGCCTACTTTTCTTGCAGTTGTTGGATCTGTTGCATCAGTTCCTGGTGAGTGCTCCTGGTAACATAACCATATTAATTCAGGCTGCCAGTACAGTATAGTATCTGAGACTGAATATGAGGGTAAAATAGTTTCACTGCTCAAACTACCACCCCACAACTAGCAGCTGCTTCCCATTCAGCTGAAAATGCACAACTGTTTTGAGTGTGGACAGTGTTCGGTGCCTTCTGGAGAACACCTAGACTTGTCCCCTTAGTTTGCACTGCTGTGACTACTAACATGGCTGTGACCAGTATTACTGTATCTTAGCTCCTAACCCCTTAAATTCACTAGAGAGAAGAGAACCTCTGACTTTAAACACTTGTCACTTACACGGACTTTGCCTGGGTAGAGGCAAGCCAAGAATCTGCCTACCTATATCTCACTTTCTGTATTTACAAAAGAAAGAGGTAGCACATATCTGGCTCCTCAGTGGTGTGTGCAACACAATGAGAAAATACAAATGTTTTCAGAGAACATCCATAAAAACACAGATTGCTCTCCTTACAGGTCTTGCAAAAGTACCACATATTGTACATGGAAATCCTCACAGAAAAGAACAAGGTTTTGATATTTTGATTGTCCTTGAAAACATTGCAGAAATGCAGGCGTCAAAAGGAAGGTAAATGGTTAAAAATATTTGCTTGGCAATGAGGATATCTGTTTACATAAACACAGAAGTTTTTTAAGTAGAATTTGTTCTGAGCAATTTCATCAGACACATCTACCAGATGGCTGCCAAATAATTGATTTTGTGGGTTGGAAGCCAAATAAAAATTGGGGAGGAAATTCAGAATTTAAATCTTCTTGCCAAACAAAAAAATAGAAATTCATTTAATTTGAAATGTCATGTTCTGGCTAATACAAAATATTTAATTTGAAGAATTTCACAGAAGCAGAAATATAAACATGTACTTCTCAGAACTGCTTCAAGGGAGACAGTTGCCCCTTTATTCAGTATCTCAAGAGCTGTAGCAGCTACACTGGACATGAGCTACCCAGATTCATCTGTCTCCATTACTCACCTGCCAGAAAATTGGCATAATCATGACATGTGGACAAAGAGTCCCTGTCCAGTTATCTGCTGATGCGCTTTCACTTTAGATAAACCTTTGCAGCTCCAGCCTTCCAGGGATTTTCTCACACAACAGGAGGAGTCTCATTCCTAGACACTTTTCTATGGTCTTTCTTTTGTAATGTTTTATGCTAAGTGGAGTTGCGGTGTTCACCCAGGGTTTCTCACAGCCCAGGTAAGTGTCTGACTCCCAGGCTATCAGATAAATCGAATATCTGTCACATCTCCTTTATCTTGCGATAAGAGAAGGAAGAGCAGGATCTAGACAAAGGTATCCAGTTAATTCACTCTGAATTTGTAAATAACAGTGGGATAAATAATCTGAAAACACTTGGCTCAAAGTTTGTCTAGCTCCAGTAATTTCTTTGTAAACTCTTGAGGAAGGAGTGTCTGTTTTATATGCATTGTCTGACATGGGAAAACTCAGGAGCTGAGGAGATGGATTGTGGTCAAAAGGCTTTAGTTTAACTGCACTGAACGGGTACAGTATGTAATAGTCTGCATGAATATAAGAGAATTACATTAATGAAATATAAAAGACATTCCTGAGATGGGCTGGACAAGACAAATTGGATGTAGAATTTGTATTAAACTACTGCCATTAAACTTTTTTACACTTCAGATATACAAAGTTATACCTCCTGTAAAAAAATATTAATATAAATTCATTTGGAACATAGTGAACCTATCTCCTAAAAATGTGATATCTCTACTCTCTTTCAAATCTGTTGTCTGCTAGCTACGTTTAAATTCTAGAAACTACGTAGAGAAGACAAAGGAAACTTTTAAGAGGTCACTTGAAAAAGATAAAAGAAGGCATGCTGTCTCATGTGTTGCTGTTGACGCACAAAAAGACTGCCTGGAAAAAGCCAAGACAGTGTCGAGAATGCTGGCATAAGTAGATGAATGGCCAGTGCCTTTGGGGCACTGATGTTTTATTACATTGACAAAAATAGACAAGAGCATCACATGCACTCACATGTACCAGGAATGAGGAAAAAATTCTAATACTTTCTTAATGTCAAGGATCTAAGCCAGGAGGCTTTTTGAAATGTGTTGATAGATCACAAGATGAGTAGGAAAAAGGAGGATACACAATGGCTTATATCTTCTTTTCTACTTTTGCGAAAGTCAATCAGTTAATGACTTATTTTAGTCACATTTTACACCACTCCAGAAATCAGTCTACTGCCACAACCTTAGACACAAGCTGAAACACAAATTCTGCTCAAAAACGATATCAAGATCTTTCTTCTTGCATGGAACAGCTTATAACTGGGGCACAACTTTGTGCTTTATATTCCTTGTGACTACTAGTGACAGGAAGAAAAAAGCCAACCAAACCAGCTTCTGCTTTGTGTAAAACTCCAGGCTGCTAACATTGTAGTTAGGACAAAACACCAGTGGCCAAGTTTCCAGCAAATGGGAACAACCCAGTCCATGGCCAGCCAAAATACCTGCTCAGCCATAAGCAGGGAAGCCAAGGAAGTTGGCTGATTCTCTAAGAAGCTTAGCCAGATTGTGAGTCCATCAGGCAGTCACACCTTTAGCCAGGCAGCCAACTTGCCAGACTTCTGCCAAAAACTTTCAAAGTACCAGTGTGTCTCCAGGGGGAAAAAAATAGCTATAAAGTTGCCAGAGAAAAAGTGTTATTTCATGGAAAATGTGTTTTGGTGGAAAAAATTGTAGCCAAGTCAAGAGACAATTCTGTTTGTGGCACTTAAACAATCTCCATTGCCTGAGGTCTGGAATCATTGCAAAATGTTGCTGATGCCAGAAGGGAGGTACACACTGGAAATATGGTATGTGATGCTGAAGAACTAAGTGGTGAGGTAGATGGCAGAAGGATTCGAAAGGTTGGTCACAGACCATGCACAGAATCCCTACCCTGCCCCTGCTAACAGCACTCCAGTGAATAAGGAAACCACTGTTCTTCATATTCCTATTACCCACGGGACTAGACCATTTGAGAAATTTTGCCTCTAAATTTGCATTCTTGCAAGTAGGAACAACATTTGCTAATATTTACAAATGTAAACAGGGTATGTTTAATAGGTAACAGGAGTACACCAAGAATCACAGCTGACCTCAGCCACAGTCCAGAAGCTGAACGTTTCTTTTAGTAAAACAGTCCCTTTATTATTACCTACCTTTGGCTTGTGTATTTTGTGTCCTAGGTTGACCCTCATCTGAGTTAAGTTTTGAATACAAGTGTTCTTTTCTCATTTGCTTCACTGAGTCTCTTCTCAAATGTTCCTTTTACGTTGTATCAATAATGTATCATAAAGACTTAATGGCTGTCACTAAAACCTTATGGGACTCCATAGTAAGAAATAAAAGGGGCCATTGAACTGTGATGACCACTTACAGGTCCTTGAGTACCTTGATGTACTTTCCACTGACAGAAGCCAGCAAAAACATAAAGCAGAGATGAGGCATATTCTTTGCAACACAAATCATACAACTGTGACAAGCTGGAGAGTAAAGTGCTTTGTGTCACAAAGAAACAGTAACTTTACCTTTAAAGAAAACCTTCTCTAGTGCTAAATATTATTCCTGCCCTGAACAGAATTCATATATCCTGCCGCATATCCAAAGACCAAATGGTTTCAGCGCTCAGGACTGCTCTCAGGAACCTTTGATTTAGCCATGGCAGACTTTGACAGTACCCCCATTTTCATATTTATATTACAGACATACTTTGCATTCCTCTAGCACCTTTTATCAGAGGATTGATCTCCTTCACAGACAGCAATGAATTAATGCTTGCAATGCCAATGTAAATTGGGATTTGTTTTCCTTGTTCTGTAGATGGGAAAGAATGAAGCTCTGAGATGATGCAACTTAGTCTTGACAGAGCCAGGCACAGACTCCAGATGTCCTGATACCCGAGACACTGCCTTCACCTCACTATCACTGCCCTTTCACCTTCTCTCTGTGCAACAGACACTCAAGCTGGACACAAATACAAAGAAAACATCACCTGCTTTTTAAAATGGATGCCTAAACTCATGGATTCACAGTTAGACACCAAGTGTGATAAATGTCCAGGACATTTTCAGGCATGAGATTTCACTAGTCCTGAAAAACAGAATTTAGTGACTAAATACAGATTAAAAACCCTAGCTGTTTTTTTAGTTTCCCTTTTTCTAATAAGCACTTTTAAGTGCCTATGTTGAGTGTGAAAGTATCACAGAAGAGAAAGAGAAATTATGAAAAGAAAAAGAAACTGCTTTTGCTTCACTGGTGTCTGTATGTCTATCTGAGGTATCATAAACAAGGTTGTTTTTATTTCTAAACATTTGGCAAAATTTCCAGGAAATAAGCACATGACAGTAGGACCTGACAGTATGTGGTTTTGAGTACAGGAGCCCAAATTTTTCATAGTGATAGGCTCGCTATCAACAAAGCACCCTGTACCCTTCACTTTTTTTACCCTGCCCAATGACACTAACTCAATTCCCACTTACACCATCTCATATTCACATATCATGCCTATGCCAGACAGACAAATTAGTTATATTTGAGAAGAGGTAGGAAACCATAACTGACCTCAAGTGTTACTGACATTCTACATGCACCAAAGACTTCATTGGTTACTGCGATTTCAGTATATTCCTTGATGCAAGGAAGGTGTGCAAACCAATATTCCAGTGGAAAAAACCAAAATCAGGTATAACCCCTAATGCATCCCCATATCTGCCTCTCCAGTAATTCCGTTGTCCTGAGCACTCTCCCTTGTTTCATAACATGTTTGAGAGTGTTTCTGCTGCAGTCTGCATGGTCTTGTTCTTCCTCAAACATACCGAGACATTTACCTACGTGAATCCACTGGTTTGAGGAATATAGCTCCAGATCTAGCCTATAATGTGAAGCTTCTTCAGACTGAAAGCTGTTGCCTTTCAACTCCTGCTGTTTCCTAAAATCACACTAAGAGAACAGCTCCCAAAGATTCTACTGGTTTTATGCAGAGCCACAACTGTTTGCAGTATAAAAACAGACAAACAAACAAATGCCACTCCCCTCAAAAAACCCCACCAAAACCCAAAAAGGCAAGGATTTAAAACTTTCTACTTTAAAAATAATACTATGTGCATAACTGACCATTTTACAACACAGCTTTCTTTTGCTCTTGTAGACATCATTTGAGAGGTTATCACCGGGAAACCCATGACAACACTAGCAAAAGTCTAAATGTTACTATTTAGCTTTTTTTTTAAAACTGTGTTTACTTTGTCTTGCCATAGCTACTGATCTGTTCTGCCATAACTTCAAACCATGTGGAAACTACCTAGTGATGAGTTCACCCCACGCAGTTATATCTCTTTACTGAGATGTGAGAAAAAAAGACCTACCAGTACTAAAATACACTAAGAAGGCAGTTCACTCCAACTTGAAGGTCTTATCCTTATTCTATAGAATCTACATTTTTATATTAACAATTCCTTTACTTTTCTGTCTGAATTGGCTTTTCAAAATTAATATTACACTCTATTTCTTCTAAAAATTTATCAGTTTTTCTGATGCTGTCAGTAAATACACCCATTGATTACCATCCCTAATGTAACTTTATTGTGAAATCCAGATGTTGGGGTTGGTGGATGCACCATTATGCCATACATGCGTACAGGCACACCATCCAGCCTGAGAGCTCTTCAGGCAACCAGGCCAAATTCATAAATTAGCACGGATTTATCTTCTGATGCTTGAATTTGTGGTATACTTTCTGGTTTTTCATCTTTCCTTATCTGTTCTTTCCTTCAGCTATCACTGTTTACCTTTCAGGAAAGTGTTTCCTAAACAGTTCCTATCTGGCTTGTTCTTTTTAATGAGTACTATCAGGTGCTTTTGATTTTAAATCGTGAAATATCTCCCCTAACAGCGTGTTTGAAATTCATAGTCATAACACAGTAATATTTCCAGACGCTGACAAAGACAATATATATGTCTGATTTTAACTCTGTTACAAATGCAGCTGTATTCCTTCTATGCAAACAGTCTGAAATGGGCTTAAAAGCCAGAAAAGTGTAAATGCATTTTGGAAGATGAACTCCAGGACAGGAGATTCAGTGCAGCTTGCCAATGAGGGTGTGTAATTAGTTAATACTACTTCAGCCTCTCTATTCTTAAGGTCTAAAGGGTCAAGCAAAAATTTATCTTGTTAGTTAACTGTGTTGGTTAATCATGATCCTGAGTTATGTATATGGCAGTGGTTTTTTCTTACTTCATACAGAGGGCTCGAGGCTTGATGCTTGACTTCTTTTTGTGGAAAGCTATTGATATATGAATTCAGTGTGCTGTCTAAAGGTCCCTAGATGTTGCATTGGTGGTGGTAAAAAAATATATTGTTCCTACCTTGCAAGGCAAGGTTCGGGGGCTTTTCAGGGTCTTCAGCAATATAGACAGTATGGGTCAGGAATACGCCATTTCTAACAAGCAATTAGAAGCTACAACTATAACAAGTCTTTATACAAATCCGGAACTGTGCAGAATACCTCCCGATTTTCCACTCTCCATTTTTGCATTCTTGGTGCTTTTCACTTCATAAAGATTGGATTTCTTCTAGACAAAGAATATGGTATTACTGAGCAAAGACATTCTCAGATAAATACCTATAAATATGTTTGTCTCTTCAGAATTATTATGTTCAGGCTTTTGGTTCTGCAAGATGTATTTTAATTTCACTTATCCTAGGGCACATGTACAGTAAATAATGGAAAGCAGTGCAGAGATTCCTCATTTAGTATCTTCAGATGGCTCTGTGTGGAGAATAAATGTTCAAGACACTTTCTGAGGTTCAGAAGCAATGTAGGTGAATGACAGTAAGAAGGTTAGTAAGCCCTGCCACTCCACAGATATTTACAACTTTTAGGGATTTTAATCTCCCAGTCTAGAGTGCATCAGAGATTCCTGGTGAACAGTATTTATAAATAACATCCCTGGGACCTGGACCCCAACCCGGGACAAAGCAAGATGCCCCAAATCATCTGTCCCACACTGCTGAGCACTGTGCAGTGAGGCAGCTGCTCCCAGCATCCCTCCACTGCCTCTCCCCCATTGCAGATGCAGGAGCAAGAAGGGACAGAGTCCAGCGGGAGGGCATGGGTCGGGGCTGGGGGGCTGTAGGTGGGAATGTGGAGGAGCTGGAGCCTGACTGTGAAAGTGGAGGATCCACGGGCATATCAGAGACATGTGGTGACATGGTGGAAGATGTTGCCGAGGACTCAGACTGAGTTTGGAGGAAAACACAGTTTAAGAAAGGATAATTCCCTGTACGTCTCTGTGTCCAGACATCCAGCAGCAGCAAGTGCCTGTCTTGGCTGAATGCCCTCCAGCAACAGCCCCAAGCAACAACAGCTCCGGTTCCTCTCTTCCTCTCGCAGCTGTTTGTCCTGTGACACAGGCACCAAACCAGGGCAATGGCACTAAAAACAGCGGCCTTAAATGCAGGCACCTGAGGCAAAATTTAATCCCTTGTGTTCAATTCCCAGCATATGTTTTTTATTTGTCCATAGCCTTTCTGCACTCAGATGGATATGTCCTGGGTTCATCTGTTTACCTACAAGGAATCCAAAGCATTTAGTGACATGCCAGCATCAGGGCAGGTTCTGCTGTGCTGGAGCTGCCCCCAGGCAGCTCTGGGCTCTGATGTGATATCCTGTCTAAACAGTTTCCAGTGCTCTGGTCTTTCCATCCACTTGATCCATGTGGATTTGTAATATTCATTTGAGGGTTAGCTGAGGTCACATCATTTTGTGTTGGTTTGAAAATATCTGGGTGGGTCCTATGCACTATGAGAGTCCCCTAGTTTGATCCACCAAATGGTAATGGGTTTTATGTGACAGCAAAAGGATGGCCTGAAAAACCAATTTTAATTTAACTTGAGAAATTAATTTATCCCAGTATGATGAAACTGATGTGGACACTTCCATCACAGCTTTGACAGATGAGCACCAGCAAAACTCACTGCTGTAGTTCAAGACTATCACTCCAGTTATTCCCTTTGCTCTTCATTACCATTTTCAGTAAGAAGAAAGCCATGATGGGGATTTACTTTATTCCCCTCCTTCCCTGTGAAGAAGAACACAATCCCCACTCAGGCACGCACTTTGTGCATAATTTTTTCTCTTCAGTTTAGCTTTGTGTGCCTTGAATAATTCAGCGCTGTAAACTGAAGCAACACTTTTCTTCTATAAAATAAGTTGTATGGGTAGTATATATTCCAGTTTCCTCGTTTAGGGAGAGCTCCCTTTCTTTATGTAAGTTCTCTAAGAGAACCATACTTGTGTCATGAAGTGCACGAACATCCGATACAGTGAGGCTTGCAGGACAAACTGCACAAAATCTGTAACTTTGATCTGTACAAAACGGCTAGAAGTTTCTTTGGGTTTTCTTGTCAGACAGTCCAGACAGGGCTGTACAGCTGGAGTAACTGGGCTACTGGGCACCTGGACACAATCTCTGGGCAGAAACAGAGGACACACCTGGAAAGACTTGGAAGTATGGAACTCCTAAATTGTAGATATCTGAGTTAGGTGCACATACCGTGATGTCAGGAAGCCTGAAGAGCATAACTGAGTGTGCTGATGTTATTACTTCCCTGCATCAGCTGCATAATTGCCTACCTCTGTATTCCCTTTGGATACCTATATGAGGAAACAGTACCAAGTTTTTCATATGTTAATTATATTTTGATAATGAGAAAAATATATACCATGTAGATAAGCACTTAGGCAAATCTCTATCTACACTTAAATTACCCACTAGTATCCTGAAATAGGAGTGCCTACACAACCTTTCACGTTGTTTAAAATCTCTTCAAGTTACATGAGAGCAACTTTCCCGTGCACATAAACCATGAGTTCCCTATTGCAGTGTAGCTGACTTGCTTTGCACAATCTTTTATTGTCACTGGTTTGACATTTTTTCCTTTTTCAGACCCTGAAAATGGCTTCTATTTCATGACTTAGATTTCAAGTTCTTTAGGGCAGAAATCATGTTTATGTGTGTTTGTACAGCAGACATGGGTCTTGATGTATGACTGTGGTTTGTAAACATTACCACAATATAAATAGTACATTAATCATTAATTACATTGTTGATACATTACTATGTCTTAAGTGGTGGCACTGTCTATGACTCTTTGTCTCCTCACAGAGATGAGGCCAAGACATTTCCATAATCAAAACATTTGTCTGAAGTCATGGTTGCCGCAGATGTTCCTGGAACAGATACAGAAACAGAGACTGACATTGCACTGTGAACTTCTTGCCTAAGGTAGCATCCATATCACAGATTGACATATCTCGTGAAACTTCAGAAGATTAAAAATTATCAACTGAGGTATGTGCATTAAGTCATATGCATCTGTACATAATTTAATGCCCATGAGAGTCTCAGACTGCTTTGCAAATGTTATTTCACTACCTATAATGTACAAAAATGTTATAAACTCAGTTTTACTCCGAGATGGACTATTGTGTTTGGTCAGCACATTCACAAAATGTAAAAGAGTAAGTAGACTTGTATGATTGATATGTATAAGAAATGGGTAAATGCTGGACTCCACAAATTAGAGGCAGACACATTCCAATTTCTTGTAATAGCCAATGATTAAAACATTGAGTCCCCTGTTACTTGACCTGAATTGATTTGATTGCCAAGGTCATGATGGAAATCTGTGACAAAGCAAAAAACAGAAACCAGATCTCCTAACTCTCACTAAATTACAGTTTCTTAATTACAGCAACTGACTGTGTGATCCATAACAGCATTTAACCACATAAAGAGTAATTTAAGGCAATTTTCCAACTACTTGAGGCAAATAACTCAAATCTTAACTAAACTGCCTAGGGACACATAGCTTGGACTAAGAAGTTGAGTTTCATTCTTGTATCCACAGAACAGATCAGCAGCACAAAGTACCTAACCAACCATGGCATAGGAGGCGCAGGTCCTCCCCTCCTTCCTGAGTCCCCAGACAATGTGGTAACATAGTCTCTCCTGTCCTGTTGATCCTTGTCACATGAGTTTTGTAGTCCTGACCGCTTATCCTCAAAAGAAGAGTAGGAGGTGTTCACCAGGAACGGCCAATGAGTGGCGACTGAGTGTCCTGCAGAGGGGGAGCCTTGGGTTCAATGCCCCTGAGGCTGAGGAGGGCCACTGGAATGGGCTGTTTTTCCACCTCACTCACCTGTGTTCAAGTGCGTGACTGAGATGTCAATGCTTATGAGCTGGTTTTGGTTTCTGCCTTGCAAAAGCACCTAACTATAAAACTGAATTAAACTACTTACTGGAAGCAAGAGGGAGAACTTCACACACAGCCCTGTCTTCAAACATGTCCTACAGCCTGGCTCAGTGCTCTGAATACTGGGATGCCTGTTGTCAACCTCAAGTTTAAACACCTGCCCCTGCCTGTTTGTTGTGGGGAAACCTCGCTCAGCTCCAAGGGTTCCCTCTCTGGGGGTGGGCACACACATTTTAGTCACTGAATGTTGCCGTTCTCTGAACTTTTTTAGAGAGGGTCTTCTGAGATACCTCAGAAACTAGGCACCATATTTCAGATGGCCACAATCCTGCTTTGATATAGGCTGCCATCTCAGAAGGACTTTAATGCAGCGCTTAACCAACAAGGGAAGCAGAAGTCACTGTGGAAGAAATAGTTGGGCTAACATTGATGGATTTAGAAAATCCTGATTCTTGTTTTTACTACTTGGACACTAAAGCTATGTGCAAATGATGTCTTACTGCCTTATTTCCTCCTCTGCAAAAGGAATAAAAGTACTGGTGTGTCCTACAAAAATGCTGTGAGGATAAATTGAAGGGTGGAGATAAGATGGGAAAAAAATGTCAAATACAAAAGGGATGGTCAAGTTGCGAGTTGTTAAGTCAAGTTACAAGAATTACATGCATAGGGAGAAATTACTGTGACCAACCTCCACCTTGGTTGAGGCTCTCTGGGGACACACTTAGAAGATCACAGGTAAATTCTTTGAGCTTTACAGGGAATAAGAATCCCCACTCTTGAGTCGTGTCAGCCTGAGCCTTTCCTTTCTGACTGACATGATTACCTGCTAGTATTTGAGTCCCACTAATCCTAAACGTCTCCAAATGTAAGCTACAGTTCTGACCCACAATACCCTCAGTTTGCCTCCATGTCGGGCGTCTCCAGAGCAGAGAGGTCCAGGCTTTGTCAGGAACAGCCATTCCATAGGCAATGTCAAAAGCTGATCAGCAGAACATCAGGATCTGTATGAGTTCTTGCTTTTCCACCCTTATCAAGCACACATTTTTAAGCCTCTTGAATCAACGATTTCATTGTTCATTTTTAGACATAACTGCCATCATTCAGTAGATGTGTTGATGTTTCTCAGAAGAGATCAGGTGTGGCCCTGTGTTTGAAAGGGATATGCTTAAAAGGAAAGATGTCAGATAACCAGTGAAAGCCACAAGAAAGTAAAGAGAGGGAGGGAAAGAGCAGGAAAATGGTGAGATTTTTCTGCTGAACAGCTAGAGAAAGCGAATATCCAAGTCCTCTTCTACCATTTTAAAAGCTTCTATTTGATAGGTAATGTTACAGAACAGGGTTCTGGGCAAGGTCTGGTAGGAGAGACAACAGTCTCAGAAGCAGAGGTAAAGGGAGGTGTTTCATGGTGGAAAAGAAAACAGAAAGGTAAGAGAGAGAGAGACTTTGTTCATGACAGAGAGGCTATTGGCTTGCCCTTGCTTCTCATTTAGAGGAAGTCACTGAACTCTTCTTTAGTAGCAGTCATCTGCTTTACAGGCGTGTCTTAAATTCACATGCTTATCACATTCTACAAATGTACTAGAAGATAATTAACCAACTGTAATAAACTTCAGCGCAGGCCAGTATTCTCTTTCAAGATTTGGCTGGATAAAGGTCACCATTTCTGAAAAACTAATATCTTGATCTAATAAGATCCAGCATCACTCCTCATTTTGAAACTGAACTTAAGTGACCCACAGATCCTATTTATCTATAATTTATATAAGATCAATACTATCCTGTTGATTCTAGTGCCCTACTTCAGTTAAGCTCTTTTGCAGAATCATTTTCTGGTATTCACCTTAATCCTCCAGATAAGTCTTAAAAATATTCTCTCTGTCTGACACCATAAAATTGTAACATTTAACACTGAAGTCCTGGAAGAATAAGGCGATTGTTCTTGTTATTATTGGAAATCACAGCGAGAGTACAGTAGTAGGAGAGCAGCAGCAGCATGCCGGGTGTCCAAGAGAAAATTTCTACTGCTGTAGAGGCTGGAATACACTAAAAACAAGAGTGCTACGCTGTGCAATCTGATTTCACATGGTGGAACTCCTCAGCAACTATAGAAAGATAGGATCAGAAGGGAACAGTCTATGATTTTAGGATGCTTGAAAGAAAGAGAGGATTTAAGCATAGTTGGAATGAAAGGGATGAAGCATGTGATTAGTACATGAATGGGAAGAAAACGGAACACCAGAATAGCACATGCACAAAAATAGTGTGTAGAGAGAGAAGACAAGGATTAGGTGTATGAGAGTAACATTTTAAAGAAGTTGACACTTGAACTCTTCATCTGAGTTATTGGTGGACAGTACAGAGTTGTCTGATACATAGCCCAGTAGAGACCCTAATTAGCTTTGCCTGTCCCTGACAGAAGCCCTGAAACCCAGACATGCATAGTGTGTCTGGAGGGCCTCCTGTCGCTGGTGTAATCCCTTTAGAACTAGGGATGCACTTGCACAGGCTGTTGTTGCAGGGTGCAGGTTCAAGTTTTCAAGTCATAGAATAGTAATCCCATCTAGAGTATGTTTCTTTAAGAGAATCCATATCAGCAACCCCAAATCTTTCAGCTCCCATTTCTATAAATAACAGAAGAAGGAGATCACACAGCTTTCTTTATATTTAACTAGTTGCCATAGCGTCTCTGCTGCAAAACTGTGATAGCTATGGCTATCTAAGGGATGTCTAAGCCTTGTCAATTGTGTTTCTTTCCTTAGAGAAACAGAATAAGGATGCAAAATTAAGCTTCAAATCATTTTCTTGAGGCACATCTAAGACTATCGAAGTCCCGTGCCTTATTAGAAAGAATCAAGTCAGAAAAATACAAGTTTCTGAATACTAGGAATGAAGAATTAAAGTACATGTTCAGGCAACCTTTACCCTGCCTGGCTTGTGCACCCCAGCTCTGGGAATAGCTCCCATCCCGGAGGGTGGCTTTGAACTCCGCAGCGGGGTGGCTACACCTGCCCTGGAGCCAAATTCTTAACGCACCTCACCCCTGGAACACCAGATCTCTCACATTTGATAAGCTCTTTGCTTCTCTTTTGTAGTCCCTCTGCCTTTATGTATTTGACACGATCCAACCCTACATTCACCTGCCGTTAAAAGTCTATGCGCAGACAGCTGTTGGCATCCTTACTTAGGGGACCCATTCAATGCAGTGCTTAAATAAGCTGTGTAGGAGCTCTTGAAGCAACAGGAAACCTTCCTTTGATCAAATGAGGATCCTGCCAAGGAATTTGTCCTCTATTCACAGGTGGGAATGGTCCATCCAGATCACCTTTTAATATGAATCACAGCCCCGTTGAATAACTGTGACTAATCCTTCTGGCTAATCACACTTTTCCCAAGCAAGGCAGTTGGATGATTTGCACATAATTCCAGTGCTGTTGACAGGGAAGGAGTGTCAGGGTTTCAGTGATATGTCCTTTAATCCTTTATTTCCCATTTTTTATCAGATGTGTTTGCTAGACCTGAAGCTGACTCGAAGGGCATGAAATACCAGTGGACAGTTTTACCCTGGGTTAATGATGATTTTTCCCAGTGACTGTAAGATCTACCAATAAATTTAGGAACCTTCCTGTGACATGGATGTTCTCTCCCACTCTAGAAGTACTAAAATGAGGCAGAAAGCTGAGCTGGGAGATGTTAAATCATCAAAGCTTCATTCTTCCAATTGCAAGGATTAGAAGGGGGAATTCAGAAGGCCCTTTGAACAAGATGTACACAGAAATTGGAATTAACATGGTCTGAGACTGGAAATATTCTTTTCCTGCTGTTATCTTTTAAATCAAGATACCTAATACCCAATACATCTATGGCAAACCATTTCTCAGGACTATTGTCTGGACAAGAGTGTTCAATCATTTGTCCAGTGCAAGTATGCATCAGTTTTTGTATTAAAATGAATCTGAATCTTTGGATGGGTTTTGTGATTTAAAGGAGGAGGAAATACAAAAGTGGATGAAGCATACCTCTATGGCAGTCCACCATTTTTAGAGTTTACCCTGCTTTAGAAGAAATTGCTTTTAAATCATAGGAATGGTAGTTTGGGTTTCCTCTGTAGTATGTCAGTGAGCACTTTGGAAGTTCTGTGAGCTAAAGAAGTGAACAATAAAATAGGCTCGTGTTCTGCTGTGTTTCTGTCATCCAGCTGCTTGTTGAAGGCCTCTTTCTTGTGAGTCACTGTGAGCAGATCAGTTTTCTCTGCTGAATTGTCTGCCTGAGCTCAGCCTCTGCTGTGAGCAATGCATGCTATAAATGAAGTTACAGGCAACGTGATGCAACTGAATATTTGCATACCACTGAGGTATGTGCTCTATAAATACATAAAAGCAAACAGACACAATGTTTTCCCTGTGGTCACATTGGTTATTTACTATAGTGGGTGTCAGCTTCTTGAACAATTAAGATACCAAGTAAGTTTAGAAATGGCTTGTATTTATTTATGTCTGTCAGGTATGCAGGTAATATTGAGAAGTATCTACCATTAAAGGGAATTAAGCAGAATCATCTTTCCCCAGCTAACTCTGCTATATGACAGTAAAATATCTTCTGAGCTGTGCTCCTGATATAATGGCTTTTCATTAGCACATAAGAAAACATTCAATCTCATATTTATTTTCCAGCCTTTGTGGGTATATAACAAAAAAGGGGGAGCAAAAGTAAGATGTGGAAATTGCTAAGGAAGTAATAGAAATACCTTTCAGTCAGTATGTAAGTTTGAGGTTAGAGCAAAAGACCAAGAGTTAGGCCTCCAGGGCTTTGTTCTCTGGTCTGCTGTTAATGATGAGCTCCTAGGGTGAGGTCCTGAAAGCACTGTCCTACATTTACACCTTCCTCTCTTCTGCCACCAAAGGTGCATTTCAGTCAGAGACATGGAATAGGTTCGTACTGGTACAGTACTATGAGATCCACTGAAGAAAAGGTCTAAGCAATAAAGTGCACTGTTAGAAAAGAAATAGGTGCGTGTCCACAAAACTTTGCTTCTTTGCCTACTCCCTCCCCAATACAACAAAGAGGAAACAACCACAACAGGCCAACACAAGCACTAAAAATCGTGTGAGGCACTCAGAACACACTATAATGTTATCAGCACTTGTAATTTCTTTCCTGTTTATAGTGTTTCACAGGAGAATCCCATTTTAAAGCACTGCATGGAGTTGGTCAGCAACTGAAGTGTTTGAAATTATTAAATTCTAATTCCACGTTAACTATCTAAATATATATCTTAATATCATAAAGGCTGATTATGGACGTAATTTTAAGGACCCTTCTGCTTGTATCAAAACAGAAAGTACAGTTTTTTCCCAACTCTCTCCATGGTAAATGGAGGACAGTAAGAACCTGTTTGATTGGTGTAAACTTTTCATCTGAGATTTTGGGGTGTACCTGGATGCCAGGCAATTCAAATCTGTTTTCAAAGCTGGATTGGTCCAACTTTTGTTCAGTCAAACAGGGGCAAAAAAAGGAAAGGGAAAATGTGGGGGGGAAAAAAAAAAGACCTGTTTGGCTGTTTTGAATGATAGTACTTGTTTTCCTCTTTGCTCCCCAGCTAAGCTATGGAGGTAAAGTCCTGTGGAAATAATTCACTACCAGGCTGGATCTACACTGGGAAAGATATAAACATCTCTTTTCTGAATACATTTCTATAATGTGTTATTACATTATAGAAAGAGCTCCATAGGCTTAAGTAGTAGATAAATTGGTTGCACTAGGTTGAAATTCTTCAGCTGGATCTTACAGAACAAGGGAATTGTTACAATATCCTCTGCAATAAACATCTATTAATTTATACGTATAGATTCCTCAAAACATTTTATCTAATACTTTGTAGCAGCAAACATTTAAATCCAAGGAAAGATTAAGCATTTTGTGAGCAAAGTGGACAAATAGAGTTTCAAGCAGCAGAATGTCCGTGGCAAAAACTTTCTAACCCATTACCTGGACCACAAAGCTTTCATGAAAGAGTCAAAGGCAATAAATGTGGGCTTTCTAACATCTCATGGTGGCATCCCTTCACAAGCTGTGCCTGACATCTGTCCCTTTCCTTCAGGTTTCCTCCTGAACTATTTTATTAGGTCATACATTGATTTCCAAATTATGATCTACCTCTCAAAGGCACTTTGGACTATCATTTGGATTGTTGTAACTTCAATGATATATAGACTCATTATAGCTATTTTGTGTGTGACATGCAGGCACACCTAAACCAAGAAAGACCATCAGTACCCTTTACATTAATAGTAGATATTTCATCAAAGATCACAAAGCCCATGTGACAGCATAAGTTTGGTCTCAATTCATTCTCAGTGAGCTGAAGTTCAAAGCAGTCCATTGAGAGCAATAAAGTTTGCAGGCTTACTTTGGGTTCTGCAGTCAGTGGCTTCATCTCTGTGGCCTCACAGCCAAATTTTAATTTATCTCACAAAGCACAGTGGTTTCCCAACTGTGGTGTAAATTCCATGTGGCAGTTTTAGAAGGCTTTCCAGAGTAGTTTTCACTTTCAAATATCTTTCAGATCCTCCTTCTCTCCCAAAACAGAGAAAATAGGTCAATTGTCTTCTTTCACTAGAAGCAAGACAGAGCCTGTGATTGCATGAGGCACACTCTGGTAGATGGTAAGAGTTAAAAAAGCAAGTCTTTGTTTCCTACCAAGGCTAACTTGATTCCTGAAGTGATGGTGGTCACACTTCACAGTGGTCGAGGCAGTGTTGGAAATGCAGGAGTCTGGCAACACAAGCGAAAATTTGGATTTTTACTGCAGATGTGCAGTTTCCAGATGCGAATGCCATCCATTTCTGAATAAGGTATATATTGCCTGCATTTCTGTTTCAAAGTACTAAAAAATGTTTTTTCCTTCTGTTTCAAAATGCCTATAACCCCCCCCCTCTGTCTATGCTGGGCTGGGTCAATATGCTCCTGTTCCCACAGCTCTGGGCTGTGGCATTGACCAACATGGGGCTGGAACTGCCTGACCTACTTCAGAGCTCCAGGACTGGGAGCCAGCAGAGAAGTGTCTGGCAGTGACAGCACAGCATTCAGCTGCGTAACACTCCTATCCTCTTAATGCATTTCACACTCAGCAGATTGAATTGCTTTGGTCTTCTCATTTCTTTTTCTTCCAGCAAACAAAACTTTTTCCCCCTTTTCCTTTGACAAAGACTTTTGCCATATGCTCCAAATCAACTGCAACCTTTTTGATGCTTTGTTACCGCCTACATCTTGGGCTGCAGTCAAAAAAAAAAAAAAAATTAAAAAAAGAAAAGAAAAGCAGCTTAAGTGTTTCTGTTTCTGCTCCAGTCAAACTAAAATTGAAACATTCTGTTCATTAATTCAAGGGTTAATGTCTTATCACTCCTCTCTTACTCTGAACTGAGAACTGAACCAATTCCTTGCTGTAACTGACATATCTGTCTGACACATTTTTGTCTTTCTGCACGGATAGTTGTCATGAATAGAAAGGAATTTGCTCATATTCATTCACCGATCAAAATTATTTGTTGACTTTACTTACCCAACTATCTTAATTTGCTTTAATGTTGCACTTCGTGAAGCTCTGTCCCTTGCTGTGTGCTGCCATTAGTCCTTGTAATTCCACACAGTCAGCCTGGCAAGGTAGCTGAAGAAGAAGAAACAAAAGCTTTTGATAAAACTCATTTGGAGCAGGAGCAGTTCCCATGTTCCCATGTAAGCATCCCCTAATGAGCTTCACCATGGCCCAAAGAATGGGCAGAGGTAGGGGAGCGCTCTGCTTTGAGCAGCAGTGGGGTCTTAGATGAATTTCAGCTGTCTAATTCTGGCAAATAGCTTTCAGACTGCATGTAGGTGTTACTTAGGGCATAAGGCATCCATATACTGTACTAACACCTAGTGAGAACATATTTATAGCAGTGGAACAGTCATGCATTCAGATATTGTGAACTACCTATTAACTGCACTGAGAGAGGTACTTTGGGAAATAACTGGGTCCACCCTAGGATGTCTGCTGCCACAGCACATACTGGAAAGGAACTGTGCCCCGTTCCTCCTCAGATGATAAAAGTAAACCCAGAGAAATCTCCTGGGTACTTCAGGATAAGATTTACTTAGAGGGATAGGAATAAAAAAGGAAATATTCAGAGCGTGAAAACTTCATTGCTTAGATTTGACCCAAGATTTCTATCGCCACTACTCAACTTTGTTCCCTCCCCCTCTTACTCCAAGGGTACAGGCCACTGGGGAGGTCTGCACCAGGGGATGGGAATAAATGATGTCAATGCAGGTGATCTCATGTTCGGTGTCCAGCCCCGGTGTACTATGAGTATTTCTTTGTATTCCCCAGCTGAAATGTGTTTTACAGGTACCTGGCTACTACTTTGCAAATGGATTTCACTGAAACCTTCCAGTTATTCGATATGTTTGGTTTTAATGAGTGAATTTTTTTCAGTACAGTTGTTCTGGGAATGGAGAGTTGCATTTTCAAGGTCTATATTAATTTTTTTTTTTTTTTAATTTATCGGATATTTACTACAAATTTACTTTGTTTCCATTAAACTACTTGAATCTGCTACTGAGGATCTTCACGGAAAGCAAAAGGGAAGGTATGCAATCCCAGAAGAAAGAATGAAAGATAAAATCACACCTCTACTCATAGAGATGCAATTAAAACAGAATGAGAAAAAGCAGGGGAAGTTAAAAAAAAAAA
>VWZG01009618.1:223574-253631 GCA_013396735.1 Grallaria varia
AACAGGGAAATTAAAAAAAAAAAAAAAAGAAAGAGAGAAAAATAATCCTTTGGGTCATCTAGTTTATTTAATTCAGCTAATTAGTTTCTACCCATAAGGTTTCTATCCATTAGTAAGATTGTCAGTATATCCCAGTCTCATTATATTAATTGATAAAAACAATCTAAATTTTGAAATGAAAAGCTAAAGCACATTTTTCCTCTATTACTCCAGGTCTCTTTTTTCATTGTAAGAGCATACACAGCCAAAGTAACCTCCCTTAGTTCAATTTACATCATATGATACAAAACTGCTACTGTCACCTTTTAAATCATAATAGTTGTTTAATAGCCTTAGTACTTGCCCTAGGTAAAATACATTAAATACTTTCCTTGTGTTAGTTCTTGAAGACAGCATAGGAATATTATATGACTGCAAATAGAAGAAAGCAGTTCTTCTGAGAGGAAGGAAAATGTGAGCCATTCACTGGAAAATTTGAGAACAGCTGAATATGGCAGACAAAACTTTGGGAGGAGATGGGCATTTTCTCCACCTCTTCTCTTCAACACCCCTCTTAACCCAGTTCATGCCATAGAGCTAAAGCTTACAAAATAGACTCTGATATCTTTCCCTTGCTATCTGGAGTGTTAGGAGTTAAGTTATTGATGTTTGTATAGTACCTTTGCTTCTGGAGTCACAGTCCTCATAGAAGCATTACCAGTTCAAAGAGGTCAGCAACTCAAAAAAAGGATGAGCTGAAATGACATGAGGCTGTGGGGTGAATCTGCATTCAACTGAGTGAGCAAAGGCAGACCTTATTCAGGCTTGTTTCAGATAATTACATTTATAAGGCACAAAACCCTTAGTAGCCAGTCTCTTCATTTCAGTTCAATGTTTCTTTCCAATGGCTGTTTCCAATGGTTTCCATAAATTTGCAATTTACAGAAGGTAAAGCAGATATTCAAGCCAGTTGCACAGCTTGAGGTTTAACTGAGTCCAACAGCCCAGTCTCCTAAGGGCTTTGTTCTACAAATGTCAATATGTTCTTAATGTCACTATGTCCTTAAGGCAATTTACACGTTGTAATTACAGATGCACTGCAGAAGTGTAAAGAGTGACCATTCACAATTTTCTAGATTCGAATTTAGAATTTTTGGCCTACCCTACACAGGTTATGAATGAATTGATCAAACATGCAACATGTTTTTTACCAGACAAATGCTTATGCCATTAGAAGCCCTAGGTAAAGTTGCCTGACACTAATATAAACTTTATTGCTTCTCAAGCAAAAATTAGCTGTGCAGCACTTTCAGTTGATGTCTATTTGTGATAAAGTGTGGCGAAAGGTTGCTTGATTATACAAATAGAGAAAAGACTGCAAAACTTTCTGTAACTAAGAAGCCCTTGCTAATTGAACTCCCTTTTCCTCAATACAATGCTTATTATCCCGTTGATATTTTTTTTGCTTCACTGTAGATAAGATTTTATCATCCTTCACTTGAGTGCCAAATGTCAGGGCAATTAACCCTTTGTTGGCTGAAGACAGCTGCAGGGTGTGTCTTCCCTACAATTTCCAATTTTTCATAAGCATCAAAGCTGGAGAAGGAAATGGGACTCTTTGCCTGGTCTGTAAGCAATAACAAACATGGAAGAGGAATGCTGTTTATTTGGCGCAGCTGGAAAGAATGAAGACGATCATCTTCCTTTATCCCTTTGAGGAATTCAGACTGCTGTTAGGTAACAAGAAAACTATGCTAATAATTTTCCACCTAAGTAAGCAAGAATTTCACCACTGATGCTGCAATGGGCTTCTTTACTGCTGCCAAGTTGCACAGGTAGTGAATAAAGCTCATACAGTGATCGCAAATCCACGGAGAAACCTTTTGCCTAACCGCACTATAGAGATTAAGCCGTTTGAAGACGCTTAGCAGAGGACTTTTCAATTATGGTGATTTTGGTTTTGTTTTTGTGGGTTTGTTTTTTGGGTTTTTTTTTCGGGGGAGAGGTTGTTTTGTTTTGTTTTTAACAGAACTAACATAATTTAAGTTTTGAGCTTTAAGACAAGATCCATTGCTAGACTATCTTCCTTCTCTCACTTCGACTACATCCTTTTTTACACCACTAGATGTAAAACTTCAGTTTCTTCTCTTCAGAAGTAATGTTTTTAACTTCTTTACTCAACCCTCTAGTTGCATTGTACTTGGGGACCTGGGGCTGCGAGTTGCTTTCAGCGTCAGGGCAGATGGACATTACAGGCAGGACTGTGCTTTGAGGATTTAGCCCTTGCCCACCAGCAGTGATGAGGGTACCTCTAGACAGAGAGATGCAGGAGGTTCCAGGTCTGGTCTGTTTGCTTCCTGAGCTGGACACAAACCAGTTCTGACACAGAGGTGATGGCCTTAGGGTGGTACTTCTGAGCTCAGATCCTCTGCCTCTCAGCAAGGTTTTTGTGCTCAGGGGCAGAACCCTGCTAACATGACTGTGTAGTTTCTAGTTTGGATCTGGCAGCCAGAAGAGACCATGGGGATAGCAGATGTGTGGATGGTTGCACTGGAATGAAGCTGTGCTTCAGTTTCATCACTAATACTAAATGATTACATTTCAGAGAGACCTGGGAAGACTGACAGAGATATTTTGATTTGGGGCAGATAGGGACTGATAGTGATTTACTCCTAACCACAATATGAAGACAATGACTATGGAAAACCAGTGGTGTGAGGCAATGTAGTCAGTAGATCAACCCATGAGCTAGTCATGTGGGGCACCCCTGTCAGAAGACTGAGGCATAGAAAGGAGTGTGCCAGGGGAATTTCCAAAGGGATTTTAATGGAGGTCCTGAAGAAAAGGATCACTGTAGGCAGTAAAAAGTGCTAATCATGAAAGGTCCTTTCTCACTCCAGAAGATAAAACAGCAATAAAGTTTCAGGAACCCAAGATATCCCTTATAGATAAGTTGTGAAGGGCTAAGAAGGTAAGAGAAAAACTGCAAGGGGAAATGTTGATGGACTCTGTTATTCTATTTAACATGGAAAAAAAAAAAAAGCCTCATTTATGGATTACAACCTTGGTTCAGTACTTCTTCAGTTGCAAGCAATGGTGCTCCAAAACACTCCAAATGCCATCTGCTCCAATGCCCTACCACAGACCTCATATCTTGCTACCATACTCTACAACAAACTTCTGTAGGGAAGACTGCAAAGCAAACTGTGCCATAGGTAAATATCAGAGTATCAAAATGTGTTGCTAGTACCCTGCATTATTGCCCTATAAAGGATATATTAGATAAACAATATGCAGAAGATATAGGAGTGTGGCCATATGTTACAGGAGAAGACAAAATAGATAGATAGATAGATAGATAGATAGATAGATAGATAGATAGATAGATAGATAGATAGATAGATAGATAGATAGATAGATAGTTAGTTCTGGGCAGGTTGAACCAAGGGAAAGTTCCTTCCAGACCCCGTGTTTGGCAGCTAATAGATCTTAGTCAGATGTTGGGGGCGTTTGGCTTTTCCAGTGCCAGTATCACCTCTGCGACACATGGAGACAACTAAGGCAGAAGCAGTATTTTCCATCATCTCCTGCAGACCTTTGAAGCATTTGAAACAGGATCCACCTTAATCGCTGCTATAGCTGTTTAGCAAAATATGATATTGCTGCTACTGCTGCTACTGTTACTGTAATGCAACTCTGTATCATGGTACAGCCCTTAAAACAAGGCATGTTTTTTCCCTCAGGACTTTTGCCTGATAGACAGTCTCACTATCACAGCAATAGCCCACATCTTCTCCTTATCTCTCCTGAGTCAGCATGGCCAGCCAGTAACTGAGCACTGACCTGCCAGACCTCACCTTCAGCTGGGTCTGGGCGTTGTTTCACTGGCACCATCTGCCCAGGCTGCGCTGCCACTGTTCACTTCAGCAGTGACCCCACGTGGGGAGCTCTTGCCCCAATCCCTTCCACCTCTAGATGCCCACTCACACCAGCCCCTCCGCAACCATTCATGGGGCTGTGCTGGGAACCACAGCACCGAAGTGAACCTCAGCAAAAACAGCTCTTTTGAGGAAGGGAGAGATGCACTTATTTGTAACTCCTCTCCATTCAGTGCTCTAGCACAAACTAGTTGTGTCAGCATGAGCTTGGGACCAGTCCGTGGAGGTGTGGAGGTGTCAATACCCAAACCATGACAGGGCAGGGCCATTTTCACCTGGTACAGGTAAAGACGGCCCAGCATTCTGTTGCCAGAGTGCTTACCCTGCTGTATGAGAGTCTCTGTTTTGTTTGTGTTTATTACAAATGCAAGAGGAAGAGAAGAAAGGAAATTGCAAATGGACATCTTCTCAGCATGTGCAAATTTATAAGAAAGAGGCAAAGACTTATCAAGGGACTCTTATGCACTGCTAATTACTTCTTTTTGACTGACTATAATTAAACAGCCTAAACTCCCATTACCAGGTTGAGAATAATCTTGCATTTTGTTATAAGAGGAATGACTTTGCTCATAGTTTTATGTGGAGGGTTTCATTAAACATGGGCTGAAGTGGAATGCAATAAATATTAATTAGTCATATCTGGGTGTGAGAGCGGGAAGGGACTAGCAAGCTCTTAACAGGAAGGTGTATCACTATTTGACAAATAGTGCGATGCTGCACAGATTTAGTTAACAGTGCGATTCTGCATAAAGACATTCTGACACTGGCTTATGCCTTGTTTTCACTGGATGTATGCCACAGAAGACAGATATAAACTAAAACAACATGTGCCAGTACTGGAGGTTGGAATGAAATAAGACACAATATCATCCTAGCTACAGTTTAAAAACAGCAAAGCCTTTGAAAGATGCATACTTTATTTCTCATGTATATCATGAAACTTATCTTCTTGTGGGATCCGATTAGTTCTTGATATGATTAAGACATAGCTTGATCTTGCATGAAATACTTTCATGTAGTATATTTTGACCAGGTATCTTAGTACAGTTATTGTATAGTCCACATCTATAGAATAAATTAACTGGGAAAAAAAAAATCTACAATCTGATCTGTGCTATAGCCATGTTTGGTGCAGTGTGTGAACTCAATTGCATGTCTGACAGCTGAAAAATGGCAAAAAAATAGACGTACAGTATGGTAAATTTGTTGGTCTGTAGTTCACAGGGAGAATGTGCAAAGCAAAGAAAAAGTCACAGCATGCTATTCAGTGGTCAATTAACACACAAAATTGTTTTGCTTGGGTGATGGTTGCTGATAACTGTGTGGTCGCAATAGCTGGGTGGTCGTTTTTCAACTTATATAAATAAACACTGCAAATTCTGATATGGCTGGGCCAGGGTGTCTGTGAGTATAAATGCCATCCTCATAAGAGAAAATACAGGATACTTTCTTTGCTGGCAGGCATTTCTCAGGCTGGACTTCCCTGATATGGTAATTCTGCTTTTAGTGTACGCGTAATCACAGATCAAAACAATTGTGGTCTCAGAATGCGAGGCACTAAACTAATCTTACTCTCTTCGCTGGCTCAAGCATATTCAAAATGTTTTGAAGGAGTAGCTTAGCAGGTAACAGATGCTCTCCTGCAACTAATCTGCCCAAAATAACACCCTGAACTCATGACTTATCCATATCAAATGTGTACTGCCACATGATCTTGCAGAGCACAGAAAGGGGTATTGATGGACAGGGAACTGCATCTTCCCTGTTCCAGTTCACTATAGAGACTTCCCCCTCCTATTAGCCAGTCTCCATTTGAATTAATGAAGGAGCCTTTTGCCGAGTGGAGTGGGAGCTGGGTAAGCAGTCTCAAAGGTGAAATGTTTATCAGAGACTAAGAAAAGCTTACTCAGAAGAATAATAAAAGAAGTCAAGGCAGACTTTAAAGGATTGTCTTTAGTAGGTATGGGTGGGGATAGATCCCTATCGTAAACACTGTATAATTTCTGAAATTAAAAAAAACAAACAAACATACTGGAGATGAAGACTGCCAGGACTGGCAGTTGAAGTTAGAATTCAGATTCCTGTTTGTTGGCTGATCAGATTTACAAAGTATTTTTACACTCAGGAGCATAGTTCTGCTATTTTGGCAGGCTCTTGGCACAAGAATGAAAGTTATTTCCTTACTATGAAGACAGCAAGAGGAAAAATTATTTAGATGGTGGAAATTTGGCTTCACTGCTTGTTTTTGGGGGTAACATTAAGCACTTCACTGTCTGGGGTTCCTCTATAATCAATGAAGGGAGATAAGGGCTCCTGCTCTCCAAGAGCTTATCTCTCCCTGGTGACTACAGAGAAAGCCCAAGATGATGAGCTAACTGGCTTAAGCTGTAGTTTACATTGCAAAGAGTTTCACAGTTATTCTGGTTTAAAGTATCATCTCCTTCCTCTCCTTACAGACTCATCCCTAGAGATGCCTGCTCTCATTTGCACCCTGTCCAGTGGCAGGCTATCCCTCAGTAGTGCAGCTGTGCTGTAAACAGCTTTGCGCAACCACTTCAGTCAGAAAATAACAAAAAGGAAATTATTTTTCAGATGTTGTCTCCCAATTTGGTTCATACAGTGACCACACAAGCAGCTCTATCAGTACAACTGGTGCACCCTTGTCAGGGGCAGAATAAAGCAGCAGAAGGAAGAAGGAACAGCACTGGCTTAACATTGACGTGATGTCCCACAGCGCCTTGATCAGCCTGTGTGCTTCTGGAAAACACGTTCATATTCCTGGGGCTGGTATATGCCCCAGTTAGGTCCAAGGCCTAACTCTTTTAACAGAATAAAGCTTGGGCATGCACCAGGTTCTCTCCTCTGTCTTTCTCTTCCTTTTGTCCCTGTATTTGTGTGAAAGAGACCCAGAAGCAAGGATGACACCAGAGCTGGGGTGTGCTCCTGTGCAATGGTGAAGGTGCAAGATCCTCTGGTATCTGTTGTTGAATCTACAGGCATCTACTGTGAGCCAGGTCAAGTCCCTAAAAATGCAGCTCAGCAATTTCAATCCTTGCACTGATGTGACATTTTGGGTAGGCATTTGGTTAAGAAACTACTTTTCCCGTATCAAATTGGAAAAATAACTGTTTTCCAACTTTCCAGATCATAGCAAGGCTGCTACGAGGGTAGAGGCCACCAGATCAGTGAGGTTCAGGCAAACTCAGAAAATTGAGAAGAAACTGTCATTTCTTTGATGCCAAATTTGTTGATAGAAGAATACATGTTAGTGTGAGCCAAGTTCCGCTGGCTGCCTATTAAAGGCAGCCTCATGACAGATTTCTTGTGATGTGGCTCTACTCTGTGACTGCTGATTGTCAGCCTTTATTGTAACATCATCTGCAATAAGGCATCCGTTCCTTGGGGGCAAAAGAAAATGGATGTTTCATACCAGTAATGAAAGTGCCATTGATTTTGTTGAGAATTGTTATTACAACTATGAAAAGGTCCCTTCAGGCTTGCACACTGACACATGAGGCAGTGAAAATCAAAATCACACTCTTAACTGCAAACAAGCAGTGTGCTGGTAAGGGGAGCAGAGTGGTGGGAGTCAACTCAAACAATTATGTAGTCATATTCTGAGATACTGCCAGAAGCAAAGTTTTCAGGGGCTTTCAGAAAAAGAAGGGGAATGACAGCCAGTGTTGGATGGTGGGCCCAAAATGTATCAGAACAAAAGCACCAAATTATACCAGAATTTTTAAGGCTCTCAATGGAAAGAAGCACAAACAGTATTCAATAGCTGCATTTCTATTCTCTCAGGCTGAATGGTGAGCTGTCACAAATGCATCAGGCACAACTGGCATTGCAAACAAATTGAAAAAGAGTCATTGGTTTGGAGTCAATTGTAAAGAGTAATTGGTTTAACCTCAGAAGAAGCCATTCACAATTTGTAGAAATCCTCGATACAGCAACACCAAGTTGTCCACCCGCATCAGTTGGTGTTTTTCTAATTTGTTTTGGTTTGGTTTTGCATGAGTCGAAAGCAAAAGGCAGATCTAGTCTCAGAAGCAAGAACTGTTAAAGAACCAACCCTGTTCGTCTCTTTTTTACTTAGTTCTGGAACACACTCAGGGAGAAAAGTCACTGCCACAATGCTCTACAGAGCTTTTGCACACATTTCACCCACCTGGAAGTGACCACCTGAGAGCAGAGAACTGAAAAAGTTATTTCATCCATGCTGATTTATCCTTTTTTTTTTTTTTTTTTTAATTTCAACAGGACTTCTGCTTGTGATGCCTAGCTCTCATTTTAAACTTATTTAATCTTAACTAACACATTGGATCTTTTACCTAAATTTCTTAGGATACCATTTTCTCATACGGACCTGGAAATCTGGACATGGTATTCAATGTGATTATTTATCTCCTTAGGCTGGTTGAGTCTATATCTTGCATCGTCTCACAAGTATCTTCACTTGTACAGCTGAAGTTCTCTACTAGTCTATTGTCATCTCACACCTTGACGACAATTTCCTCTTTTCCTTCCTCCTTTAGTCTAAAAGAAATTTTTATTTAGCCCTGCTTAATTCTACACTATTGGTTTCAATCTTTTTTAATGCAATAAGGGTTTCCTGGCTTCATACAGCATAGTGCCTCATAAGGAACCTATCTTAGGGCGGAAGTGCTCAAAGGACCCACCCCTTTACTACCGCTCCAGTCCTGAGACGGGTTTTGTATATTATGTTTGTATCCATTCACCTGGACTCTTCCTGATTAGAAGGCTTGCTCTCAGTGGTAGAGTGCAGAATCAGTGCTTGAGAAGAGACTGTTGCGAAGAATAACCACAGGAGGCATCAAGGTATCAGTCAGCATCATATAAGAAATGAGGGAAAAGTTTAGGAGGACAATGCATAAGATCTGATGCTTTTACTTGTTTCAAGATATAAAAGCTCGCTGTGAGCTCAGGTGCTTGCAGGTTTATCAAGGAACACAGGCTGTACTGCCCTGTACAGCTCCCCTTGCTCACGGCCTCGTTACAGCACAAGAACATCCACACAGAACACTTGCAGAATTCCTGCAGTTGTGTAAGTACATTGACAAGCAAATAGCAGTATATTTTTGCATAGACAACTCCCACAGCATCCAAAAAACAAATGTTCAAACTGGAAAGAACTCCAGAGTATGAATGCCACTTATTCAGTGGCAGGGTAAGAAATTTCTTCTGCTTCTTGAAACATACAATGTTTGGCTTTAATATTGCTCTCTACATCTGCACCCTTGACTTTGTAAGGTCACACCTTACTTTTTTTTCATTCAACTCTGTACAGCAGCATAGAAGAGAAAATCATTTGGTCCTTTAGTTGAGAAAGAAATGCAAGGCTGGAGAGGCTGTCCCTGTGTAATGCACAGAAGGCAATCAGCTGAAATGCCAAGTCACACATACAGGGGTGGAAGTTGGGCTCACACTTATAAGTGTGATGCTGTTATCTAGTCATGCACAAGCTCATAAAGGTTTGATACTGATAAAAGCCTAGAAGGAGTGTGAAGGTGTGTGGGGGAGAAGGAAGAAGAAGAAGGAAGACATTATATTTTCTATAAATCAGAGGTCAAGAAAAAAAATATTGCAAAGAATGGGAACTTTCAAGCTACAGTGCATTTAATATCAAGGCAACCATCAGAGATGGTGAGGATGTTGTAAGTGAACTGATAGCTCTTGTTTGTAGCATAAACTTTCTTACGGAATAGAGAATCTGCTCTGCAACTGATGAAACTGCCCAGCTGGCAGATGTACCCATGTGCAAGTAACTCCCCTTGAACAGATTTCTTTTAGGGACTATAGAACATCCCCAGATTAGGTGCATGGCAACGGTGTCACTAAAACTTTGATGACCCAACTGAAGCCAAAGCAGAGCTCTTGCTGCCATGTGGGAACTTGCAAGTTCAAGTGTCTGTGAAATCAAAGCTGAGCTGCAGCCAGGAGGGGAGGAAACTGGGCTCTGCTCTAGCATTGCACTACCAGCCAGCTAAGGACAAAGTCCCAAGCGCTGCTCTTGTGTAAGATGTCTGTGTTTTGGCAGCTTTAGATGCAAAAAATATTTGTAGCTTGTTTCTGGGCCAAGAGATAAGATGAACACGAAAAAAATGGAATTAACCTTTTATTAGAGAGATGAATCATTACTAGTCCATGAGGCTGCTAAAGGGACTTTTCTGGACTCAGAGTCTGGGTAGTAATACGAGGTGGAGTACACAGGATCATATCATCAGGCACACTAACTAAGCAGGATGAATCGAAGCATGAGTTAGGGTGTGTTTAAGGCTCTCAAGGGAGGTGCACAGGCTCTCTCCATGACAGAAATGAATGACAACATTTTTGGAGTACATTTTTTCATGGGAAGACATGGATGCTAAGGCTGTTCAGTGAGGACTGAGTTTAGGTTTGGCCAACAGGAGGTGTGTGGAGCTGGAAAAATTTGGCCTTGCAAGCAGGGTGGTATTCAGACACCACCAAGGAACTGAGGTGAGCTGACTGCTGCAAGGATTCTGTGTATGGCACTGCACCAATAGGTGCAGAAAATAGCCCTGGTCTGCATGTCACACATATCTGCCCTGTCATTAGAGAGCATCCTAATCCGTTACTGTGCTTTGCTGTGTGCTAGCTGAGAGTGACACTCAACATTCGAAATCCATGGGAATATGCCTGTTGCACGTTCACAATTTACTCCAGTTCTGGAAGATGAGCCAAAACACAGGCCAAACTCACTGAGCTACATGAAGGTGTTAGGTCCCATTTAGCAATCAGAAGAGAATGGATAGTTAGCTTTACTTTCAGGTACTCAGGCTGTTTCTAGAGAGGTAACTTCTCACTTTTGCACCAGTGCAGGTGCAAATGTCAGCTGACGGAATACCTGTGTACAACACTTGTGCTGCCACTGTGTTAACCGGGCTGCTAATCTCATCTGGAAAACCTGTGGCTGCAAAAATACCCCATCAAACAGCATATGAATAACAGCCATTAGTGGACCATTTTACACTATGTCTGTGTAGACATGTGTCTGTGTGCGTGGTGAATGAATACAAGATGTTCCTACAGATTCTTGTAAACGGAAATTTGAAAGTGGAATTGAAAGTGGTGGAATTTACTTTGTGCTGCAAAACAATAACAGAAATGCTGTGCAGCCAGATGGTTTTTCCATAAGTCTTTGCTATAGACTGGTATTGGCCTCACTATATTAGTAAGATTATGCTTGCTGGTGAATGTCCATGCCAAACTGATGATTCATTAAAGAGCAGTGTTTTTAATTAATAAGTGTTTGTCTGTCTATCATGTTGATTTTATTCTCCCCAGCATATCTATTTTCATTGTGTAAAGATCTTAAGATGAATGAGCTCCAGCACCAAAAGAAGATGTCAGAAGAATATTCACACATTAGCATATTTCATGCGGATTTGGGGGTTTTAGACACTTGTTAAATTTAAGAGTTAAATGAGAACAGCTTTGGCTGATGATGCAATGCAATGTTGGGATTGCAAGAAAAGAAGATCCCAGCAGAAGGCCAGCACACAGATGTGTTAGGTGAGACTGCATTCCACACACCAAAAGTCACCATCTCTGCACCAAGCCATCAGCAGCATGGACTCAGACTTCCTTATATTTGAAATCATTCATACACAGTGGAAGAAATTTCTGTCATTGCAAGTAAATTTAGCCTACTGCTAAAAAGCCAGGAGGTGCCCTACAAAATATCCTCATTTTACTAATAAACAATAGTACTCATTGTTCTTCACCTGCAATCATTGTCCTCCAAACAACAGTAAGCTAAGAACAAAATACATAGTTTGGTCCATTTCAGCATGTTCTAATGGGGTAAGGGAATTACTTTGTGATTTAACAGTTATGCAGACTTTACTGACTGTCTTGTTCTTTTTTACTCTTTGGGAATACATGCAGGAAATACTTTCTCACTCATGAAAGACTCTTCAACCCCAACAAGTAGGAGTCACAGAACCACAGACTAATTCAGGCTGGAAGGCATCCCTGAGGCCATCTGACCAGGCTACCTGCTTATAGCAGGGCTAACTTCAAAGCTGGGTGGGGTTGCTCAAGGCCTTGAGCTGCTGAGTTTTGAAAATCTCCCAGGACTGAGACTTGACAGCCTCTCTGTCCTGTTCCAGTGCAGTGTCACTTTCAGGAGGAATTTTTTTTTTGTATATTCAGTTACAGTTTGCCTTACTGCAAACTGTATACATTGCCTCTTGTACCTTTCCTAGTGCATGTCTGAGAAGAATGTGGCTCTGTTCACTCTGCAGTCCCCTTGTTGTCAGTGGAAGATGGCAGTAAGCTGTTATATTCCCCTTCTCTTTTTTAGGTTAAATAAACCTCATTGTTTCAGTGTCTTCTCCCATGTCATGTGACTTGTGGTCCTCTGCTGGACTCTCCCCTGTGAGATGGACGTAGTTCTCCAAATGCAGCATTAGTACCTGATTGTCCTACTAACAAGGTTCTTCCTAAGAAACATATTCCTTCTTGCCTTTCTTGGAGGTGGGTATGATGTTTGCCTTTCTTCTTGGCATTGGGGACCTCATCAGATTACCATAATCTTTCAAATACGATAGAGTATGTCCTTGCAATGACACCAGCCGGCTCCCCCATAACTCTTGGATCCCTGCCATCCCATCCCAAGGACTTGTACATGTCCTCATGCTTATGCTGCTGCACTTGTTTACACAGTCTGTGATTTAATCTTTCCCTACCATTAGCAGTATTTGTCTCCTTCAAACTCTGCCACAAGGCACGTAGCTCTGTGAGGCTGAAGGCAGATTTTGACAGTGAGGACTGAGAAAAAAAAGGAAACGAGATCTTCAGCCTTTTCTGTGTCTCCCATTACTGGGTCTCCTGCCCTATCAGGAATTGTTCTGAGCTGGCAATACTTTCTCCAGAGTGAGTTTGGATGTCCAAGTTCTGCAATAAATCTTTACATCTGAAAATCAGAACTGTTTCTGTCATAATTTTAATGAAAAATTTTGTGAGAGAAAACAGGATGATGTGGATGTGAATGTTTGCAGAAAAGGAGTTATAGATCCAAACAGACCATCTTTTGCTAGGCTGTTACTGGTCAGATTATTCCTCACATAATGGCATATATTTCGCATTTTTAAAATTCAGTTAATAAAGAAAAAATCATTATACAGAGGAAAAAAAACCCCACAAACCCAAAGACTCTTAATTTATTCCCCAGACTGTAGCTCAACACAAAAAGAAAACACAGATGTTTCATAACACAGCTGTAGAGTGAGCTTTTCCAGGTTTGTGAATTTGGCACCCTCCTGCCTTTTTGGGACCCAGATTAATGGCTCAGGACAGATGGCCCCACTCTGGATGTAGTCCTGACTGAGCTGCCTGAATAGGGATCAGGAAGTAAGCACAAGCTCCACCAGCACAAGCTCATAGTATTCAATGGAAACGGAACCTCATATAAATTATACCATGGTTTTCAATGTTTAGGTTATCCCACAAAATCGTAAGTCATTTGCAAACTACATAAGCAATAAAAAATTAACTTCACAGCCCTATGCAGGCTATCCAGATTAGAAATATGTCACAGGGGAATTTCTGGGTTTGTCATCAGTTTAAACCATTTGTAGAATAAATATGACAGTGAAAGGGTGTAGCTTTTGCCCAGTACTGTGTGCTGCAGTTGTAATCCAATTGCCTGAGGGCTGCAGTGACTGTTGTTGATGTAGCAGTAAATTATTACTTGCTTCAAATGAGGAGAGTGCAGGATAGGCTACTATTGTCCAAAAGGGTGTTCCTGAGGCAAACATCCTTGATGGTTCCTGTGCACAGTGATGATAACATTTCTGTTAACATATATTCCTTGCTGGAGGCAAGATAGGTACACCTGGTTGCAGTGTGGCTGCCCAGCACAGGGCTGCTTCATATACTCACTCAGTGACTAGACTAAGAATCTCATGCTTTAAAAAGCACTTCTTTCCAAATCTCTGGTATTCCTTAACTGCATCAAGTAACCTCTTCCATTTGCCTTTTCCTGCAGCCAGTTCCTTCTGGATGCAAAGCCTGCCGTCCCCCTTCCCACCTCTCCCACAGAACCAAACAGCTGACTTCAAATTTACCTTCATTCAAATATACTTTTTCATGGCTAAAACCCCCTAGATTTCTATGCCTAATAACAGGGAAAAAAACCCCTAGTTTGATGCTGAGGGGACAAATCATAATTGTTGGAATGAATTCTCTGCAGTCTGGTCCTGCAAAGTAATCAGGACCATCAGCTCCCATTGCCCTCAGTGAGAGGGAAGGATCATCAGTGTTTCATGGGTTCAGCTGTACTACACTGCAGAACCAAAGTACTAACAGGATTACCTGTTGGACTATTGAACAAAGATTTCCTCTGTGAAGAATTAAGGTAAGACTGCTTTGTAGAAAGGGAGAAACTCTGGGTACCAGGCAGATTCCCTGTCCTGTAGTCACTGCAGTTTACGCAAGGAAGAACAGCAATGCATTAAGCTTTCTCCCTTTGGGACCAGGGAAATGGATCAGTCTTATCTTTTTGAAGTGCTTTATCCAGATTTGTTTGGCACACCAGCAAGTGGACACTTACTGATTCCTTCTGATCTTACAGTTCCATCATAATAGGGGCAGATTTTTCACAAGGGATTACTTAGCCTCAAAGGGACAGAAGGGGATGGGAAAACAGCATGATATTTCTAAAAATTAGACATTGCTTTTCTGCTAATAGAGTGTGCACTGAAAGCATGCTTGATTTGCTTCTAGAAAACAGACAAAGAAAAAAAAAGTGGATCAAGCAGAAAAGAATGGGATTTGCTTGTAGCAAACAGAGAGCATTTTTCACCTCCTGAAATACCTAGCATGCTATTTGAAGTAATTAAAATTATGAGCACTGTCAGTGCCCAGAGAGATAGAAGAAAGGAGTCATATTGTCTCTCACTGGATAATTAACCTTCCATTACCATCCAAGAATGTGGGATAAGAGAAGCTGTGTATGCTGCAGGTGAGAGGAACAGAGCAGAGCAAGGAGGATCAGAGATGTGCAAAGGCAAAAAGCTAACCATATACAAATATGAGAAATAAGAGTCCAGTAAGAAGAAATGCTTCAGCTCACTGCCTCCTCTTTTCCCTACGGCAAGAGACACAACAACAGAAATTAGGATATTCTTATCACCAACTTAACCTTCTTTAGCAGCGATTGCTCCAGAACTCTTTATTTCCTAGCAAAATCTTGTCATTGTCCTCAAGGAATGGGCAATCACGATAGCTTTCAATTCACTGTTGGGGTTACAGCAGCCAAAAACTTAAATGTACTCAGAGATCTTCTTTGTAGGATTTTTCAAAGCATTAAGTCAGCTGACATTTCATTCAATAGAAGTTAGATATGAATTTAATTCTGAAATATTCACTAACCACTTACCTGCCTTTCCAAGCATATATGTAACTTTAAAAATGAGATGAAAGTGACTAGTTTCTAAAAGAGATACAGAATCTTAAAGCTATGCCTTATCGTAGGTCTCCAAGGAGAAAGGTGATAGGAGTTAAGCTTTAAGCATCAGGTCTTTGCAAGTCCTTTCTGGGTCCCGACTCTTGGCTTGCCTATTAGGTCAAGCTAGTTGCTCAGCAAGAAACTTGAACTTTACTATTCATAGGTGAAAAGAAAAAATGCATGGCTGGTATAAAGATTACTGAGTAACTTTGCCTCTCTGGTTTCTCTAGAGAATGGCTATGCCACCTTTGACACGGAGTGTGCCTTCTTCTTGAAACCCTTAAAGGTTTATTAACTTAAGGAGCAAATATTGGTACAAGGCCTAGTTTACAAACAGGAGATGCTACACACAGGAGGGCTGATTCATTTTGTTTGGCTAACTCTGTGGACCAAGGAGGGTGGCTTTTCACAAAAACTCACTTGGCTTAGCCTCATGTCTTCGTTTTCCTGAGTCTGCTTCATAACAACAAATTCATGGTCTATAAAATAACTCTGGTGCACTCAATATATTAATCTTGTTGAAAGTACAGATGTCCATTTCTTCAATGGAATAATAATAATAATAATAGCTTGTCTTCCTTAGAGACTGGAGTGGTGTGAATAAAAGAGCTCTGCTAGACAGCAAAGTATGCCAAATGGACATATTTTACTAGATGAGAAAAACAGCTTGTCACTTCTAATTGCTCAAATTATGTGTGATTCAGTTCTTCCTGCAGTTATTTTTAAAATGTTGTTAAGAGGGTATAATGTGCAGCTAAGAATAAAAAGGGTGTGAAATTGTTAGCTCCCCTGGTAGGTAGGTGGTGATAATGAACATTTCATAAAGTTCTTGTTAACAGACAAATCTCCGTAGTGCTCAGAAAGTCTCTCACAGCATTAACAGTCTCACTAAAGTAAATGGTTCTTAAGGAATACACATGGATTTTGTCTGCTGCTTTTAGTTTTTTCTTAATTACAGAAATGAGTTAAAATCAGATTGATGGCTCAGGACTCCAGGATACCAAGCATTATGCTGGTGTCCCAAAATGTCATCCAAAACTGTTTATTAGGACCCCAGGGCATGGTCTGCAGCTGGTTCACAAGTCAAGTTGTATGCTCGGCAAGGTGCTAATCTCTCTCCATGAGAAGAGCTGCAGCAGACACTTCTCTGCTTACATGGCAAACTTCCTAATAGGAATTGCTTTCACGGCATGGCCCAAAAGTCTGACATTTGGGAATTATTGGCTTAGACCTTTACTGGCCTGTTAACTAATGCAAGTATATGAAAGGCCTGCTAAAGTAGCTAGATTTATCTGGAGTATCAGAGGAACTTTGCTCACACTGATTATGAAGACATTGGGCAAGAACATTTAGGCTATTGAACCACACAATCAACAGCCAGATCTCAGACCTACACCTCTGTCTGGTGTGGCAGGGCTGGGAGAGCAGGGGTCCCCGAATAAGGTGGCCTTGCCAGCAGAAGTCTCTTGCGTTGATGCATTTTTAGCTGCAGAGCTGTCCTTTACTGGTAGAGCTTGGCCTGTCCTTGTGACTTCTTCACCTGCTGCTGTTTTGCCAGACCATGGCTGTGCTTACAGGATCTATGAACCTATAGGCAGCAACCTCTGCACACGCCTGAACTATAGTCACTGAAACTTATGTAGCAGTGCTTAAATTAACTTCAGAGATGTTAACACAGGTGGAGGTAGATATTAGCTTGGATGCAGGCAGTGTAGTTGTGTCATGAAAGAGCTCAGCAAGAACCAGCGGCACTAGTACCTATCCAGCCTCATGAGTATTATAGCCTGTCTGCAGGGCTGTGGTGACTGCAAACGGGGGCTTTCTCTTTCTGGGAAGAAAGTCTAGGAGCTTACTTTTAGCCCTTCTGGGACACATGAATCACTATATGGATCAGAGACTGAAACCTGCGATATGGAGGGGGTGGAGAGGGGGAAATGGCAGGCTGGAGTGCAACAATCAGTGGGAACATCAAATCCCATCCAGGCTGTCCCAGTGCTCTTCATATATGACCAACTCCTAGTGTGGATAGGGAGCCAAAACTGTCACTGCTACAGGGAATAGCTCATCCTCACGCGTGCAGGTGTTCACATGGCTTTCCTGCCTGCATGTCTGGCATGAAGGCATTTATAGGTTGGGTGTATCAGTCTCATAAACATGCCCTAGTCTGATTAAAGGGCTTTTTTTTTTTTTTNCTCCTGCATGGCCATACCCTGGTGACCTTTGTTCCTGAATTGGCGAACTTGGTGGATAACCAGAGACACTTCCGCCTATGCTACAGATTGCTTTTCTAGCAGGTATCTTGCAAATCTTGTTATTGACATTCTAAGTGCAAGTTTCCCAGAGGCACTGGAGCTTCTGACTGTGGGTCTTGCAAGTGGTGACATCTCCAGCATCATCATTTCTTTTCTGACTGTAGGCTCTGGCACTACAGTGTTCACTTCAGAGAGTGACCTGCACATTTGTACTCCACTTTTGCGTGGGATCTCATCCTCTGGTGGATCTTTCCACCATTAGATGTTTATGATGTAAATCTCTCTCCATAAGGTAGTCATAATAAATTCACTTTATAGTTAATGGAAATAGATACTTTTATAGTCAGATTTAACTGCTGTCTTTTCATCAGCAACTTGAGAATTTAATGAATCATGCCTTAGATGCATCATTTTTTCCCTCTCTGTTAATTACCAGGGGCACTTAGTATCTTGTTGAGATGTGTCTACATTGAGTGAATCTCATCCCGTAAGATTTCCTCTGCTGGGTGCTTGTAACATTATCTGATTGTAATTTAGCTTTCACTGACATAATGGTAACTAAAAATCTCATCAGTGGGGCATAATTGGAGATTAAGGTGGGTTTTTCTTCTCATGAACAACTTGTCTGGGTATTAGAATTGACCTGGCCTACAAAGCAGAATGAAAAGGGTTCTCAAAGCATGGGTGTAGGCTAAGGTTTGGTTTTATTTTTAAATTGTCGTGTCTTTAAAGAAATCTGGATGATGTGTTTGAAAAAATTATTGCTGAATAAAAGATAGTTTAACACTGCAAGAACTGTCACAGAGACAAGACTTCTGAGTCTTAGTCCTATCTGTAATATTGACTTCAGGTCACTTAGAGCCATCCAGTCTCCTGGGAAATAATGTCTTCTTGGAGTAGACATCCAATAAAGAAATAAAATTAATTCTCAGCATCTTGAAGATTAGTTTAAGAAAAGCCTCAGACTGAGCACACAGATGGAAGGAAAATTCAGAGAACTGATCTGAGAATTACCACAGCCATAAAAGCCTCTGTGACCTAGAAAAAGGTAAGAAATAGGAACCTCAGGCCTAATCTCACTGATGTCAGTAGATTTACAGGTAATATGATCTGATTTTCTGGACTTTGTTTCAGACCACCAGTTATTCCAAGCACCCACAAAATGAAATGTTCCTTTCTTGCAACCTGCCATGCTCTGGCAACGCGCAGTTCGGGAGCTAGTTATCTCTGAGATAAAGGACTTTGGCTGTTCATCCTCTTCTGGAGAAGCAGTCCTTTTGAATGATTTACTTTTTAATGGTGTTAGGAGTACCATACAAACTGTGGTTCAGAGCAGGAGAGAGAGAAGGGCTTATGAGTACACAAGCTGAACAAAAGCTACAATATCAATTTTCTGCACAACCACTTGGAAGGAATGAGGAAACACCATTTACTTTAACTATCCCATCATCATTCAGGTTCCTGGTTCACACTCCCAGATAAAGGTTAAATTATAATCCAGTGGGCAAACGACTTTGAAAAGAGTGATTCATTTACTCTGATGAATAAGAGATGTTTGTTTCATCAATAGAACACATCACTGGTCAGATCTGTGTCTTGAATTTTTGAGGCCCTTATTTAATGGTGTCAGGAAACAGTAATGTTTGTCAAATAAAGGTGTTCAGGTGGATCTTTCTACATCTCAACTCATCAGCAAAACTGTCATCAACAATCACATTTTTGGAGCAGGCAAAGTGTGTACCCTTACATACTAGTTGAGAAACTAGGGGCAGCAAAAATGTTAGTTTTCAGACATGAAATACTTGATGTTTGCCAACAATAATTATTGACTATTGACAAAAACTGTGCAGTATTGAGAGTGATGAATCATATTCTCTTAAAAACATTATTGAACTGTTAAGAAATTTATGGAAGAACAACAACTACTGTTCTCTCTTGCCAAGAGACTCAAACCAGCACTGATTATGGATTAGACAGGGTGTGAAAGACCTAACTTGCAACACTCAGCTATAAAGTGTGAGAGATCAAAGGTCTTTATATCAAACCAGTAAATTTCTTTGCTAACAGCTGAAGTAATTCTTATTAGTCCACAGAGACATAGGCTAAAAACGAGGGAAAACCTCACTGCATGGTGGGTCCCAGTCTGAGGGGAGGGTTTTGAAGGACTCCTGACCTCTGCCATTACTGTGAGTGAGAAGGCAGGAGAAAGGGGGACAGCTTGGAAATTCCTGCAGTCAGTCACACCAGGACTCTTCACTTTGCTACATTAGTGAGGTACAATGGCCCGTAACTGGATGACAAAGATTGTATGGTCTGCAGAGAAATGTATGTACGCGTCTCACAAAAAATGCTGGTGCCTGCTGTGCTTACTTGGCTCCTGCTTGAATGAGCCAGCAGCTACCAGGCTCAGGACGGGTGGTTCTGGGATACAAGTAATTTTAGTCAACAGGTCAAGCCAAGAATACATAACAAAAGACATTCTCAGGAATTCACTGATTAGCAGCTGGGAATAGCTTGAGCTTTATCACTTAATCCAAGCCACATAAGCAAGATTTTTGTGCAGACACACTAGTGGGCTTAGGCAAATGCACAGGCAGGAGCACAGATTAAAACTGCCATGCAGGCATAGCCTGAAACCCTGATTTCCTTGCCTTGAGTACTTACATCCAGTACAGACTTCAGTGAAGCCCATCAATCTGAATAGACAAGATGAACAAAGAGAGGTCCTGGGGTCAAGCACCAGGTCAAAATGAAAACAGAGAACAGAATCCAGACCTCTAAACTACCAGCTAACCACACAGTTCACTGGTTTGCACTCATCTTTCTACAACCCACTACTGAGGTTAACAAGAGACATATTTTGCCTCAAGTAAAGCAGAAAAAGAAAAAGCTGAGGTTCAGTGTATGAATGCAGTGATTTTAGTGTAGATTTACATATAGGCATGCATGTTTTATAGCAGAAAGTGGGATCCAAACTGATACCTGGCTTGTCTGTGTGAGTGTGCATGAATGACTCTGGAATAATAAAGCAATCCATGCATAATTCAGTGTTCATGAACAATAGTACAATACAAAATATCATATAGGCCAGTTCTTGCGGGCAGCTCTGTAATAATGAAAGAGCAGCACAGCCAGCATTCACAAATCACCTGAAGTGATTCACAATTAGTACATACGGCTCTCCCAACAACAGCAATGCAGCTTGTGCATCTCTGGACTCTCATAAGCACCCCCACTTCTCAGAGTATCAAGAAATTCCCAACAGAAATGGGCAAAACCTGTATCAGGTAACCTTTAAGCTGCAAGGCATAAAAAAAAATAAAATAAAATAAAAAAATTTTAAAAAGGCATTAAAAAAAGGCATAAAAAAGGCATAAAGAGAGGGAAAAGACAGTGATATTGAAGGTAACAGAAAATGCCTTCCCAGATGCCTGCTCCAATGAACAGGCTGTTTGGTCCTTGTTCCAGAGTCACTGACACCTGTAACAATAAGCAATGGGATAACAGCAGGCCTGAGCCTGGCAGCAGTAAATGGAGCAGTGGGGAAAGAGAAGCATGTTTGTGGCTGTTGTATAGAAACCATTCAAAGGAAAGCAAAACATTTTACAGCCTGGATAACCTATATCATTTAAAGCCAGTAAACACTGCCACACATCCTCACATGTAAACTCGGCAAGAAGACAGGGTGAGCTGGACTTTATCACCGCCTCACCAACTTCAGTGCACTTTGCCACTGGTGTTACTTTGCCTCATCTCTGACTCTGCAGACCTCATTACCAAATTGTCATTACACAAAGCATCCTTGAACAACCTTTAGGACACTGCTGCTGTATAGCTCTGTAATGCCTGGGCACCCCTGAATGAGAGGTCTTCCTCCCAAAGCAGAACGTATCTCAAGTGAGGGAGCTCTCAGCACTTCCCATTGGTGAAATCTCAGGAGAGGGATAGGGACCTATCTCAGGCCCCAGGGACATCTCTGCCTTTTGGTGAGCTGATCAAGAGGGATGGATCTAAAGTCACCACTGCACACAGCGGCTTAATTGGCATCTCTGCATCCAGCAGCTCCCTCCTTTTGTTCTGTCGTCCTTTTAGGTAACCATGACTTTTGAGACATGCTCATATCTCACCCACTAACCTTCTCATTCATCTAGCTGTCTGCTTCCCAATCTATCCATCTTAAAAATCACTTAGAAACTTACACAAGAGCATCCACACTGACACTAATTTAAATGAATTGATCTGAATAATCCTTTTGGGTCTGACTCTCTTTTGTATTTAAAATCACATTTCACAGATCCAGAAAATGGAAAACTATATCTTTCCAATTAAATTGGTGCTTTCCACTAATGCCAGAAGTCTGCTTTTTTTGTGTGTGGCAGCAATCAAACAAGCCCAACATGTTAGTTTCTGCATTCTCCAACATGGTGAAGAAAATGATCTTTAAAGAAAAAGACTTAAAAAATAGAAGAGGTTAAACAATTTAATGCATCTATTAAAAAAAAAAAAAAAGAAAAACAAACAAACCAACTAACCAAACCTTCCCAACAACCAAACCCCCAAAACAACACAGTGTCTGCAGATGACATTTTTTACTTTTGGTGCCTAATGGTGTTATTTTTGAGCTGATTCCTTCTCACCTGTTTACTTTATGTCTGGTGGTGCTAGAATTGCTGTCTTTCTTATCCATTGGGAGTAACCTCTAGGCCCTATTCTACTAATTCTTTACTATTCTATGCAGGAGAAGTCCGTGTTCAAAAGATAGGGGGTAGTAAAACCATCCAACAGTCTCCATGTGGAACACAGAAAACTAAGAATGAATCAAAACAGGTATACTTCTTTATCTTGTATCTCTGACCTCAGAGAGACTGGAGAAACCAACATTACGAGACAGGTTTGTCGAGCTTTTGAACAGCAGAGTATTGAATTATAAGGTCAGATAAATACCTAATTTAAAACTATTTGATTAAAAAAGAGAAACTGCTTAGGGTACAAATGGACTCATCCATGGGCTGGGGGCGGCTCTTGGGCTGCCTCATGAACACTCCTGTATTTGGGTTAACTGTGTGAATGAGAACGTGCACATCCCAGATGAAACTTTTCTCAAACAACAGCACAGACTGACCAAACTATTTCACACAGGTAAGTGGTCTTGTCCAGATTCGCTCCCTGCTTTGCATCACAGGGACCCTCTCCTGCTTCAGCGGATGTAGCAGCTACTGCATCTGAAGACAAGGAAAAATGGAGTGGAAATCAAAGGGGTCCCTCCTGCACCAGGAATGTGTAAGACACCACTATGAGACTTGGTGCTTAAGTGAAAGACATCCAGAGCTCCTTCTTGGCCTCCAACATGAGAAAGATTGGACAAGCCTGACTGACATGCTACCTAAATCTCTTCCACTTACTAGTTACCTGTCAATTCCAGCTGAAAATATTAGTGTGGGCCTCCATTCTTGGCTGAGGTAAGTTTGTATGAATATACATTGTTTGAAGATATGATTCACTTCCTTTAATCACAACATGCTCATTTATCCCATCACGTATCTGACATATATTTAGTATGCTTCCATTATCTTCATCTCTAGACTTTTATGAGTGTGAGGAAGCATGAAGAATGGATCAGCAGTTTAACTGAGAACTTATCAATGGAAAATGGCTGAAGTGAGACCCAGCTTTTACAAACAGTGCTGGCTTTAAACACTCCCTTTGATTCCTCTTTGGAGGCTCCCAAGAACACATTAAGCCTCCTAAGAACGGCATGGCAACAAAGTGGGCGTGGAAGCAGTTTCAAGTGACGGCTGCTGCTGTGCCTACATCACAGAGCACAGCATGGGTGCAGTGATGCCTAACCCAGCAGCACATGTGTGAGAGCTGCAGTGCAGCACAGCACCTGGCAGGGAGGGCCTTTCCTAGGACCCTCCTGCTTTTAAGCCAAATCCAGCTTCTCCAAAGACAGCTGCTGTGCATCGTTCTGACGAACCAGCAACACATCACCATTAGTTCATGAGCCTGTGTTGCACAGGATAGATATGTCCATGCCTTTTCCAGCTTCTAAAATGTCTTGGGCTGTTACAAAGGAGTTTTAAAAAAACTTCTATGACCATCGAAATCAAGCACAGAACAACTCAATAGTCCTGCACATAGTGTGGAAAGAGGAGATTTTCAAACACATGAAGGGTATAGCAATAAGTAGTTTGCAACAGAAAAATGTTTTACAAAATGTGAGAGTAAAGAAAAATGTTTGAGTTTTTATCTCTTCGTAAAGAAAATAATTGGCTTGGATTGAGCCCTTCCCTGGGAGTGTTTGCAAACCAAACATTACACAGCTGCCAAGTGCCTGAAAACCAAAATGTGAAACTGACCTAAAATAAAAGCAAAAGTGATTGCTTTATTTCCATCACACAGAAGACTACTCAGAGGCCTAGGCGCAGGGCAAGTAAAGACCTTTAGGATGTGATTCACCTGACATTTTAATGTGCACAATGCCAAGGCCTCCTACAAAAGCAACTGAATGACATACACACTGTTCATGTGAAATCCATATTCTTCTAAAAGTGGATCAGTCAAATAATTAACACCTTTGATTTATGTATAGATGCCTGATACTGGGTGAGATTAATTATTTGCCTGATCTTTTAGAGATCAATCTGCTTTATTACAGTGCCCTTTTGAGGCAAACTAAGCATTTTAAAGCACAGTAGAAGCAGAAACAAGAACAAAATTTTCAAAACAGGTAAGGGAAGGCTGGAACTGTTCTGTGGTATCTCTGCACTGACAGCGAGTCCCTGGGTTTCTTATATACCAAAAGGTTTTACCATAGCTACCTTTGGCTTGTCATATAGGACGTACACTTACAGCCATATGCACTAGCTAAAGCTTAGTATGATGAGACGGACAGAACTTCAGGTATGCTTAGACACTTTTCCCTGCAGGAATGCAATAGATGGGAACCAGATTACCTCTGAGTAACCGGCAGTCAAGCAGACCATGTCTAATTTTCCTCAACAGCTGCAGAGATGCTTTCACCAACTAGTCTAAGGGGCTGTGTGAGCTTTCACAGCACGCTAACAGTATGCCACTGCATCAGCAGAGTGCATTAGAGATCTTCTTTCTGAAAGTATTGTACAAAGCTTAAGTAGTGACTTCTGTCACTATTTTGGGAGCTATAGAACAAGAAACATTTTGTGACTGATGTTGAATTATGGAAAAGTGAAAGATCAAGAGAGGTCTTACTTCTCCTTCCAAGATTTGCCAGCCTAAATGCGTTGGTCCAGAATACAACAGTTATTCCAATAAGATATGCCTTTATTTCCTTTTGGAAAGTAATACGAGCTTTATACTTGTTAGGAGGGTTTCCTGGTATAGCAATACCAATTGAAATTACACTGGCAAATACTTCCTTGTGCAGATAAGGTTTGAATTACTCCAGAAACACATGTTCTTACAACATGATCTTATGTTCTCCCCATTCCACTTCACTGTTCCTCACAGACATAACCTATTGCATCCTATATCCTGCTCCTACCATATTGTGCACTCCTGTGTGTATCTGGATGCAGGCAGAGTTTCATCACCCCTCATTTCTCAGTCTATAAGTGCCCTGACCCACAGCAACTTGCTGAACTGTACAGCAAGTTAAGAGACATCTAACCTAAGACCTAAAGTAACCCTTCCATGCCCATCTGAGTAAAGGCATCTGGGGCCGCAAACTTGAAAGTTAGTACCTCTGTTTGTTAGAGCGAATGAACAGATTGCTCTGCAGGTCTCTGAGTGACCTCAGACACAAGGTCAGTCACACCAGACGCTGCTTAATCAGCTGGCTTTGCTCAGAAACACGATAAGGGAGGGCAAGGCTGGGAGACATGGTCCCCCATTGGCAGTCTCTGACAGCTCCCTTTTATTGCAAAGCAAATGGTGTGAAAGATTGTAGGTGAGAAACTTGCTCACCCACCCACAGTTAGACTTTATTTCTGCACATCATTTATTTGTGTAATAGCATTGCACAGTTGCTCCAGCTGTATGTACAGCTACACCTTTAAAAACAGACCATTCAGGTTTGACGTAACTTACCCGAGCTCAGCAGAGCTTAACTGTGTTCTGGAGTTCTGCATGGTAGCTGGCATCCTCAGGGCCCTCCAGTGGCAAACACTTTGTAGGTGCCTCAGATCCCCTATTTAGGGGCTAGTGACCTTCTCAAAATTGCTACTAGCTACTCAGTAGGTGACAGCTTGGGATTTGGGGCCCCTCCTGAACTGGAGCAGCTAGGTACCTTGAGTCGAGTATTTTTCAGTCTCTGCAGGTACACTTGTCCCACTTGGTGTAATCATTTAACACTTGCAGGAATGGATCGTAAGCTTCACGTTTTCACAACTTCCATACCTTCGTAAGTGAGCTATAGATGGAACCACTGGCTCACTATTTCTGTAACAAATACTTCTCAAAGGAGACTGAGGCAGACCAACTTCCATCTAGCCTGGGGTCTTTGCTATGACACAGATTTAAATCCCTTGATTTTAATCACACAGAAATATGAATGTGTGCTTCTTTGACCTAAATGACTTCCTTAACCATTCAGCTTCTGTCTGTTTTGAGGTGTGTCACTTGGTTTTCCCCAAAGAGAAAAGTTGCATGTAGGCATCTGTCTCTGCCAAAGAAACTGTGGCTGAGTGCTGTGTGGAAATGTCAGTCAGGTATTCCTGTATCTATCCTTTTTTCTTTTAATTTCTGCTCATGGGGAGAATTCCTAGCTAAAGAAATGTAAGTATTTCCATACATTATATGGGGAACAAACTTATCATTCTTGGAGCTAAGGGCTCTGCTATGGGACAAGTCCCTCTAGCACCAAGATGTTATAGTGCCTGGGAAGCAATAAGTATCCAAACCCATGAGTGTGACGGCAATTTTTCACACCACTGGCTACTGCAATCCAAGCACTGGACTACTCTTTCTCTTCCTTCTGTAGCGATGCCCTAAGGGCTGAATCCCCATAAAGATTTACATGTGTAGTGATTCATGAAGCTAGAGAGAGATTAGCTAATAGTTCCCTACCTTACAGCCAAGTTAATAATTTATGAGCAGTGAAACAGCTTCAAGAGTGGCTGAGATGGCCTGCCCATGAACCTTAAGTAGATGGCATTCATGTCATACTGCTGGCCTGCCCTGTCTGAGTCAGACTGAAGACTTGCAAATGGATCCTTCCTTCCCAGATATTAGTTCCAAGCACTTAATTTTTTTTTTTCAAGACAAAGCACTGGCTTTCCACCTAATAGTCCAGACAAAGGCACTTCACTATGCTTGAGAATGGAGTCTACCTGTTGTGCCTTTTTGTTTTTTTTTTTGTACTGGCGTGGTTAGCTCCTTTAATTATTTTCTGGATTCAGTAAATCCTCCTATTAGCTACTCCATGCACAGTAGGGAATATTGTACTGTTGCCCTGAGAATTCGAGGTTATATAGGGGTGATGCGGATAGAGTGGTAAATATCCTTATTTGTGAAATCATGAAGAAATTCTGTGACAGGTCTGAAATTTCAAAAGTTTTAGTCCAGTGTCATAACAAGAACATTATGCAGTACACACTCTTGTGGCTACTAGCTGTCATCATTATATTTTATGTCACATCAAAGGATACTCTCATATTCAATCGTTGTGCCTTCAGCTCATTTCTCAGCTGAAACATTTTGTTCTGAACTCAAAAGGCGACACTATCATGGAACAGATAGCAATAACATCCAGAGCTGCTGGATCTCAAGAGAGATCTGTGGGTTGGACTATTTCTTCCTCTGTTCCCAGGGTCGCTCATTGTAGCCTGTTACTTCCTGGATTACTGCAACTAGTGTTCTCTCAAAAGGAAGACAAACTTGTGTGAAGCCATCACCACCCTCCTTCAGCTTGTTCCTGAACATCTTAAGAGTTGCCAATTCCTTCAAATTCTCCACAAGCCAAATGAGCTTGGAGCATGACTTGGAGCTGACAACAAAAGCTTCACCTTTCTAGTATGTCACAACCAACCTGAAAGCAAGAAAGCCATCTGAGACTGTCTGGACCTCCTTGTTCCCCTCATAGTAAAGACCAGCAGATCAGAATTGGTGCAGATATTGGGGACATCTCAACCCCGCTCAGAGCTGGGATCCTATAGCTAACATAATTAAGAACAGAGAGTGGGAACAGGAAGCCCTCTGCATTATATACAGTGGTGGCCATACCATAGCAGAGAAGACTCCACTGTACGTAATTCTTCCATGGCATGGGAGAAGGGTTTCAGCACACAGGGAAAATACAAGAGGAACAGAGCTGATTTTGGACGAGAATTGGTGAGGGAACTACTGCAGGATCAAGACTGATTAGGCAGAAGCAAGACCAGAAGAAAGGATGAGAAAAAAAAAAGATGGTTTATGAAGAAGAAATTATAAAATATTTTTTTATTTGCTGGGAAAGAGGTTGGAGCCATGTGGGGAACATGCTGCAGGAATTAACATGACCTTAATATAATTAGGAACACTAGCAGCACCATTCCTTTCCTTCCTTTGCACAAACACAGACATACAATGTTGTGCACTGCAATAACAGGTCAAAACTCACAGGGCAGACACTGAAAAGTATGACTCAGTATTTTTGAATCTCTGGACATAAAACTGCTATAAGACTTCAAAACTCCTCTCATCCAAACGGTATCAAAGCTCGAGTCTCGTTACTAAGTAAGATCTGAAATGGGGCTTTGCTTTGGGTGCACCCAAACAGGTTATGTTGCATTGAAGTCTTGTGTTACATTCATTGCTTACTGAGGAGCAATTCTCCTGCATTTTGAAGCCCGTAACTAATAAAACTCCTGACAGTGCTTTGTTGATGGTAAAATCATATAAAGCTAAGTTGCTAGGCATTCTCTATGACACTTGCAGTACCTCATTCAGTAATCCACCCCATTTGCCTTCTAGGATTACATTTTTCTGTTATGCCAAAGTTTAATCAATAGATTTAAACTTGCATTTGGAAGGCACTCTGTTTATCAGTTTGAGGTGCAGGGGATCATTACGACCAGAATAATGTTCTAACTGGGCAGTCCAAAAGAGTAGTGGAAAAAGGGATTAACAACAACATGAACCAGAAAACTGAAATGTTTTAAAAACAGTATCACAGCTTCAACCTGTAATAGAATTACATATCCAGTAATAGCAGGTACAGTACAATCACAACTTTTTGATCAGTAGTTATCCAAATGATGTTACTACTCTTAATTATATTGGAAGTTCCCTCAATTATCCATTCCTCATTTACCATAGTCAGCTGGGCAAATGCTGCCTCACTGGATTACTCCTTGCCTCAACTAATCCTTTCCTTTTGACCCTATTGTTACTGTGTGCCTTCTTCTTCAGTTTCCATACCTGCATCTTCTTCAGTTTTCACTCTGGTTGCAGGTTTATACAACCTTAAATTCATGCATTGGTCCTTTCTATTCACTCAGATACATGGATGTCTGAAGCATTTCCATAATCACTAACTAAATACAGATGTACTAAGATGTAGCTTTTAAAGGCATTACCAAAAAAAAATGTATGAACCTAATCAAGTTTGATAACCAGGTTCCTTAGGAATGACTAATAATCTCCACAGGCTTCTTTCCTCCATGTTTTCTTTCCTATTATTTTCCCTCCCTTTCTGTTTTCATCTGTTATAGCTTGCTTTGGTAAGCACGCTCTTGTTTTAATTTAGAGATTTTGGAAATTCATATTACTCAAGAATTAGGTTGTATTTTCCAGTGAATTTAAGTCAGTATCAGGGAAGATACATATATTACCATAAAAATTAAAACATTTTCAAAGCCTCTCTAACTTACACTGTATTGCTTCTTCCCCAGGAGGTGGCTTCAGTACCTAGACTTGAGCATTACAGATCTATGAATTTTTTACTAGGAAAGTCTTCTTGTTCAACTTCTCTTAAAAGTAAAGGTACTTTAGCTCAGAACTTGAAAAGGAAGAAAAAGTTTTGGAGACCACATCTGCACCTATATTAACACAAACAGCTTAAGAGTATAATAATCCATGTTGCTGCTGTCTCCTCCTACAGTGACAGCTTTTCAGTGGCTCTTACTGCAACATGCTTTTACTTTGGAGGTACCAGAGACTCTCTCTACCTGCTTAGTGCTATCTTAAAACATGTGTATCAGTTTATCTCTGAAAAAGCCTCTACGCTAAACATCTGTTTAAATCTCAGCCCTAAGAAATAAGGATTTGTAAGGGTATAGATATTATGCCATTGTAATTACCTGACTTTATGAGAAAACTTTGAGTCTTTGCTCAGAACCACATAGCATGACAATTGCCCAGACTCAACTCCACTTCAACTCTAAGTTTCCACATACTTATTTGAGATACTGGGGGGGGGGGGGGGGGGGGAAAAAAA
>VWZG01009618.1:253652-279408 GCA_013396735.1 Grallaria varia
GGAAAGACAAAACCTTCTAAAACAAAAAAGGTGCTCAAAGGCAATCACAAAAATTATATGCCCAGATGCTACCTAACCCACGGCCAGAACTGATGGAAGGAGGGACATTATTAAGCACACATTCACTAGACCATACCATAACAGAACTGAAAAAGACCATTTATTGTATACACACCTTCCATCAGCCAGAATATTTATTGGCAGAGATGGCAGGCTCACATTATAGAGCCCAATTACAGTAAAATTTTGCCCTGATTCAATTGGTAAGTAGCAACCTGTACCAATATAAGCCTCTCATTTAGAAGAGGTACACCAAAATGAGGTTTGCCTTACCTCAGGCGAGTCAGAAACAAAGCACTGAATCCTGCTTCTGGAACTTGTAGGCAGATAAATAACATACCGACCTGCAAAGCCGAACATTATTGTAGATTTTTGGAATGGAAAAATGGTATCTAACATCTGGAGGACACACTCCCGCTCCTTCCCCCCAAATAATTGTATTTGCTCTGTACCACCCTTCTTATAAAGCACATCTGATTGTGAGATAAAAATACTGTTCACAAATTGTGGGAAGGTCTATTGGGCCTGCTGACAGTGCAACTTGAGTATCAATGGAGATAGTCTGGAGAGAGTGCAAGGCTGTTATACTGTGGACTATGAGGAGCAGGATGGTTCGATCTTGAAATGCAGACTCATAAGTGGTTGAGGTTGGGAAGGACGTCTGGAAGTCATCTGGTTGAACTCCCCTGCTCAGACTCACCTAGAGATGGCCTTTGAACATCCAAGGATGGAGACTCTACCACCTCTCCAGGCAATATGTGCCAGTTCTTGGCTCACACTAAATGTTTCCTGATGTTTCAGTTTGTGCACACTGCCTCTTGTCCTGTCACAAGGCACCACAAAAAGAGCCTAACTCCATCCTCTTCACACCTTCCCTGTAGGTATTTATATACAATGATGAGATCCCCCTGAGCCTTCTCTAGGCTAAACAGCCTCAGCTGCAAACTGAGTTGTAAGACAAGATCTCATCAGTCAACCACTGCAATAAAAATGCCAACCTGGATTTTCTTTGGAGCCACAGACCATCACAGAAATAGGGCTCTTTAGTTCTAGTCTAGGGCCTTCAAAATACTGTGGTCAAGTAGACAAAAAGTGTGCAGTTCTGAGCAGTCTGTACTGTGTTGCTGTGACATCCTGTTACGTACTTCTGGACCCATCTCTCCCCAAGGGGTAAACGGCTCTTTCGGACCAGCTGGAAGAGCCAGCATAAGAAACACTGAGGCTGAAGCCAGGACTTGTCCTTGGAGTAGAGCAGATAGAAGGGGCCTATTTTCTTGCTTCAAGGGATTGATTTCCTGGGAAACTGTATAAAGGTCAGAAGCACATTATGCTCGATGTGGTTGTGAAAAAGACTCGGGAGATTGATGTTACATAAATATTTACAACTACCATTACTAACCAAACCTGTTTCCAACTCCTGCTCCTCCCAAGGAAGAAAACAGGATAATAAGAAAAAATTGACTTGTGAAGAATAATAGCAGAGAAAGTCTAACTTGAACTGAGTAATCAGAACTGCACACTTATTGGAACAGACACATTAAATAAAAAAATAAATCAAGAAGCATCAGTAATTTTCCAGTGCAGATTGCAGAAGACGGCAAGTCAGCTGTGACAAGAATGATAACAGCACCCATGCTTTTGTTTTCTTTATTTTACCCTTGAGAAGATAACCTTTCGTATTTTGGTGTAATAGACACATTGATGATGTTTTTTTGTGATGTTGCAAAACTCCACTTTCTTCTCATCCCTCTGGGGACAAATTCATCCATGTCATTTAACCACAACACAACTTTATAAAGAACAGAAAGATCAAAGGCACAGCAGTTTGTTGAGGCTCAGATACAATTATATCTATCACCCGTACCAAAAGCTAGCTGAGGAACTGTCAAAAAAAGGATATTCATAAGCGACATCATGGTAATTCATTGTCAGAGAACCCAGGTAGAAGTGGTATTTGACTCATTTCATATTTTTTTAAAGTGATCCAAGACTCATGCAAGCAACTTGCAGTTCTGGAGGTACACTTGGCTTGCAAGCAGTTCAGATGTGCCTCCCGTGCTGTATCAGACAGTGCGTGGCAGGACTGTGCTGCTGGTGAGCTGATGGGTAACACAACAGCACGGCTGCAGAAGCAAATGAATAGTAAAAGATTGCTGGGGCAGATAACGAGGCATCTTGAGATCCAGCCACAAGATAGGTCTGCAGCTGAACACTGACACAGGGTGGAAATACCAAGATCTATGAAGAATTTACTGGATTTTTTTCCCTTATTTTGGAACTACTACTTTTTTCTCTCAGGGGAGTATATTAGCTGCCCAAAGGCATGCAACTCTGCACTTCAGTGGCATCAGGGTGCCCAAACTTTTAAGGCACTTTTGAAAACCTCATCCACAAACTAAAAACATTTGTGAATATGAATTAACTGAAAATACTATAATAGACATTCAAATTCAAAAGAAGAAACTCTTCTCAAGATAAGCCCTCTCAACAAAGAGCAGAGTTTGCAGAAATCCCCCCAGTTTCTGACATTTCAAGTTGGAAGTTGAAGTAGATTTAGCATAGTCATTCCCATTCTTCAACAGTAGAAACTCCTACTATCTTCTGGACATCCAGATTTTACAATACAGTTACATTTACTAAGTTTTGCATGTGAAAGAGGTGCAAAGGATATGGATAAAAGGGTATCATGATTTATGCTGTGGAATTATGATTTCCTTATGTTTAAAGAAACACATTTTGGTCTTTGTGTAGGTCAGCCCATTATGCACATAAACAAAACCTACACTGTGCATCTATCAGTGAAAATAAGCAAGATGAAACACAGAAGAAACACAACAGTTTATGATACAGGCTGTAAAAGAAATTCCCCAATGTTCAAAAATTTGAAATATATTTATTTTGCATTTGTATGATCTGGGATGCCCACTGCTTCCCCTTCTTATCTTTGCTGCCCACTCAAACACTATTTGAGAGAATATTTACTACTATGTAATCAATAAAAGGTTGACAGACTAAATTTCATCCAGCTGATTTCTTTCCTGCATTTTCTCCTGTAAATAATTCCATCACATATCAACACTCAGACTGGCCTGTATGGGGAAACATTTTTTTCGCAATATATGTTTCAGAACTTGTGTTCCTGAAGACTGGAAACTTCTCACTCACTACATTTCAGTGAATATAGCTATGGATATTTCTAATTCCCAAGTCCCATACTCCAATGGACTGTGTTTTCAGTCTTTTCCATCTTCTCTCCACCATTCATGTAGGATCTTAGTTCAATGCAAAAGCTGAAGGCTCACCCAAAGGCTTCCTTCTGGTTTGCTGTTATGGTCAAGTTTCAAAGTTAAGGCTCCAGGATGCAAGTAGCACAACAGGAATAAGAAAAGGAGAAGATGAGAAGTGGGAATACAAATGACAGCATGAGTTAAACTCTGTTGTGCTTTTATCAATGGCATAATATATAAAAAGATTTTTGATAATGTAATGGAATTAAAAAAAACCCCTACTTCTGTTTCATATCTGACACATAGGCCAAATAAACAGGTCTGGCATTCCACAGATCAGACAGTTGTGATTATATTGAAGATGTTAGATAGAACTGGCACACCTTTCATTCATGATATGAGAAGTTCATCAAAATAGCATCTCTTGATGACCACTGAAGATACTTCAGTCTGTTTCTAGATTAAAGTAGCCTTTGTTAACTCTGGCCACAGGAGAATGCTGGAATGATTGACAGTGAAAACTGACTCTAGTCCTTCTTTTTTGACTTCCAACATGCGGCAAAATAAAAATCTACCTAAATGAACTGTCACATTTAACTGAGGACATTTGGTCTACATAACACTTTACAAAAGATGAACTTACACAAGTTCTGAAGTAAGGCATAGCCAACCCAGTCTCTTTTTAATGTTAGAGGACTTCTGATGTAGAATCTGCTTAAAAAAAAAAAAAATTGAATGATCTGTTTCTATAAGGCACCTCACCAAGCTCTGTTTCATTGCTGTCCACATACTAATGATCAGAGAGCAAAAACATGTTACCACCTTTCACAAGCATAAATACATAGGTGATGGTGCACATCTGTTGTGACAGACAGGTAGCTTTAAATAGTCCTTTTCTTCAAGTCTTGTAGCAACATGCTGTTTGTTTCCTTCATTAAATGGCACTTGCTCTTCTAGGTGTGGCATTTGCAAAATGCCACAGACTGGCAGACACAGCAACTAAGAGGCTGCAAGAACTTTGCATGCAAAGAAAAGGACAACAGGCTGCTGTTGCAAATGGATGTCAAAGGTTTCCTCATATATTGAGGTGGAAGGGTACGCAGTATCTCCATAAATCTACTTTTGGCTAAGAGTCCTGTTGGTAATTCTTGGTGGTGCTGGAAATGAAACATTCTGTTGTCATTGCTCAATGCAGAACAGAAGTATTTCAAGCTCAATAGGCAAGCTTTCATCCAATGTGAAGGTCAGGGGAGCTCCACTCCCTCATTTCTAAATGGTGCATCTCTGATGCACTAAAACCTACAGGACACCAAGGGTGTATTTCTTTCCCAGAGAGCTTCTGTAGGAGCTGTGTAGGTGTGAGATTCACCTGGTCATTTTGGTTTTGTGTCTTTGTCATTGCAGATCTCCACATTGTGAAGCCCTCTCATACTACTTTTGTTACCATCCATTCAGTCTTCTGCCATCTCTGTGCTCTTCTTGTTGCATTGACAGAAGCCACTGGAGCTCTCTAGAAGGTTGATGCAAAATTTGATAACCAGTGCTAGCCAGGCCATCCCAAAGAGGATCCACAGGGAGATTACATTCTTGTACCACCCTGGATAGGTGCGATCTGGGTTCATCCCTAGAACAAAATCACCCAAAACATTTCTAGAGTGGATCAAGAGTGCCTCAAAGGAGACAACAAATGTAAAAGCAAAGACAGTTGAAATATCATTTAACATTAGTGCTTTCTATATAGAACACAAGTATGCCATCTACTTAGCATGTGAACAGAAGTTGTAAGCAAGTATGGTTCATGACAAGTCACCAACACCCTAGTATTCCCTAAGAACTGCAAAGACTACCCATAAGAAAGAAAATTAAATCCTAGATTACATCTATGTCAGGTGAAATTATTTAAGCATGCAGTTTCATTTCTTTATCACTCAGAATAACAATATTGTATTAGCATGTAACAGGGGGCCCTGTGGGCAGAGAGGTGAGTGGGTTTTATGTAAACACATATTAAACCAGAAATAAGCAAGTGAGAGTCTCAGAGTGAGAGGAAGGAGGCCTGAGCAGTCCTAAAACCTCCAAGAACAGTCAAGCCTTGGAAGACAGCTTGAAATTATGCTTCCTCTGTCTGGTTGTTCAGCTAGGTACTTTGCAATCCCTTTGGAGCAAAGCCATATTTTTGGTTGTGTTTCCACAGTGTTTAGCACAAAGAGACTTCTATGGGATAAGTTAGTGTCAGTAGTAATAATAATACAGAAAAAGGCCTATGAAGTCATTGGGTGTATCTGTAAAGCAGTCCAGGGTACCCTTACAGACATAGGTAGGGTACACGATACAAATTGCTGGCAGTGAAACCATTGCATGGGCTTTCTCCTCCCTTGCTTCTCACATGTCATTATTTAGTTTCCTTGCCTTAGAAAGGTTTGTGACTTTATAACTGGATACCTACAGTGCAACAGACACTATGGAACACCTGAAAACTTTGGGACAGAATGTGAGGAGTTAACACACACAAGGCAGTACCTCCACAAACCTGGAGGCCATGCTCCATACCACATTCTAGTGAAAAGCACTCATAGCACTGGGTTAAAACAGGACATCCATCAAAACAGGTGTTTCAGTTTTTGTCATATGTGACAGGTTGCATGCAAGAATACTGTCCTAGCAGTTCCCAGGTCTTGGTCTGTGAACTGTTACTGTCTACAAGATTGTGATAAGTAGAAACTGGTCAGTGGAGTCATATTAAACAGTCAGCCTTTTACATCTATTTACCTGGTGTTATTATATAATAGTTGTCACTAAGTCCCTGTAAATGTTTAGGAGCTACCAACCACTTCTGTAGTAACTACTGTTTTGGCTGGTTTTCTACATCAAGGTGAACTTCAAACAGGAAGAGCATTATTCAAACAAGAACCTTTCACCAGTGTTAAATTCAAAGGTTTAAAATAGCTTGTTTCTAAATAATAAACAAAAACATGAGTAAAGGTCTTACAAAGTGTGTAAATTAGAAAATTTCAGGGCCAGAAAGAGAAGCTACATCAATATTGTTAAATAAAACAGGCTAGGGACCACTCTATGACTCAAAATCCAAGTGACATAGCCTGGCTTATATTTCTCCCAAAACAGAGCAGCTGTGACAAAAGTGAACACTGGACATCATTCCTAGCATGTGATATCTCCCAGAACTTCCTTGGCCCAGAACAGTACCAGAAGCACCTCTAGAGGTCATCTAGTCCAACTCCCGTGCTAAAGCAGGTTCAGCTAGAACAGGTTGCACAGGACTGCGTCCAGGCAGGTTTCGAGTATCTTCAGAGCAGGAGACTCCACAACTCCACTGGGCAGTCTGTGCCAGTGCTCTGTCACCCTCAAATTAAAGTTTTTCCTCATATTCAGATGAACCTTCCTGTGTTTCAGTTTGTGCCCATTGCCCCTTGACCTGTCACTGAACACTACTGACACAAGTTTTATCCCAACCTCGACACCCACCCTCAAGATATTTGTATACATTGATAAGCTCTCCTCTTAGTCCTCTTCTCCAGGCTAAACAGACTCAGCTCCCTCAGCCTTTCCTTTTAAGAGAGATGCTCCAGTTCCTTCATCATCTTTGTAGCCCTCCACTGGACCTACTCCAGGAGCTCTGCCTCTCTTGTTCTGAGGAACTCAGAACAGCACTCCAGTTGTGGCCTCACTGGGGCTGAGTAGAGGGGCAGGATCACCTCCCTCGACCTCCTGGCAATGCTATTCTTAATGCACATCAGGATACCATTGTCCTTCTTGGCCACAAGGGCACACTGCTGGCTCATGGACAGCTTGTTGTCCACCAGGACTCCCAAGTCCTTTTCTGGAGAGCTGCTTTCCAGCACATCAGCTACTCCTCCCAGTTTTGTATCACACTAGTGGGGAAACAGTGTCACTTCAACCTCATTTTTGAGGCATAAATCATATGTATTGGATTGTAAGGCCAAAATTGTTTTGCCACTACATACCACAGGACACTGATGCATTCAGCTATTCCGATGCTGAACCTAGCATATATATGGCAGTGTTCCAGTTACAAAGGTACTACATAGGGGAAGATACACCTGGAAGAGGGAGGTATACCAAATTCATTACCAGAAACTGAGAGATCTCACAGTTAGGGATCTCCCTTAAGTAAAGCTACTGCTGCACAGACTTCAGCATCATCTATAAAATCAGCCCAGGAAAATGCTGAACTGACCTAATTTTTGTTAAGCTTCATCTGGCTACCCTTACGCAAGCTATCTTGATTCCAGCTTATTTATGTGTGCCTATGCAAGTCTAATCATAACTTTAATGCATTATAGACAAGTCCTAAAGTAACCACCACAAAGTTATCTAAGCATCAGTCAAGCCCTATGAAGAAAATAGAGAATTCCATAATAAGATGTTTTAGTTTTTCTGTCTCTTAGGGATTCAAGGGTGCATGTGTTTCCATAATCAATTTGTTTTTAATGAGCAAGTCTTTATCAAAAAGGTGTGTCCTGTGTTCCAGCAAATGCAACGGGCGTGGATCCAATCCCATTTCCTCTGGCAAAGGGTTTTGGCATCCAGAACTAGGCTGTGGCTGGTGCCTGACAGTCTACACCTAAGTGACTTAAGCTGCCTTTTAGAAAGCGGTTGTCTAGGGTTTTGACAGAAGAAACAGTCACTGCCTGCTAATGGTGATGCAGAATAGCATCTGCTTAAAACTAATCACTGTTGATGCACTGGAGTGCAGTAAGTGTACTATCAGCCACTGCTGTGATTAAAAACATGGCACTCCAGCCTGGTGGTGTAGCCATTCAGGGGACAGGCCACTTGAATACTGGAAGACTACTCATTGACTGGGAAACAATTTCTTTGTTCTTCCACAGGTGGCGTTGCTATCACAGAAATCACATCTTCCCCAACCTGTCAAATGCCTACCATAACGTATTTACCACCAGGTCTCTGGATTGCCAGTGGTGTCAAACTGCCAAGTGGGGAACTCCACATGCCACACATTTGGCTTTGCTGTTTAGTAGGTGAAAGCAGCGAAATGTGAACTACTCACCAATCACATAATCTCCAAACCCTATAGTGCTGAGAGTAATGAAGGAATAGTAGAAGCCTTCTTCATAAGACCAGCCTTCTTTGTCAGAGAATAACAAGGGAGGTAGCAGGAGGAACAATAGCAAGCCAGTTACCAGTGCACAGGTCTTCATCAGGATGGAAGCTTTATTCTAGTAAAACAAGAAGGGAAAAAAAAAAAAAGAGGTTATGAAGGACTCCACAAAAACTTACAAACATTTATTACATTCCATTATAATAGATGGTGTGGATCTCCCAGTGTGTTGGTTTACGTGGGATAGTTATTTTGTCCATAGTAGCTAGTATGGGGCTATGCTTTAGATTCATACTGAAAACAGTATTGATAATACAGATATGTTTTCATTATTGTTGGGGTCTTGCACAGTGTCAAGACTTTTTCTGCTTCTCATCCCATCCCACCAGGGAGTAGGATGGGGGGTACACAGGAATTTGGGAGGGGATACAGCCAGGACAGCTGACCCAAACTGATCAAAGGGATATTCCATTCCATATGGTGTCATGCTCAGCACATAGAGCTGGGGAAAGAAGGAAGAGGGGGATGTTCAGAGTGATGACATTTGTCTCCTCAAGTAAGCGTTACACGTGATGGAGCCCTGCTTTCCTGGGGATGGCTGAACACCGGCCAGCTGATGGAAAGTGGTGAACAAATTCCTTGTTTTGTTTTGCTTTGCTCGCATGTGCAGCTTTTGTTTTACCTATCAAACTGTCTTTATTCAACCCATGAGTTTTTTTCACTTTTACTCTTCTGATTTTCTTCCCCATCCCACTGGCAGGAAGTAAGCAAGTGGCTGCATGGTGCTTAGCTGTTGGCTGGGGTTAAACTTCAACATACAGTCAACACAAACTGGGCACCACCTTCAGGAGTCCTAAATTCATGCTGGTTTAGAGCCTATTCCACAAAGGTTCCCACAAAACTTACACATGCAGTTCTAACTATGACTGATGATAAACAGACCAGATAGTCTAGGACTGTGCATGGCTCTCATGCTTTAGCATTTCTGTTGCTGTAGGGGAAGTAATTCATCACAGAATTTCCCTCAATTAATAAACAACCTTATCTGACACCTCATAGGGCTGTCATAAACTAAATTTATTTGCTTCCAGTTATTCCTGAATATTATTGCCTTTTTGGTAAAATAAGTAGGCAGGCTGTCCTTGTTAGTCAGAGGATCTCAAATACCAGATAATGTCCTCTGTCTTTTCTTTCCTTGAGACAAACCCCTCCACATTGCTTACCTGCCAATGAAATACCTCCTCTAGGCGACGGGCGCAATGCTGAACCCCAAGCAGCATCAGCTGCCCAATTTCATTCAAGAGTACCAGGTTCAAGGGGATCCCAAAAAGTGCAAACACGATGCAGAAGATTCGACCCACCGCAGTGCTGGGGCTCAGGTTTCCATAGCCTAGGCAGGGAAGGAATGAGGCATTAAATCTAAAATATTCTCTGCTTGCCCTCTTCCCCTGGAGGGGTGAACCTCCATCTTCTACAGAGGTTAGGTGAGAAGGTCACTGCTCCAAAAGGACCTTTTTTTTTTATAAATAACTGTAAGTTACATCTATTGTTTGTCATATCCTATTGTGGGCTGGAAAATAACATTTCTTTCCCTGCCAATTTTGCTTAGTTCCTTTTCCATTTACCAGTGAATTTCCTCTCCCCTACCCACTGTCCTGGCAGGGATCTGACGTAAATGCAAACCTTCCGTTTAGCTCAATTTTTGTAAGTACTGTTGGCATGGGGTTTGCTGGTAAATGATCCTACATGGCTGTTAGACAGTCTCTGAATCACAACAACAGTGTTTTAACAACCACCCTTTTCTACCTTTGTCCCACAGTACTAGTGTACTTGACACTGTCTCCTTGCTTATACTCCTCGTTTTATGCCACAAGTACCAAATATACCTTAAGTTGCCAAAATGATTGTCTAGAGTCAATAAACCTGGAGAAATTACATTTAACCTCCATAAAATACTTCAATTTCAGACCTTAAAAAATCCCAAACAATTGATTTTTTTAATTGTTTTTTTCTTCTTCATGTGAACTGGCCCAATAAAGGGTCCTGCCTTGCAAGCACAGCCTTGCTTGTATTCTCAGATCATTATGCCTTCAAAATCACTGCTGCAATATTTGTCTTTGTTCCCCACACTTTCTTTTGAAAATGTCCTGTAAATTTGCAGCCTTGCACTTCTTTAGTTTCAAGCGTTTTATGCCCCAGGAAAGTCAGATTTAACTACGGTTTATTTCACAGGATGCTTTCTAAGACGGGAAGAAATAGTACACCACAAGCATTTCAACAGCGATTTAGCCAGTCAGAGACCTGTGGCCTTGCCTACATTTCAAAATCGCCTCCACTCATTAGAGATTGGTGTAGGTCCATGTGCAAGATTATCTTTTCACCACAAATAGTGATAACCCCTGCCGGTGACACCCAAGGTCGACACAGGGCAAGCATAGATGCTTTGCTACCTGCCTTAAGTGGTGTAGCCCCAGGGCAAGTGAGCAGTGCCCAGGAGGGAGAGGTTACAGGGCTGGGCTCTGTACCCCAGATAAGGGAGAGCGCAAACATCTGTGGTTAGCCAGGCAGAGTCCCATTCCCTCACTAACCTCTATCACACACCAGCTGCAATGAGCCACTGACCAACAGTGTAGAAATGTGTGCAGCTACAAGCTGGAGATATCTACACGTCCTGCACCAAGGTCTGTGCTAACAAAAATCTCTTGCCCTGGACAACTCCACAGTTAATTGTGCCTATGCACCAGCAAACTACACCCAGAAAAAGGCCTGAGGACAAACTATTTCTAGGCATGCAGCCCCACAAATTCAAAGCCTTACTATATGGAGGACATTCCCTCCAATAATTTTAGACTTGAGTGATTTGTGATCCCTTGAGTTTAATGATAACATGTAATATACCTCCAATGCAGTCCCAGCAGCCTGTCCCTGGGAGGGGGTAGAGCATCCCACAGAAAGAATGGGTTGCTGTTACATAACTAGAGATTGTTTTGAAATACAGTCAAACAAAGGGGCTAAATTAGGACTTCTTTCCAGTGCTATGTTCTTTGCTTGTGAGCAGCTTTGTAATGTTTACTTGCTTTTGCCCACATGTAAGTGCTAATTTCTGCCAACTTCACCATTTCTAGACTAACAGGTGCAGTAATGAGACATGCAGGCAAGTACATCTGGTAGACAATCCCATCTAAGTGAATTAAAGGGATATGTGCCTGGTGTGATGCATTTCACACTGTCTATGCTACATTTTAATGGATTAGTTATAGCTTTTCCCTTTTAGGGAATTAGGGTGTTTTGTGGACTGATCTGGCCCTAAGAGAAAGGGCTGGTGGAGGGGCATTTACCATAAGGCTGGAGTCTGAACAAGAGTCACATCCCCTTTCCCCTTCATTTCCTTCTATATCAAGTTTAAAGACCATGTATTGTTTTGGGTAGTTCTTTTTACCACAGCTTTCCAAGTAATTCAGACTCCGGAGGAAAACATCAGATAAGAGAAGAAAGGCCCAGGATCCCAGGTCACTGTGTGAAGCACAGCAGCCTTCAGAATTTTGGGGATGTCACATAGTCCTGACTGGACTAAGTTGTACATCACAATTAATTTAGAGTGCCAAATTCAATAATGTAAGAAGGTCTAACGCACACAGTAAGCCCAGCATTCTAAATACCAGATCTATTTTGCATTTGATTTCTCTGGTTCCCTTTTCTCTTGGGCTCAGCAACTCGAGACAATTTTCTGAAACTCAATGAGCAGTTGCTGTACATACTCCAAAAAGCCACGTCTCATTAGCTTTTTATACAGGATACAAAACTTAATCAAATAGCACAGGAGACTTCAGATTATGCAAAATGGCCACAAATTTACTCCAGGCTGATGACATCCACTTGCTTTTGCACTAAACAAATGGACACCAACCTAGTTGCATATAAACCTCAGTTGTTACGAAACTCAAGCAGAAATGGGTAAATAGGACATAGCCTCTTCAGTAAACAGAATGAGAGTAATTGGTGTCTTTTACCATTGTGGGCTATATATTAGAAGATCTGAACCAAACTCAGAGACTAAAACTACACTGGCAGTTGTGACACATCCCTCATGAGCCTGCTGCTGGGATGTCACCAGGGACATGCCTGATCCAAGAGAGAGTGAGGGATGGTCACAAAAAACTGTATAGACATAAAAACATGCTTCCACTGAAGCAGCTGGATTAAGCTGCATATAGCATCTCTCATTTTGAAATAAAGTATAAAGTAACCTAAGCTTCTTTAGAAGAAGCAAAATAAGAGTGGCTTTATTTCTAAATGTTCATATACATGTGCTTTAACTCATGCTTTTGTTACATATATTAAGTAGTTCAGGATTTCCCCCCCTGCTTTCCCATTACATTCCCTTACATATGGCCTTCAGAAGCTCTGTGGACTAGTTAAGAAGATGAGACTTATTAGTAAAAGATCTCTTCATTCACAAGACAATATCCTACTTGCAGTAGGATATTCAGTTCAACTGTGGCAACTGCAACTTACTGCTACCCACAATGAGAGATTTGTTAGGCTCCCATTCTCACTGCCCAGATGTGAAATAATAGTTTCAGCAAAAAGTGTTTAGAACAAAAATTGTCTTTCATAGGCCAAAAAAATATCTGTAAGTTTACAAAAAAAAGTCATTTCTGGGAAAAAAAAACCTCCACCAAATTAGATTTAAAAAACCCAAACAAAACCAAACAAACAAATGGAGGACGAGTTGCTTCTCTAACCTGTAACTTTATTGGTTTTAGCATTCAAACACATTTTTGGGGAGATTTGGTTTAATTCTTTCTCCTACATACTACATGCTATCACTTCCTACAGAAATGACCTAATCTTGTTGACAGTATTTTGCCCTGAACACCTAGACATTTATCTAAGCCTAGGGGCCAGTCTTGAGTATCACCTGAGTGTCTGACCCCCAGGGCTACTGGATAGTTCAGTGAGGGGTAGAATAACTTTATTTTGCATTAGGCATTTAAATACTCAAAAATACATCACTTGGCATTTGGGGTGATCTCCAGTGAGCCACATTCCCAGGCATTAGAGGAAGTTATACTTTCAAACTACCTAGCGCCTTCCAGCACCTTTCAGAAGATCTAAACTTTTCTTTCCCTTGTGGTCTTTACAAGTAACCTGAATGTCTTAATCTGGAATAAATGAAACATTTTGTTAATGAAAAATCCAAACGTTTCATGGAGAAAAAGTAAAAATCTGCCATTTCCTTTTAGATGAAAAAGATGTCTTTGTATAAGTCAAAGTGGAAAATTACCAAATCAACCTACTGATCACTCACACAGCCTCACACGTTTGTCTGATTCCTGAAAATGTGAGCTGGAAGGTGTGCCTGATAAGCCCCTATTAACCTGGTCTGACCTCATCACTGACTGCTTTAAGCAGTCATACCAGAAACCTTCTGAACTACCCGGAAGCCTGAATAATCTTATGATCTTACAAGCATTAGGACTTTCAGAGGTCATTTGGTAGTAGCTACACTCAACTGAAGAGCAGCGCGTCAGGGGTTCCTATTCTCTCTCAATACTTTGATTTTCTCCATGAGAATAACTACATAAATCAAATTAACATGAGTAGCTTCTCAAGCTTCTTGTGAGATTTCACACTATACCCACCAAACCTGCTCTAAGTTCAGGAACACGTGTCAGCTGGATACAGCCACTGAGCTCAGGACACCTGGCATGGGAAGTCAGTTACTTCCAATTCATCCATCTGTGGAGGATGACTTTGCTAAGGCCTCTCAATTGTGGTACAGACAGAACCAGGACAGAAAAGCCCCAAGAAGCCACAGTGCCAGTATTGGCTTCTCAGCTTTATGATTAGAACAAACTAAGAATTTAAGGAATTTGATTTTAAAAGCTTTTGGTGGCAGAATCTCAGAAACTGTGTCTTAAATGGCAAAGCTCACTGGGACCCTGGCAGGTTGAACGAGGGCATGTGTGGGAACTGCCTATTCATTTTAGCTGGTGCTGTTTTGAAGTAGAGACCAGTAACTAAGGTTGGTAGGCAGAAAAACACATTTGAAGAGAGTTATTAACAGTTTCAGCCATAAGAAATTCCAGGCAACAGCAAAACTTGGTTGCATACTCCTTCAGTGAGTTAAAGGCCAGAAAAGCACTTCTGATGAGCACTGCAGTCTTCTTTAATTTGTAATAAGCTTATTTGAGTATACACTGGAAGCTGTGTAGTGAGCTTAGTCTTAACTGGACAAGACTGCATGCAGTCAGGAAAGCAGACCAAATTTACTAGTACTCAGGAGACAGCTCAGAGAATGTTGCTGTGAGGGATATCCCCACATCCACCAGTGACCTCCCATGGACCATAATGCCACGTCCTACTTGGCCAAGCATGTAGAGCAGCTCTGTCAGCTCTCACAAGGCAGGGAAGAGATCAACACATCAAAGGGGGGGGCTCTTCAGCAGAGAATTCCCCTACACAAGCCTGATGTTCACAGAAGATTCAAATGTCAAAGAGGCCCAGGCTGTTACTCCGTATTTAACTAGTCTGAGACATGCAGTTACTTTAACTGAATTTCCCAATGGATTGTCAAGCAGCAATGGGCAGAACCCTGGCCATTTCTCAGCAGCTCCACCAGACACTGGGCAGCATTACAAAGGGCCAGAGTCTTCATGAAACTCTTGCTGGCCCGAAGCATTATACTGCCCCGAACTTGCTACTGTTTTTATCTCCCCCACAGGAAAAATCTGTGGCAAATTGTCTGCAACAATGTGCTTAATACCACCACTCACTCAATAGTCGGCTCTCTGACTCTTTGCTATCCTCAGGTCCTTTGGGGTATTGCTTTTAGCAGCTATTATACTGTGATAACCAGAAATGGAAAGGATGGGAAGGTCTTCCCCTTCCTTTGCTCACGGTGAGATGGCTTACTTGCTCCATTTTATACTTAAAAAGGGGCCTTTGAAATGCACACAGAAGAATACTCAGCTTTGCACCAGAAAATGGTAATATAGCACTAGGCAATGGCAACCACCCAGGCCATATAAAGGGAGACGTTCAGGCTAGAGAGGACAGTACTCTCACATCTGCTCCTAGGCTAGTATAGACATCAGCCTCAACACGAAGTCTTTCCCTAGCACCTTCTTTGAAATTACACCACCCTGTGGTCGTTTGACTTTAGAAACTTTCATCTTGTGCCTCACTGAACTTGCTTTGACCTCTGCCCTGTTAGTCCAAACTAACCAGGAGGAAAATAAACACAAAAAGGAGAGACTATGTGTTGGCATGGGATCATAGAATTGATTGGGTTGGAAAAGACCTCAGAGATCATCAAGTCCAACCCTTGGTCCAACTCCAGTCAGTTTACTAGATCATGGCACCCAGTGCCACGTCCAATCTCAGTTTAAAAACCTCCAGGGACAGTGAATCTACCACCTCTCTGGGCAGGCCATTCCAATGCCTGATTACTCTCTCTGTAAAGAATTTTTTTCTAATATCCAACCTAAATTTCCCCTGGCAGAGCTTAAGCCCGTGCCCCCTTGTCCTATTGCTGACTGCCTGGGAGAAGAGACCAACCCCTACCCAGCTATAGCCTCCCTCAGGTAGTTATAGAGAGTGATGAGATCACCTCTAAGTCTCCTCTTCTCCAGATAAAGAAGTCTGAGAGATAAAACCAGCAGCAAGTTAGCTTCTCATTCTTTAATCATGCTTAGTCCTACATCTCTAAAGGAACTCTGAAGATGACCCTTCAAGGCACTGAAGAGAGGGTTCTTATGGAAAAATCTGCAGAAAATGAGATAACAAAAAATCTGGGATGACATGATAGGTTAAAGACAGCAATGAAGAAAGCACAGAAGCGTAACAGTGCAGAGAAGGAATCATTAGACAGCCAGGGCTGTCTACACCACATGATCAAAAGTTACAAATGCAGTTTCATTCAAATTCCAAGACTGGCCAAAAACTATATAAGCTTTGGGGCACTTTAAACAACAGATTTTAGTGCACACACATCTGTTCTTTAAACCTTTGGGATTAGGGTACCCACTTTGCCCAGCCTGCAGGTTAGAACCTGCTTTGATTTTCCAAGCAAAATTTGCATGCTGCTTTTAATTACTAGTGGAAATAGATGTTGCTCATTTAAATGGAAGAAGGGTACAGTGCTGAAGATGCTGCAACAGGAGGCACGGGGATTCAAACTTTGTCAGTGGGGAAAGAAACTAATGCTCCTCAGTTGATGTTAATGGGGAAAGAAATTAATGTCCCTCCCTGTATCTCAGTGAGAAAATACTCTGGGAAGGACTTGGAATGTTTTCTCAAGAAGCACTCCAAGCTTTCTGAGAGGGCTTAGAGTACCTAAAGCAAAATACAGCAGTTGACAGAATGGAAAGAGTATCTCAAAGGAAAGTGGTGAAGGTAATGGCTTTGGCAGTGTTTTTCGAGAAGAAAAAGGAAAAAAGCCACAAAGACATTATACAATGTAAGAGGCCAGCAAATCACAAATAGCATTAGTAGCAGAGAAAGAACATGGAAGAGGCAAACAGGCCAAAGAAGGACTTGCAGCAGCTGGAACACATGGAATAGAGTCTATCCAGATTATTCAAAATCTTTATATAAAACCCCTAAATTCCTGAGAATCTCTTTCCTTCATTTTCATCTTACCTCTACCCTTTCTGAACTCATTTTCCAGAATACCTTGGGTTTTAACTTTATTAATTCATCTCGTGAAGCTGGATCTGGTTTCATTGGTTCCATAATCACAGCCTGGGATAAGCCCTTCCTTGCCATGTAAAACACTAAAAGCTCAACAAGTCCTCAAGAAAACTTCTCAGCTGTCATTTACCCCATTGCCATGTCCTATACATGAAGTTTCCTATTGTGACTCATCCCTGTGAACTCCATTGAGTTCTCTGGAAAGGAGCTTGTCTCTTTTCTTGACATCATCAATTGCCCCTCTCAATCACTCAGCAATGTCTTCAATGAAACTGAACTACCCACTATCTCAAGAACTTGCATGAAAAGAGATTATGGTAAGAGACTCAAGGTGAGGCTCTGTGAAAGCATCTGTAGTTTTCTCTTCTACAGTATACTGCTATCAACAGTGTTAAGACGTATAAACAATTAACAATTTAACTTGAAAAAGAATCAAGGGTCCAGTTGTCTGAAGTTCTCTGCATAGAAGTGACTTGTACAGCATTCTCAACTCTGCAACTGAAAAGTCATGATCCCAGGAGTCACAGCATCAGCTTGAAAATTAGCATATAGAGAGCTGTAATATTTGGTTCCTTTCAGTTGCCTATCAAGTCAGTCTTATTGTGTCCTGTCCCATCCTTCCTTCCCCAGACATCAGTGCAAGGAGTTTACTTAAAGAAAGAGAAGGGGAAAAAATAAAAATAAAAGGTAGCTTAGCAGCCAGAAATGCTTAGACTGTATCTCTGCCAACATCACAAATTCCCCTTATTAACATGATAAATTTGATTCTTCTGGAATATCATTACCTTAAATTGTTTGCTTTAAAACAGTCACTCTGACAAGCTTATAAACCGATCAGGATTCACTACTGAAGCAGGCAAAGCAGCTCTGAGAAGATGGTGCTTTGCACCGAAAGCCGGAAGAAAATGCTCAGGCTCGAGGCTGAAAACCCACAGCCTGCGTAACCCTGTCTGATGGGCCTCCACTGCCACCATCTGGTACAACTCGGGCCTGGTAGTACAACACACTGAAAGCGTGTTCCCAACCAGAACAATGCCTGTGCAAAAGGGCAGGATAAAACATAGACTGAGGCACGGGAAGATGACACCATGACACCACTCCACCACCTCCTCATCCCCACCCCCATAAAAAAAAACCACAAACCCTCTCTTTCTTTGAGCTCATGTTTGGGGGCTTAGTGTTCTGGAAACAAAACATCTTCAGTTACCATCGGAAATCACAACAATGTTCTTTTTAGGTGCAAAAAGAAAATTCTTGATTTTAAAATGCACTTTGAACTAAAGAGAGCTGACAAATTCCATAGAAATCAGGAAACCTATGAGGGATTTTTGATATTCAACCACCATCTCTCCATATACTCTTCCCTCCATAGTTCTTACAATACTAGGTCACACCACAAGAAGACATAAGGGCAAGTTGTTAATGGTTTTGGGGACATGAAATGACAATAATTAATACCATTTGCTTTAAGTAACACTGTACCCAATACATTTCATTGTTTTCATTCTCTCTCCACTTACTTATTTCCATCATTCCTTTGTGGCTTTGCATTATTCATTTACTGAAACCTGAGGCAACCAAACTGTGATGTTTATCCAGCTATTTATCTTTCACTTGAACACACAGGTCCTCATCCAGTATAGACAGTAATAAGAAGGAATTAATTCATAAATATAGCCTCTGAAAATGCAACTGCCACTATTGAGTGTTTCAAAATAATTCCTCTTCTTGTCACAGGAAAAGTTAATTTCAATGCACAGTTCACCTCAGACCTCTCAGAGCGCACTAGGCTTGGGGAAGTACAGACAGTGCAGCACTGTGAAGTTCAGGCCTCAAAAGCTATGTAATTTATTAGGAATATGGAATGAGCTAATTACCCCTGTATCTAATCAGTTAGAGATCATTATTGCGCTGGCACTGACACTGACAGAGAGTTTCTGGGGCTGGATTCATGGGTGCTTACCTACTACATGATACAGACAAGCTACAGGCAACCCCACAGTGCTGGAGCAGCATCTGAGTACAGGGCCTCACTCCCACCCTTTTCGTACCTATGACGTGGCCCTGTAAGCAGGCAACTCTTACCAATGGTTGTTATTGCAGAGATGGAGAAGAAGAAAGACCCACTGTAGTCCCACCTGCCCAGGCTAGTGCTGTTTCCCTGGAGGGTTATGCCACTCTTGTAGGCTTGGATGATACCCTGCAAAGAGACAATAACATGAGATCCCACAAACCCCCTTATGGCAAGTTCATGTGGCTGGTATTTTCCCTTTTGGGTGGTAAAATCCCAAAATACAACTACTTCTGACTCTGTTGTTCCCTTTCTAATAGAGGATATCCTGTGCCCTAGAGACCAAAGAGCTCCAAGGTCAGAAAAGCCAAAAGTCAGCATATTGCTTCTAAGAAAAGGGCATTTGCAGCAATGAAAAAGTTGCACATGCACATGGTAGATCACAGAAGTAAATGTGGAAGAGATTGGAGGGCAAGAACTAACTAGAGAAAGCCTAGACAGATAGTTATTCAGACTGCCATAAAATTAAAAAAATAGGAAAAGAAAGTGTTTCCAGATGGGATATTCCAATGGCAGAAGTTCCAGAGCAGCAAACATATGTGCACATGTAAATGATACAGATCTCTTACTGGGGATCTCCCAGTACTGGGGAGAAACGTATATGGTGTATTAGGTAGCTGAGACTTCACGGGATGGCCAGTCTACCAGTTTTGGGCAATATGTCCCTGCATCAGGACTATAAATGTGAATGCACCAGTTTATTGAGCATTATAACTGATTCTCTTCAATTTGCCTGGGAGACACTTAGAATCCACTATGCAGAAGTGCACAGAATCATACTAAAATAAGGTATCAGATGTCTTAACAGTGCCCACAGCTGATTATGCCTTCTCATGCCAATAAAGTTGAAGACAGTTGTGTACAAAACATTAGTCACAGAACACACACTAAACATTTCACACTCACTGATCAAGAATCCCTGGCAGTTAATTATTCTTGAATGCAAAGTGTAGGCAAGAATACATAAATTTTATCATCATCTCTGAGAAAGATACGCAGATACCAAATAATACTATCCCTATCCTAACAACAAGACTGCTGATAAAGCTTTCACCATTGACAATAAAAGGAATCCCTCTCAGGGTAGCTTTTGATCAGTTGTAAGCAGGTGTACAAAGAAGGTGTAGTTTATGTATCCATCAAGCAACCTGGCACTTCAAGCCTGCAAAGCAAGGAAGCTTTGTCCCATCTTACTGATGTAACATGCTCGGTGTGGTTTATATAATACTGTACAAGGCTGTGAATTAGAAATTGTTTCCAAAGTTCTAAGCAGCAGCTTAAATACAAGGACCATTACCTCTTTTCTCTAGAGCGTCTAAGTTCTCAAACTAAGAGCAAGGAGCAGCTCAGAGATCAACACATTTTTCCAAGCACCAAGCACTGCTTGGCAGTTGCATTCTCAGAATACCTTCATTTATTCATAACTGAAGGCAATCCAAACCATTCAGGGTCACACCATAATCTATCATGCCTGACAACATGCTCAGGTCTGCACATGACAGGGCAGAGAGCCTGTGCTCCAAGAAGGGCTAAGGACCACTTGTTATATTACATTTTGCTTCCTCCTGTGAATTGTTGTCATAACTTGAGTGGGGTAACTCAAGAAAAGAATTTGTATACAGCATCAGTGAAGGTAAAAGAACCAAAAGCTCCCTCTCCCCTCACATCCCCCTCCAAAAAAAGAACAAAAAGAGAAATAAGGTTGTACCATGAAGCCTCCAGCAGGACTTGCTTTGAATAGCTGTATGTGATTCTGCCACCTCTTGTTCTTCTTCCAGATTTAGGTTTGTCAGACTGCATAGTCTGACTTCTCTTTGTTCCTGTTCTCTGACAATATGTGACCTTTGGTTTAAGTATAAGAAATTCTGCAGACAATGGCCTAGTCAGGAATCACAGTTGCTGCGAACACAAAATAACTCCCAAACGAAGCCATATGGCAAGGCAGACACTAGAAATCTACACAGATGACCTGTATTTTCTCTCCCCTCCAGAAACTAGTGGTTAAATTTGAAATCAAAATCTTGTTATTTTCCTCAAACCTCCTTTCTCTAAACTGTGATCTCAGCAGTTTTAAGTAGTGAGTCTTGAATACATAGACACCTGCCAGAACAGTAACAGTCCAGCTCTTACATAAATTTATTATCAGCTTGATCAAACAGACTCAAAGAACTTTCATATGCAGTATGTTTGTTGTCCATTCTCTTGCCTGATGTCCTGCTGATACAAGTTTAGCAGCTGACAACATTACACACAACATGAAGTTTTTAAAGTCAGAAACACTTAAGAACCAGAGAGGATTGCAAGAACCTGTGGCTGAACTGTCCCCAGGAAACGGAAAACTTCTTATGCAGAAAGGGGAAACAAAGAGCCTGCACAAGACATCACGTGAGAAGCAAGCAGCGCTAACAAGGTCATTAAATGCCTAATTTCACATCCTTGCACCACTTCCGTTCTGCACGGTTTAGAATGAAGAGGCTGAGCAGTTGTGAGCACCCGTGCCAGCTTTGGAGCGATTTCTAACAACTCAGCATCCCAGAATCCCTGTCTTAACTTTCCCCAAGCTGATGCTACTGCCAGGAAGTACAACATGTGTGTCGAGACTGAAATAGTTGCCCAAAGTTGCACGACAAGCTGCACTACTGTCACGGGGAAGGAAGGCACTACAGAGAGCCTGCAGAGTGCCAGCTGTTTTCTGTTTCTGGTATTGAGACACCTGGTATGTTTGCTGTAGGTCTTCAAGAGCCTTCAGCAGTAAGCTTCTGGCTAAGCATTTCTTTATCAAATCTTGTTATCAAACATTCAGACATCATTAATTGTTAGGCCCACTTCCCTGTGGAAGTCAGCCCAATAGGAGGATCACTGAATATTCATGCAAATCAAATCCCTTGAATATTTTGACACTCCCAAGAGAAATGTCAAGTTCATTACTGTTAGGAAGAAAGATCTACTGAGGTCATCCTTAAAAGGGGAAGATTCACAGCACATGGAAATAAGGATACCAGCTTTGGTTTTTTCAAAGTAAAAAGTGTTTTATTATACTACCTAGAATCAACCTTTGACACAGCAACAACAATGACAGAAAATTAAAGATTGACTCTTCTGAGAACAGTAGAACTAATGGAGCTTGCCTTCCTGCAGATGTGCCCATGGAGGCAGATTCATGAAAGAGAAATCCATAGACCGCTATTAATGCACAGAAATTACTTCTGGCACAGGAAGTAATTGGACTGCAAACTCCTGAAGGCTGAGCGAGCATTCAGGAAGATATCAGTGAATACTCTCCCTAATTTAATATGTTCCTTTAGACTTCTGCTTTTGGCTATTGCTCTTTTTCAAAGAAAAACTAAAGGTGGTTCACAATTTTAGACAGAACACAGGAAAAAACCCAGAAAATAAGCACTTCAACAGAACAGCTGAATTCTCTCTGCTTTTTCCATTGAAGAGGCACTGACAGGTCTCTGCCACTGATTTTCAAATAAACTTGAAGTGTATTTTGGCCTGTGGGTTCCAGATGTACTAAAGAGAAAGTGAATCATACACGTTGGGTCATAACTGCTTGGTTTCTTTTGCCTGCCTTTTTGAGAACCAGACACTTTGTTTTGCTTTACACCCATTCTAGAGGTGAAATCCTAAGGGTTATCCTTTTTCTTCTAATTAGGCTAGTAATTCACAGAGCCTGCCTCTAAACCTAATGCATTAAAACACACCAAGTAAAAGCAGCATCCTAAATCCAGTGTTCAAAAGCAGGTATCTGCCTGGCCTAAAACTCCAGTCAGTGCCACCAGTGCTCAAACACAACAAATACTGAAGTTGTAGAGCATGGGCTTGATATTTTGGGAACTTGAAAGGTCACATGCAATTCAAAGTAGCACAGAAAGGAAGCGGGTGGGTGGTTAAAATAATCAAAAAGAAACAGAACTCAGTGGTTCTTTGGTTTCTACTGACAGATAAGCTGTACAAGACAAACCTGCCATTTCATTTCTCTGCACTTATTTCACCCTCTCTAAAATGATAATAATTTACAGTTCACAGCAACTTCTTCATCTGTGGCTGACAACACTTACATAGTTTCAAGCTACAAATAAAAGTTTCTATGGGAATTATTGTAACTGTTATACTATTTATAAATTGAGACATTTTAGATTCTTAGCCTTCACAATTCACTAAACTTCATTTGCAGACTGCCACATTTTCTCAAGTAGGCTGTTCTGTTCCTTGACCATACAAGTAGGCTTTGCATGGTGCTATCTAATACTGTCATAGCTGCTGTTTCAAACATCAGCATGACTTCCACTCGAAGTAGTCTATTTAAATGTAATTTCTGTCCTATTGCCTTTGGGATAAAACATGCCTTAGTATACCCAAATTGAGTCTCCAGGTCCATTTTGCTCAACCACAAGCTCTTAAGCTTCAGTTAGGAATGTCATAAGCTAATGTTTGCAAATGCACATTTTATGTTAGATCGTTGTATCTTGGTACAAATCAAAGCCTGATTTTGTGCATACTTCTGCAGGGAGTTCCCTCCTTGAATTCAAGCTCAATGGTACCTCTGTTAGGAAGCTGTGGATTTCTGCTGATGCCCTTATTGAACTTATTTTAGGATGGCAAGATCCCTTATTTCCTTCTCTTTTACAAATAATTAGAATAATCATTGCTGGTTCTTCTGGCAGGACTATTCAAACACAACATTATTCCAATTTCCTTATTTGAGTAAAAAAAAAAAATAAAATTAAAAAAACCCCACCAATCTCTCTCACAGACTGACTTCCTTTTAGCCCTTCACATCTCTGAGGCTGCACTTCCACAAACTACTGAGTGCCGCATCCATCCTGAAGAAGTCTTACCAATCTACACAGCTTTGTAGCATCGAACCCAACACAGTTACAATCACACTAGCAAAAATTAAACCATACAAATTAATTACACTCAAGAGGTCTCTTTTGTTTATTGGCTAGCTAAAAAAAACCAACCCCAAACAAAAACAACAAAAAAGTGAGGTGGCTGGAAAAGGCAGAACTATTATTTAATCTGACCTACTTAACACCAACTAAGTTTCATCTTTCTCCTCTGCACATGACTAGGACACAGCTTTAAAAAAGGCATTGAAGTTCTGTAATAAACAATAAATTCATGTGTATATATAAACTGAGGAACTATTTTCATTGCAATATTTCTTCAGAACACTACGCTTCTCTTTTCTTCTATAATCTTTACAGAAAAAAAAATTAAAAAGAGCTTTATCTAAATGATTAAACAGACTGATTCTAATCTATCTGCCTGCCCTCCCCAAAACAAGAAACGTATAAAGTGAAAAGGGGGAAAGCAAAGCCCCAGAAGACTACGACTCTATGAAGTTATCACCATAAGAATTCCTGACTTTTTTTTTTACCTTCTGGAGGAAACTATCATGGAAAGAATCATACAAGTGACCCTTCTATAAACCACAGCTCCTGTCACTGCTGTGGCCCCATGTTTCTGAGCTGTGGTATTGTGGTCAGAGGGCACAGTAATCTTGAGATGTCTTTAAATGCAAAAGCAGTATTTGAAAGCAGTTCTCAAGGCAAAAAAGTATATGTGAATGGACTGGTGTAAGAACCTTATTCTCAAGTTTAGTTGAAATTTACATATGCATATACAAAAAAAAAACAACCAAAAAAAACCCCCCCACAACTTTTCCAGGGAGTACATGCCCCTTCTGAAAATGGTTTGCTTCATTTCAGACACTCTTCCTCACCCTCACAATCTATCGAAGAGGGAAAGGAGATGTTCAAAAGGCACCAAGCAACCATTTAGATTAATGAGAAAACAAACTTTGTGCACTGGAAATTCTGCACAGTGTTGACATATAAACATTCATTTATGCCTCACAGAATACCAGCTGTAAATCATAAGAAAATGGTTAACATTAACCTTGGTATCAGATTGCAAGGACAAAGGTCAATTAACTTACAAATAATTGAAAAATAGATTATTAATCACACTTTCCCAGCCATGAGCTCTGACCTGTTGTCCTTGCCTGAAGTGGAAACTTACATGAATCCTGACCAAAAGAAGAGCAGGCACAAGGTATGCTCTGAATCCCAAATAATCCAGTTGTACCTTTTTTTTTAAACTTCATGCCACTTGAATAACTTGAGACCTGATAAAAGAACTGCCTCCCACCTTCCCCAGCTAACATAATTTGCACTAGTTTCTCAAAACCAAAGGAACCCTAACAGCAAAAGCACTTTTACTTTACAGCTGGGTCTGCAATACAGTTTCTAGAACTCATCTAGACTTACTCTTCAACAGAAAAGGAGCAAAAGACATCATATAACAGCAATGATGCAGACACTTGTATTTTTTTCTGAAAATTAACTTGTCTATCAAGGAATAATCTGTGGCATGATTCATGGGACAAAGTGTTGCTGAATTCCAGTCACTTTCCAAACCTCAATGATACAAGTAACTCTACAGCTGGGCTGCAACAGAAATAGGTAGCATCCATTGAAAGGAACTGCCTGTATAATCTACAGAACACATCAGATTGCATCGTATCAGCCTTGTAAAACAGATTTCCTTCTCTACTAGTGGTTTTCCCTTAAACTGCATTAAAAAAAA